>JAJTUV010002236.1:0-197099 GCA_021653895.1 Mastomys natalensis | reverse complement strand
ATTGTGTGGGGGTAAAGTTGGAGGGAGGTAAATCTACTAGCAAACAAAACAGTTTTGATATATCTGTTTTTTTTTCTCTTTGGTTTTATGATTTTTCTTGCATAACTTTGCTTTTTTATTAGCCAATTAAAATTGCTCAAAACTTACAAATGTAGAGAGATGTAATTAAAATAAAGCTTTTAGAATGTTTCCTCTTTTTCTTCTCAAAAGCTTAAGAGGAAAAACTACATAACAAAATACTAAAGGCCAAAATTAAAATTAATTATAAGAAAGATAAATACGAAAAGAAAAGTCGAGGTGAGGTAAAAGTGATGCTGGTGACTCTGATGGTTGATGTCATATAGTTTCTGCTGCTGAAATAAAACTCTGACCAAAAGCAACTTAGGTAAGAAGGCTTTATTTGTCTTGCAGCTTACAGACCATTATTAATTAGGCCAGAGGAATGAACTGAAGCAGAAGCTATGGAAGAATGCTGCTTACTGGCTTGCACAGCCTGCTTTCATGTACAATCCAGGACCACCTGTGCAGAGGGGACACTGCCTACAGTGGGTTGGGCACTCTTTGTCCATTTCTAAGTAAGTGGACTTGCGCCAAAAGAATGGAGGCAAATCCTCCACTGAGATTCCGTCTTCCCATAACTTCCCAGGTTGATGAACTCTACCCAGCTTAATGGTATGATTGTTTCAAAGTAGTGGGCCTGCAGTGCTCCGTGCTGCTGCCTCTGGGCTGCTCTTCTGTCCTCCCCTATCCTCACACCCATTGCCTTCAGTGTTGCATCACCTCTCTAGTTTCAGGTTCACTTTTGTGCTGGTACTCAAAGTTGAAATTGTCTGAGAATTGAATTTGCCACCAAACTCATCCCCTTGGGTTTCATTTTGCTTGACTTAGCCACATTCCAGCTGTTAGGGAGAGGACATTGAATATTCAAATGTCCTCTGTGTAGAAAAGCTTAGGACATTGAATATTCAAAATTTCAAGATGGGGCTGTGACTGTAGCCCAGCAGTAGAGCACTTGTCTCAGCATGAGTATCGCTAAATTCAATCCTTAGCACCATGAAAACAAGATATTTCAAATCACATACACAACATTCCCACACTGGGTCTACAATACTTTGAGGCTCAATATAGAAGTTCCATCCTGTTCTTCAAGTTGAGGCCTGGCCCTTGTCTGCAACTGAGATGATAAACAATAATTAACATAATGTCATTTTTAAGGCTGGGAGTTTTGAGGTGGGCAGTCTATGCAAACATCTGAAGACCAAGACTGCCTCCTGCATAAACAATTGCCTTTAAACAGCAAGGAGGTATGGATATTTTAGGAGGCCATAGGCTTAAACGACTGCTACACAAGGAATGCAGGGAGCTGCCTTCAGCACCTTGGAAAGAACAATTATTATCTGTGTGTGAATCTATGACATATTCTGCTCTGAAAGTTTTCTTTTGATTTCGTTCTTCATTGCCTTATAGAATTGCTTTATCTCTATAATTTTAGTAAAGATACTAATATTTCAACAAGCATTCTCTCTATTCATATCCTTCTCAGGCTTAAACATTGGACCCTTTTTGTGACATACCAAGCACACAGTAAGAAAATAAAGCATAAACTTGATAGTGAAAGATTTACTGAGCCATCAATGAGTAGCCCTCAATGTGCAGCCCCAGAGAAGGACAGGACCCATGACCTGACAGGGACACACATGGGCTCAGCTTCAGCTGCTCTCCTAAAGAACATCAAGACCAGATTATCTTTCACAGCTGAAGATGGATTCTAAGGGCTGCCTGGCTCTTTGAAGATGACCTTCTCACAGTAGCAGTACTGGGATTTGTCACTGGCCTGAAGTGCAACAGCACCTTCTGCAGGTTTCCCAAAGACACTGCTTCGATCTGAAATGCATCAGTCTGGTGGAGAAAAGCCCCATGGAAATAACTAGAGTCCAACAAATGACAAACGCTGGCAATAAGAGTAGCCAAGGCTGCCAGGAGCGGCCCAGTTCTTGAAGAGAGAATATGTTACCACAGTTAGCAGCAGAGTGGGCAATAAGGGAAGGAAACATAAGCAAATTGCTTTCTATCTATTAAAAATGTCTTTCTGGCTGTTTTCTCTTCCAATTTTTACTTTCTTCATTGTTCTTTCAGATGTGAAAGAAAACTGTAACTAACAAGGGGGCTCCAGCTGCAGACCCTGAGAAGCAGCAGCTCAGGAAGAACTGGCAGTGTGGCCCTTCCCCGTGTATGTTGATACCTGCAAAGGCATGGGAGACAAACTTGCCTTTCTCGCTTCTCTTCCCTCTTTCTTCAGTAATACCTTTCATGCTCCTTCCTTTGTAAATAGACTATGTTCTGGAGTTTGTTATGAGAGAGAGCCCTGTAATCTTCATTCATAAATAGAGTCAGCTTATCACACCAAATCTATGCTGACATTTTTCAGAGATGCAGGCCTGGATGAAATGTTTTGCTGGTTAGAATAAAGAAGACTCCTCCCCACAGCCTTACCTCAAGACTGTTAATTTATCTGAGGAAAGTGTCATGAATTTAATTAAACCTGATAACTGTCAGGAAATGACAGCTGTCTGTTAGTTACTTTACTCTATTTCCTAGTTTTGAAAAAAAGAAAAGAGTGAACCAGAATTGCTTGTATTGCTTTCAAGGGTTATGCAATATTAGCTGTGGTCCACAGTGTTATCAATTAAAAGTCCAACTTAGTCACTGCAAATACTGTTGAGTCTGAACTGTTGGTTGATGCTGCTAAAAACCTTCTCTTGCTTCAGCTAGACCAAAGCTCCAGCTAATTTAGTGAGGATGTGTGTGTGTGAATCCTCCTGAATGTGCTCTGGTAACCTCCTGCTCTGTCCAGGACAACTTTCAAGAGGATATTTCCTGACAAGTGTCACCTGTTTCAGCAGAGTCAGCTGACTTCTTAACTGTGGCTGGTAAAGTCCTTGATATGCAATGCATTAAAGAAAATAATTTTTAAAAGGATAAACTCTGCAATAAACCAGGGAAGAAAAACATTTATTTGCCTCTGATTCTAGACTTTAAAGATGATGCCATTAAACTTACACCTTGACTCGTCTTCACTCAGACTGCAACTATGCCTCCAAGTTCAATTTCAGTCCAAAGTGTCCTGTTCCCATTCTATAGGACATGCAGTGCATTAAGGTGAACTGAAGAAGACCAACCATGAAGATGACTTGGAAATTCTTAGTCTGTCAGTCTTCTTGGCTAGTTCCCTTGATGCTGTGCTGCCTCAGAACACAGCATATCAGCTGGGTGCAATGGTGCCCTCACCATTTATCAGAAAGTGGGAGAATGGTAGAGGTTGGACCTTATGCAAAGCCAGCCAATCAATTCAGAGGATCAAACAGAGTAAAATTAATAACATAATATTTAAGACTTTGTTTCTGCTACGAGTTAGTTCACATGTGAATGCAAAGAAAAATGGGCATAACATTTTGGATGATTCCCATCTAGTCAGAACTCATCTTCTTACTTCCAGTAATGTCTCCTTCCCAAATACAGCCAAGTTTGCAGACACCCATAGAGAACTCCCATATGTTCAAATACAAGCTTTCAATAGGACAAAAGGGCCTAACATGGGGCTTGATTCATTCTAGTTGTCTTAAGAGGAGGCCACTGTGGTACTATATGAAATAAGCTGCAACCCTTCTTTGGTCTGACCTTCATAGTTATTCTCATCCTGTGGGTCATGATGCCTTTGGGAGTCACAGATCAGATATCCTGCATATGAGATATCTACATTTTGATTCAAAACAGAAGTAAAGTTACAGTTATGAAGTAGTGATGAAATAATTTTGTGGTTGGGATCCTCACAACATGAGGAACTGTATTAAAGTGTCACAGCATCAGGAAGGCTGAGAACCAGTAGTCTAGAACAATGCTATGAGTTCCTTAGGAGCATGTCCATGTATATTCTCCTTTAAATCTTTTCAACTCAGTTTGGTTTTCTTACACTATTAATGCAATGCATTTTCTTTGTTCTATTGTTCACTATAGATTTAGCACATTCCTTTAAAGAACAAACTCAAAGAAACATTTTGAAAATGGACAAAAACAAGACCCTTGAGGAAGTAGTCAGCATAGTTCAATTATAAAGTGCTCTAGAGCTCAGCTGAAGACTGACAAGCACCTTTCTCTTTTTAAAGTCCATATGACCACATCAAAGGGAACTTTGTAGAAACTCACATGTCCTCTTTGAAACCTACAGGCATATTGGATCTGTGCAACAGTCGAAGGCCAGAGTCTCCCCTTTCCCCACAGAGACACAGGGAGGCTTCAAATTCAGTTTTTTCTTGTTTCAACTGCCCAGTATACACATCAACATGGTATCTCACTACTGATAAAGCAATGGAAAGAAAAATCAAAAGGAAATCTATTACCTCAGAATTCAAGAAAACAGAGCCTAGATCTATGTATTTTCCAGCAATAGCCAAAAAACTTTCCTGGCATATCCGCTGTCTATATTTTAGCCTATTGAAAAAACTTTGACCACTGCATTTTAATTTTATTTCTAAATAGACATTTGTCAGATGGAGAAATAAAATATTACTTAAAAGGCCAGTATACAAATGACATAAAAAGGTATTTTATCCTTAGCAGAGAGCAACCAGTTCTGAGGAAATAAATCAAGATTGCAGTGATGGGTGAGTAGCCAGCTGGCTGTAGAAAAGTCAGACAAGGCACAAGGGTGACATTTGTTATCCTCACAGCCTTAGCTTTTGTGACTTTCCCTGGATCATAAGAACTATTTGAGATATGCTTAATCCCGTATCCTCCAGTGATCAAGACTGTGACACTGAATAAGTTACTACTTAAGAGTAAAAAGAGAAGCTAAGAAGCAGAAAAATAGTCTCCAGATGTATAGTTCAGAAGTAAATTCAAGCATCTACAAAACAGTGAACTTATGAAACATATGCTACCAAAGATTAATAACACACATGGAAAAGCAGGCTTCCCTTCTTTCATGACACAAAGCTCACAGACAATGTCTCCATCAGCCCAGTTCTGAGAAAGACACACATTTGGAACAAAATTTAGGATCTTCTTGCTCTTCACATTTTCCATTGTCACCTGGAATTGAAAGGAACAAGAATCAAATAGAGTGATTTATATTTTTTCATCCATCTCTACATGTGAGCATACCAAAAGGATTGTTCAAAGTGGCAGGGGGATGGTTGTTAGCAGTGGTTGGCTAGGAGCGTTATCAGATCTTTATTTTATTTTATGAAATATTTGACAAATATTTTGCTAAATGACATTTTTAAAAAATAATCTTTTAACCATTATGAAGCAGTTTGGTAAAATTCTTACAACTTTATCCATACTAAAATGTAAACTTGGGCATTTGAAATGGACTCTGTCCAAGTGAAAGTCTCAATTTCATCTGTAGCAAGTACCAAAAATAAAACTACTGGAGAAACTCAAAAGGAGAATCTTTTTCATGTTAATCACCAGAGCAAGCCACACAACAGAATGTTACCAAGTTCTTACACCTTGCAAGTGCATTCCAACACATGCAAGCTATAGAAAAGCACAAAGAATGCCGCTCATCCTAGCATGGCTACAGGGCCCTTGCCTCCCTGCTAGCAGATAATCTTCAGAAGCCTTGCTCCTTTAAGCTGTTTTCCCATGTCATTATCTTCATATCCAAATAGAGCGGCACAGAAGAAACTTCACAAGTATTTGTCTTCCCAACTACGTAAAGATGAATGCCCATCTTTTAATAAGATCCCAGGTAATGGTCTCTAAAAGGCCTCATCTCTCCCTTGTCCCTACCACTTGCTCTGCTCTAAAGAGCAACTGAGGCCACTGCCCAGGACTTGTTTTCAGACTCCTCTGCTAGACCCACCATCTGTTTGATTCCAAAGCTGCTACATTATGTAGTTCTACTCATGCATCTCCCTTAAGGTGTCCCTCCCAGTGACCACTTCCTAAATCCCTGACTTCAACAGGTATTTTAAGTTGAACACACCATATTAGAGATACAAAGCAAGGGCTAACATGAGAGAGAGAGCATGTGGCATGCTCTCCTCTTCTTAGATTTAATACACATGTTTTCCCTTCTATTTACCTGCAAATTGAACAAGTGATGAAAAATGTTCATTGTAGGAATGTACCACACTGTCATTATTCAGTAATCAGCTAATGACATCTAGACTGATTACATTTCCCAGCTATTTAAAATATGGTTCAGTCCCTTTAAAATCCAAAGTCTCCCTCTCCCAAGCAAGACACTAGAATTTATGGGTAAAGGCTCCATATAGACTCTAGCTTACTTCTCCATGTTCAATGAATTGTTTGGGTGTGTCCTTGGCAATGCCCCTGACCCCTGCAGTCACTTTTCAGAGAGTAACCCATTGTCTTAGAAACAGCCTGTGTTGTTTGGGGATTTCCAGGGACCCCTTTCACACAATTGAATGCATCCCAGTCCTGATAATGGAAAATTCATTTGGTGACAAATGAGGACCAGTTGGGATTCTGTCACTCCCAGTTTTAGAAAATCACATTAGGGTCACCTTTATATATTTGGAGATTTCCCACAGCAATAGGTTTCCATATTGTCCTTCACATGTCTTTCAGTTCTAGCTGTCTCTCCCCATATTTCCTTCCTAACCCTATGCTCCTCACTCTCCCCACCAGATGCTACAATTCACACCATACCCTGCCCCCAGTCCATCCATAAAATCCATTCTATTTATCCATCCAAAGGAGATCTAGATGTCCTCCTAATTCCTTCCTCTATACCTAACCCCCTAGGTCTATGGAGTGTAGGTTAGTTATCACTTATTTAATGGCTAATACCCACATATAAGTGAACACATACCATATTTATTTTTCGAGATCTAGGTTACCTCACTCAGGATGATTTTTTTTTTCTAGACTCTGCAAACTAGAAACATTAAAAACATAAACACCAACACAACCACAAAACCTATGGCCTGCAATATATATACTTTCTACAAGATATGCTAGTGCAATCATGGCATACAACTTGTGGGAATACCCAACCAATATCTGATTTGGCTTAATATCCACTCCACAAGATGGAACCTATACTCCATACTGCTTGGGTGATCAGGAACAAGAAACTAGAATCCCCAGACACCTATGGTAAATCCAAGTACTACTGGTCTAAAAGCAAAACAAAAAAAGTAACAGTAAAATGACTCCTAATGATATGATGTTATAGTCAATGACTGATGTTTTATTCAGCCATTATCAGAGAAGAGTGCACATGGGAACAAATACAGAGACACACAGCCAGACATTATGCAGAGAGAGACACTTTGGAACACATGGGTTTAAATGGTATGTCTTCATCAAATTCTTCCACTCAGAAATCAAGAAATTCCACTGAAAGAAGGCAGAGAAAGAGTGTAAGAGCCAGAAGGATGGAGGACACCAAGAGAACAAGGCCCTTTGAATCAGCTGAGCAATGCTCACATGAACTGACAAAGATCAAAGCAGCAAGAACAGAGCAATCATGGGTCTGCATCAGGTCCTCTGTATAAAATTATAGCTTTCAGCTTAGTATTTTTATGGAACTCCTGCATGTATGGACAAGTGAGTCTCCAATTCTTGTGCCTACTCTTGGGGCTCTTTTTCTTCTCTTGGGTTGCCTTGTCTAGCCTTGATATGAAGGTTTTAGTTTTATTTATTCCATCTTATTTTGTCATGTTTCATTGTTATCTCCTAGAAACCTGTTTTTTCCTAATGAGAGACAGAAAGGATGTGGATCTGTTGGGAGGGGAGGTGGGGAAGGACTGTGAGGAATAAAGAGAGGGGAAAGTATAATCAAGATATATTGTATGAGAAAGAATCTATTTTCAATAAACAAAAATATCAAAATTAAATCAAACAAAATAGCATTTCATTGAAAAAAGTTCAAAGTCTCTTTTAAAATTCAAAGTGAGATTGAAATTTTTAACTATGTTTTGGGATGTTTGGGGCTCCTTTCTAGTATCTTCCTAGTACTGTGCATAGGAAACTTTAACATAAAGCCACACAAATAAATATGATGAACATTTGAATTGTGGGAAATATGCTACAAGATCTGGTTCTGGATGGGGACAGCCAGTGGCAAGGTCAGCGATTAGCATTTTTTTTTTCTGGTGTCAGAACGTGAATGTGAAGAGGTCTTAAGACTTTAACTGTTCTTGAGGTTAAGTGTCCTTGCAAATCAGGTAATGTCAGCTCTGAATTCTGAAGACTTACATTTGCTCCTGCATCTCTGCTACTTCCATTAGTTATACACACTGGACAAGGAATCAGGGATGGATGGTGATTCTCTCCCATGCACCAGTTTATCGTTGCTTCAAATGAGATAGAACAACTTTGAGAGTGTGTCTATAAATTGCTGGAGTCCTGTGAGATTAAACATTTGACTACAGAGTTTCAGAAAAGAAGCCAGTCTTCCTGCTGAGCCCCAAACTATTTTTCTTACGGTAGTTCATTCCTTGATCTTTTCTATCAGTGGTTCTTTCTAAAATGCTGAATGGGGCAATAACCAAAAATGAAAAGAAATGAAAATATTTATGAGATAATTCAGTTAAATCTAAAGATTTCCTGGGGTTCGTACCAATTATGCCATTATTTCATAGTGAAAGTGCTAACAGATGCACCAAACCTATGATACAGTTCAAAGATTCAAAAGAATTGAGAAGTTTCCAGAGAGTTTTATTCTCTTTGAGTCTCTTTATGCAAGCACTGTGTAGCAGAAGCAACCAGCAGGTGGGAGAAAAGGCCCTGGGCCAGTCTGGCCTCATACACAGCTATAGCTCAGCCATAAAATTCCACAAAATATTGTATGACTTCCTTTAGTTAACATGAACTTACAAAGTATTTCACATATTTTATAAATATTTAAGTGAACAATATATGTTTTGTCAATTTATTAAATTTTCACAAATATTTGCCCAATATCTGATGAGCAGTCTTCTAGGTTTCAAATCTATGGTATAGTTCTGATTCTTTTACTCGCTTTCCAGTGAGGTTTAACAATAAATAAATGTCCAGATAAGAACAGTAATACATAGAAAAGGGAAAGGGTCAGTATCATTGAAAGCCCCTGGGTACTGACTTTCAGTTTTGAGTCAAAGGGCAGTCTATGGCATGAAACCTGTGAAACTTGAGTGCCATGACCAAGGGCAGAGAGGTCACAGGAGTGATGGACCAGCTAGGGATGAACATTATGCATTTTTTTATAAAGATCATGCCTGCTCTCTGAATCCTGCATACTAATGCTCAGGGACAGAGGCTGAAGAGGTATTGTGGAGACTTTCAGCAGAAAAAAAACCAATCAAACAAAAAATGGAATTTGGGCTAAAATGAGATAAAATGATGGAAAGATAGATAAATTTGAGATTTTTTTTAGCAGTGAGATCATTGGTATTCCCAGGGTTTGGCAAGCATGTGAAGTACAAATTCATTAGGGTTCTGACTTGGATGACTAGGTGAATGGTAATATCATCTACTCATGCAAGTGAGACTGATAAGAAGTTGGCCAAGGGTGGGTGACAAAGACTTTTGATAGAGTTTCATTTAATCTTTTCACTTGGTTTGTAGAATGTGAGGGATAGGGCACAAGTATAATTGTGCCCCACTTAAAATTAGATAAGCCTTAAAAGTGCCAAATTGTGAAAAAATATAAAAATGCACAGACTAAAAGCAATCATAATTTTTATTTGACAACGCTTTCTAAAGCTCATTCTAATCTCAATAGTCAGAGTTAATTTTTATCTAACTATGCTCAGTTATTGCCTTCCTTTAGTTACTCAAAAGCTACATTAGAATCAATTAAATCATTTAGATGAATATTTATTATAATAGCATGGGCACTTACTGGGACAGTTGGTCAACATGTATTAATATGACTGACAAGGAAACTTAGACCTCTAAAATGCGCCAATATTTGTTGGGAAAAAGTTATAGGGTATGTCACAGAGCTCCCAGTACAGATAGCTTTCAACTTATAGAATGTCAGGAAGTAGGTGACTGGTCCTTAAAATTTAAGTTTGGTGATTTTTTTTTTTTTATTTTTTTTTTTTTGGTTATTTGCGAGACAGGGTTTCTCTGTGTAGCCTGGCTGTCTGGAACTAACTTGTAGACCAGGCTGGCTCGAATCAGAAATCACTGCCTCTGCTCCAGTGCTGGATTAAAGGCGTGCGCACCTGCCGCGTTGGTGATTTTAACTGAAACTGTAAGAAGTTCAGAAACACTTGCCAGACTCACTGCTTGCTCCATATGATAATGGTTCTAGTGAATCATGGTAATCACAAGATGCTATTGACTGTAAGTAGTGCATCATTACCAGATGGGGAAGGAACCTCGGGGGACATGGCCTAATGATGGCAGATGTTTAGATTTCCTCAGTCTGTTAAAGGCCCCATGAATCAATCCAGAAACAAAACTTCTCTTTTAATTTATAAATTAATACATAAATTTAATTCATAATTTTTTCCTGGTTTTCATACTGAAGCATGACCTCATATGTTTCTATGTATATTAAAAGATCTAAGGCTTTGACTTTTACTCTAACTCTAACATAAAGCCACTGAGTGTGAACACTACACTTCAGTCAACAGAGCTGAGGAAATGCACGCTGACACCAAGCTTCAGTGTCAAATGAGGGAATGGAAAGAGGTGAATTTCTAGAAGTAGTTTTTGATTGTAATACAAACTATTCATTTTCCTTTTGAAACAACAATGAAGAAAATGAGCATTGTCATTACAATAAAATATCCAGCACTCACGTTAGTTTCATAAATGGAAGGTCTAGGAACTACTACCTCAGCAGAAACTACAGCCTGTTTGCAGTGCTCTCCCTGATGAATCACAGCGCCAAATGTGAAGGGTTTCACAAGATGACATTGCCATTACCTTGCCAATGACTGAACTAACAGTAGAACTAAACACCTAGGTTGTAATACCTCAGCCACCCAATATTTCTACTCAGAGCCACAGAGAAAAAGAGGAATCAATTCTGTTGCTCCAAAAATCCTTCAGGAGGGGGGAAATTACAATGGCTTATGAAAATTATCATTGCATCTACAAGAAAAGCCTAAGCAGACAGTCATGTCAGTGATGGAATGATCTCTTGAAAACAATAACTATATCTGTGATATCTTGGGAAGTTCAAACATCAAGCAGAAATATTTCATTGTACAATGGATGCAATATTTGAAACATTTTGCATAGGAGCGCAATTTGTGCAACTGTGCTATTATTTATTTTAGCATTGATTCCTAGGAGAAAGCTATTGTTCTTTTCCTCAAACTGTGATGTATTAAAGTATGAAATCAAAGTCCCATGGTTTATCTGTGCTAAAAATAAAATTAGTACAATTAGTCCATGCTATATAAGAAAAAAAATATTAAGAGGACCTATAGAGAAGCCACAAAAATTACAAAATTATACTACTGAGCAAAGCATGTGAATGGATAAATATTTGTATAATGATAAATACTAGTGCAATCATGAAACACCAAACAAAGAGACTATTTCTCACATAAATAATGGTAATATTTCAGAAAAGTGTTTCTGCACAGCTGAGATGCACATCTAATAGGTGGTAGTGAAAGACCTGCATATTTATTAGCTGAATATTCCTTAATAAGGTCAAGGAACATGTGTCTGCCAAATTCCTTTCTATCGAGTACAAGGAAAGGTTGTTAGTTACTTTAGTAATAGATAATTTCTCTTGCAATGGCAAATCAGACAATTAAATATGTGACTAGAGACACTTTATGACAATGTTGCCCATCATGGATAATTGAGAGATACAAACTCTAAACAAAACTTACTGCATCTCTTCTAGCTGTGTCCTCACACACACCTCTACTCTCCAAGATCCTCTCTCCACAAATCCTCCCCAGCTGCTCTGAGAAAGACATTTACTTTCTTGCTGAAAATTGATGTGGCTGGGGACTTCAGTTTCACCCAGCTTCTAATATTGGCTTGCTATCAGTTTTGTCTCTCCTCCCAGCTGACCATCAGATGCATTTCCATTCCATTTTGGAATCTTTCTCATGGCTAAGGCCAGCCTTACACTAATATATCAAAATAACTCACTAATTTACCTACCCAACTCTTTCTAGATCAAAATGGTTTCTGGGGATCTCATGTTTATCATCTCAACTTCTAAGTCACATAAATGATAAACATCTATGCATTGTTAATTATGAATCATACAAATATCTGTTGTTTTCCCACTATATAATTGTCATGTTAATGAGAGAAATGCAGGCTCTGAATATTGGTCCCAGTGTTGCTTATTGCCTCATGAAACTTCAGCCCAAGAAAAACAACAACAACAAACCATAAAGAATGAACTCAACGCTTTAAAAATTCAATAAATTTTAAAATAGTATAAATCTTTATTACTCTAAAATAATATCATTAGGGCCAAAGAGATGGTTCAAGAATTTAAATGTGTACTGCTTTTACAGAAGAACCAAGCTTGGGTGGTGGCACCCATGTTTGACAGCTCACAAGCACCTTTAACTGCATATCCAGCATGATGTGTCACTGCTAGTCTCTGTAGGCACCTACCCTCTCAAGTGCATAGTCAAGGAGATATGGGCATTCATTTAATAAAATAATAAAATAGATCCTGCCACCTTTCTGCCCACCTTCATTTTCTGCAGACCTGGAACGATACAAGTCAGATTCTCTTCCATCATCCATGTTTCCAGCACAGTGAGTCCTCTGGGGCACAGGCAGCATCCTTGATCAACCTGTTATTCCTGCTGCACCACCATTCTACGCACACATTTCAACCATACTTCATCAGACCTGCTGATGTGGAACCATACAGCCCAAGGATACCACATCAGAGGCCTTCAACACCAGTTTCATCAAGGTTAGGCCCTCTGCTAATGCCTACTACAACAGGAACATCCAGGAACTATAGGCATCCAGATAAACTAAAGACCCTCAAAAGAACATAATAAACAAAAGTCAGAGCAATATAACACCTTCGGAACATAGCTACCCTACTGCAACAAGCCCTGGATATCCTAACACAACCAAAGCACAAGAAAATGACCTTAAATTCAAACTTATAAAGATGATAGAGCCTTTTAAAGAGGAAATAAATAAATCCCTTAAATAAAAACAAGAAAATACAACAAAACAGGTAGAGGCCTTCAAAGGGGAAACAAATCCCTTAAAAATATACAAGAAAAAAAAAGCATTAAGCAGGTGAAAGAAAGAAATAAAATTGTGCAAAACTTGAAAGTGGAAATAGAAACGATAAAGAAAACACAAACTGAGGGAATCCTGGAGATAGAAAACCTAGGGAAAAGAACAGGAACAACAGATCCAAGCATACCAGCAGAATACAAGAGATGGAAGAGAGAATCCCAGGCACAGGAGATAAAATAAATGTATATATCAAAGAAAATGTTAAATCTAAAAAAAATTTCTGACACAAAACATACAGGAAATCCTAACATAAGAATAATAAGAATAGAAGATAAAGAGTACCAGCTTCAAAGCCCAGAAAATATTTCAACAATATCTTAGAAGGAAACTTTCCCAACCTAAAGAAAGAGATGCCTATAAACATATAAGAAGCTTATAGAACACCAGTTAGACTGTATCAGACAAGAAAATCCTCCCACTATATAATAATCAAAATGCAAAATCTACAGAACAAAGAAAGAATATTAAAAGCAGCAAGGGAAAGAGGCCAAGTAACATACAAAGGTAGACCTATCAGAATTATATCTGACTTTAAAATAGGGACTCTAAAAGTTAGAAGGGCCTGGGCAGATATATTGCAACCTCTAAAAACAAACAAACAAACAAAACCACACGACAACCTAGACTATTATACACAGCAAAACTCTCAATCATCATTGGTGGAGAAAAGAAGATATTTAAAAATAAATCCAAATCCAAACATGATTTATCCACAAAAAAAAAAAAAATCCAGCCCTACAGAAAAATACTAGAAGGAAAATTCGAACCCTTAAGAGTATAACTACATCCAAGAAAACACAGGAAATGCAATTCCATACCAGCCAAAAGAAATTAATACACGAACACATATGTACATACATACACACACACACACACACAGAGAGAGAGACAGAGAGAGAGAGATTAATGCCACCGAAATAAAAATAACAGGAAATAACAATCACTTGTCACTAATATCTATCAACATCAATAGACTCAATTCCCCAATAAAAAGACACAGAATAGATGCTAAAACAGAATCTATCATTCTGCTCCATACAAGAACCAAACTTCAGCAATATAGACATTACCGCAGAGTAAAGGGCTGGAAAAAAGTTTACAAGCAAACGGACCCAAAAAGCAAACTAGAGTAGCCATTTTAAAAGAGACTTTCAACCAAAATTAATCAAAAGATTCTGAGAACACTTCGTACTCATTAAACGAAAAATCTACCAAGATGATATCTCAATTCTAAACATCTATGGCCCAAACAGAAAGGCACACACATTTGTAAAAGAAACATTGTTAAAACTTAAATTACATATCAAACCCCACACATTAATAGTGGGACACTTCAACACCCAACTATGGCCAACTGACAGGTCAGACAAAGCCTAAACAGAGAAGTAACAGAACTCACAGACATTAGGAGTCAAATGGACCTAACAGAAATCTATAGAATATTTCACACAGCACATCATGGATCCTTCTCCAAAATCAGCCATATAATCTGTCACAAAGCACGCCTCAACAGATACAAGAAAATTGAAATAACAACTTATATCTTACCAGACCACCATAGATTAAAGCTAGACTTCAACAATAACAGAAACACCAGAAAACCTACAATAGTGAACAACAATTTACTTAATGATCACTTTGTCACAGAAGAAATAAATAAAGGAATTAAAAACTCCCTAGAATTCATTGAAAACAAAGGCAAAATATACCCAAATTTATGGAACACAGTTCTAAGAGGCAAGTTCATAGCACTAAGTACCTTCATAAAGACATAAGAAAGTTCTGATGCCATCAACTTAAAAGTACACATGAAGGCTCTAGAAAGGGCAAGCAAGCACACCAAAGAGGAGTAGAATGCAGGAAATAAAACTGGGGCTGAAATCAATCAGTTAGAAACAATTCAGACAATCAACGAAACCAAGAGTAGGCTCTTTGAGAAAATCAACAACACAGACAAATTCTTAGCCTAACTAACAAAAGCCAAGAGAGACAATATCCAAATAAACAAAATCAGAAATGAAAAGTGAGACATAACAACAGACAACAAGGAAATTCAAAGAATTTTCTCAAAAGCCTGTCCTCTACCAAATTGGAAAATCTTGATTAAATGGATGATTTTGGAAAATCTTGATTAAATGGATGATTTTCTAGACAGATACCACTTATTAAATTTAAATCAAGATCAGGTAACTATTTAAATAACCGTATAAGCCCTAAAGAAATAGAAGCAGTCATTAAAATTCTTCCAACCAAACAAAAAACAAAAAACCAGGGATAGATGGTCTTAGAGCAGAATTCCATCAAACTTTCAAAGAAGAGCTAAAACTATCCCATGAAATAGAAACAGAAGAAACACTGCCAAACTCATTCTATGGGGCCACTGTCACGGTGCTACCTAAACTACACAGAGAATCAAACAAAGAAAGAGAATTTCAGACCTATTTCTCTTATGAACATTGATGCAAAAATACTCAATAAAATACTAGCAAACCAATTCTAGGAACACATTAAAAACATCATCCATCATGATCAAGTAGGCTTTATCCCAGGGATACAAGGATGGTTCAATATATGAGACTCTGTCAATGTAATCCACCATATAAACAAACAGAGAAAAAATAAAGTCACATAATAATCTCATTAGATGTTGAAAAAACTTAGGGATACCAAAACATAATCAAAGCAATATGGAGCAAGCCAATTGCCAACATGAAATAAATGCATATTCCAAGGACACATGCTCCACTATGTTCATAGTAGCCTTATTTATAATGGCTAGAAGCTGAAAAGAACCCAGATGTCCTTCAACAGAGGAATGGATACAGAAAATGTGGTACATTTACACAATGGAGTACTACTCAACTATTAAACAGTCATGTTAATATCTAGAAATTGTTAGTCAAATGTATAGAACTAGAAAATATACAGGAAGTGTACTAATCACAAAAGAACTACCACTATGTACAATCAATGATAAGTGGATTTTAGCTCAAAATAGAATACCAAGATCTAAAGTCCACATCACTGAAGCTCAAAAGAAAAGAACCAAAGGTGGTTGCACTCCTTCTTTAAAGGGAACAAATACCCAAGGAAATACAGACAATGAAGCAGCAGAGATGAAGGAAAGGGGATCCCAGAAACCCACATCCGGGATCTACGCATATACAGACACAAACCAGCAAATTGTGGATGCCAAGAGATACATGCTTACAGGAGCTGTATAGCCTACCTGAGGATTATTCCATCAGATCGACAAAACAGAAGGTGGATCCAAAGCAACCTTGGACTGAACATGGTCCCTAATGGAGGAATTTCAGAAAGTACTGAAGGACTGAAGGGGTTTGCAGGCACCCATATGAAACAACGATCCCCAATGAGAACCAGAAATAACAACACTAACGCGACTTGCTCCAGAGGACTAAAACACCAACCAAGGAGACACTAGAAGACACCGCCCAGCCCAGGGCTACAGACACGCAAGAGTACAATGGAGGAAGGCCCTTCGACTGTGAAGGCTTGATGCCGTTCTAGGGATCAATGGGAGGAGAGGCTTTGCTGGAGGTGATGGCGTTGGGTATGGGAACACTGATAGAAGGGGGGGTGGGGGTGGGAACCCATAGGGGTGTATGGGGAAAATAGGGAATTGGGGATAAAAGTAAATGATAAAATTAAATAAATAAGAAAAATATCATAAACACACACAACAACAACAACAAACCCTACAAAATCATGAATTTTACAGGCAACTGATGGATCTTGAAAATATCATCTTGAGTGAGGTAACCCAGTCCCAAAATGCATATACTTACTTATAAGTGGTTATTAGCCAGAAAATACAGGATATCCATGCTGTACCCCACAGACCCAAACAGGTAAACAAATAGGAGGGCACAAGTGAGGATGCTTGAATCTCACTTAGAAGGGGGAATAAAATAGTCAAGGATGCAGATGAAGAGAGGGAACTGGGTGAGACGAGACATGGGGAGGGCAATGGGGGAGGGGGAGTTCAGTATATGATCTGGGGAGAAACCAGAATAATGACCAGATGGTCATGAGAAGAAATGGAAATCTGCAGCTAGGGAGTTGGGGTGGGAAATCTGGAGGACATGTCAGAGAGCAGATAGGGGAGGTTTCAAAGAATCAGTGGGTATGACCTTAGCTGAGACTCACTCAGTGGAAATATAGAAGCTGAAGAGGCCTCCTACTGTAGCCAGACAGGAATCCCAGTGAAGCAATAAGGATACCAAACCACCCAAAACACTTTCTACTCAAATTTAATCTTTTCTCCAAGAAATGTAGGGACTGGAGATGGGGCAGAAACTAAGGGAACAGCCATCCAATAACTAGCCTAAATAAAGACCCATCCCAAGGATAAGCACCAGTTCCTGACAGTATTAATGATACTCTGCTAATTTTTTTCATATATGGCTGTCCTCTGAGAGGCTTTACCAGTGTCTAATTCAGAAAGATGCAGAGACCCACAGCCAAACATTAGGTGGATCTTGGAGCCTCTTATGTAAGGGCTGGGGAACATTTGGGGCCCTGAAGCAGTAACTCTTCAACAAGACCAACAGAGTCAACTATCCTGGACCCTTTTGGCTCTCAGAGACTGAGCTACCAACCAAAGATCGTACATTGACTGGACTTAGGCCCCCTGCACATATGTAGCAGACACTCAGTCTTCATGTGGGTCCTGAACAACTGGAGCAGGGGCTAGCCCCATTGCTGTTGCCGTCTGTGGAATAAGTTCTTGTAGCCGGGCTGCCTTGTCTGGCCTCAGTGGAGAGGGTGAACTTAGCCCTAAATAGACTTGGGTGCTGGTGTTGGGGGGTATGCAGGAAGAGGCTCTACCCTCTCAGAGGAGAAGAGGAGGAAGGGATGAGGCGAGAAACTGTGGAATAGAGGACAAGGGGACAGTGATCAGGATGTAAAGTAAATAAAGAAACAAAAGAAAAAAAATAAAATAAATCTTTTACAAGAAAATAAATATCAACAAGCAAACCTTGAGCCACTTATAGATTTTCTGTTCCAGATACCTAAAAACTCTACCTATTGCTGATAAATATTTGCAAAATTGGTGTTTTTTACATAAGGCCTCAACTGCTGCTGCAGCCCTTTGGAGCTTTCTTATAGACATCCTTGTTGTGTACTCTAAGAACCCATCCAGACTCTAGAGATACCCTTGTTCTCTTTCCCTCCTGAGATTACCCTGAAAAAAACTTTAGACAGACACCTACTTCAAGAACCCTCATGCAAACTTGCCACAGTATCATCCAGTCCAATTTGTTTTCTAAGCAAGCCCATACACATAAGACCCTCTCAATAAAGGGTAATACAAGTTTTATATGATGCTATTAGCTTTGTTTGTCTGTTCCTTTGTTTGTTTCCAGACAGGGTTTCTCTGTGTAACTCTGCTGTCCTGGAGCTCACTCTGTAGACCAGTCTGTCCTCAGAGATTTTCCTGCCCCTGAGTCATGAGTGCTGGGACCAATGGCATGTACCACCATTGCCAAGCCTTGCTAATAGATTGTTATCTGAACTATTTGTCAGTGGCAAATTTAGTTTTAAAACCACTGGTAAACAAATGACTTTAGTGTGAACACAGAGCCTTCCTTATGTTTACTACGTACCTTGTTTCCACAAGATAGGAATAAAAAGTTCAGTAGTATTCTACAGTGGAATTCACCATGGAAACATTTCCTATTGAGTATCTTGTAAAGCATATTCAGGGTTGGAGAAATTATCCTCTGAGCTTAGACATTAGAAGAAAATAACTTCTCAGAGTGTTTCTTTAAATATTTTTAAATCTTAATACCCTTTTTTCTAGGGTTTCTTGAAAATAGAGCTGATTCCAAGACTTGACAAGAGAAAATACTAAGTAAAACTAAAACATCTTATTACATGAGAAAGTAAAGAAGCCCTCTTAAACTGGATAGCAACATGTCAAAAGGATATAGAAGCTTAAAGGGTCAATAATAATTTTAGCATCAAAATAACTCATGATCAGAACAGAGTAAGCCTATTGAAATAAGATTTTGCTTTTGTAGGCAGATATTGGTTCAAGGACCCCATGAAAACCAATATAAAAGAATGCTTAAGTCCATATAATAAAGAAATATTTTTGCATAAATCCCTGCTATATTCTCATAAATAGCTTAAATAATCTATAAATTATTTCTGATAACCAATGCAACATAGCTAGTTGTTAGATAGTTTAGAGAATAATTATCAAAGAAGCCTGGAATTTTCACTAAAAACACTTTTATATTCTTTTTAAATTATTTTTGTTTATTTTATTTATTGACATTTCAAATGTTATCCCCTCTGTAAACCCCCATTCCATATCCCTTCACCCTGCTTCTATGAGGGAGCTACCCCGCCAACTCACCCACTCCCACCTCACTGCCTTAACACTCCCCTACACTGGGGCATTGAGCCTCAACAGTACCAAGGGCCTCTCCTCCCACTGATACCAGGTAAGGCCATCCTCTGCTACATATGCAGCTGGAGCCATGGGTCCCTTCATGTGAGCTCTTTGGTTGGTGGTTTAATCCCTGGAAGTTCTGGGAGGTCTTGTTGGTTGGTATTGGTGTTCTTCCTATGGGGTTCCAAACCTCTTCAGCTCCTTTGGTCCTTGCCCTAACTCCACCATTGGGGTCCCTGTGCTCAATCTGATGGTTGGCTTGTGAGCATTCACATCTGTATTGGTCAGGCTCTAGCAAAGCCTCTCATGGGACAGCCTACTTTTATTTTCAAAATGATTTTTACATATAGTTGGCTGAATATGCAGAGATAAGAGTCCGCAGATATGGAAAGCTGGCTACATAAATAACAATGTTCACTCAAGGGAAAGAGAAAGTTCTGCTTCATAGAAGAATGGCAGGAAAAAACAGAAGTAAAAATGTAGTCAGAAAATCACTATTTGGCAACCCTTACAATAATGACTGGTTCAAGCCAGAAGCACCAGTAGATCCAACTCTTGGTAGGGAGTACTATTATGATGAGTAAGACATTCACATGACTAAAGTGCCACTGTTCTGAAACAGCAAATGACAAAACACACATTATACACACATCACAACAAAGAATAAAGCGGCAGATGGGCACAAGGTTCGTAAGTGGGGATTATTTTCATCACTGCAATTTTTAAAACTTGAAACCACTTGAAAAGAAAGAGTATACAAATATCTCTTCTTTCTTATCACTTTGGTGTTTATAACTCTAACTGATGAATTCATTTGCTGAATCTATTATTTGTTGTTCTTCTACTATGCTATTCAGAGGTCTTATCACTGAGCAAGAGTAATGGCAGTCCCTTTCCTAGAACTTAATGCCTCCTCCTACAACAGGCTTTGCTTGAAGATATTAATCTGAAGACCACATGAGCTTTTTTTATCTTCTGGGAAGTTCATTCCTGTCTCTCTGTTTAATTCTCTCAATGTTGATAATTTCCTACCATTCTCCAAGGTATCGACCATACAGGGTTGTGTCAGTTGTTCAAATGACTTCTGAACTAACTAACCACAATGTAATTATTTGCTCTTATGCTATAACTCTGTGCTTTTTTGAATTGGGTATATGCTAAGCATGATTCAGGGGTTCTGAGATACACTTGCTGCTTAAGCCTAAGGATCCAAGTTCTATTACTGGAACTACATAAAGCTGATGAGAAAGGTGTAGTACAAAATTAACCTCTGACACATACACACTGCGACATGTACATCCACAAAGATACTTCTCTCCCTCTCCCTCTCTCTTTTCTCTCTCACTCTCTCTCTCCATCTCTCTCTGTCTCTCCACATCTCTCTCTCTCTCTCACACACACACACACATACACAACAGAGAGAGACATACAATAATAATGAGTAAAACTTATACAAAAATGTATCAAATATCTCAGCAAAATTAATTTTCTTTTTTACCTTCATTATACAACCAAATATACAATAACAAAGATCACAGATAAGATTGTGAAATAATTAAAATAGAAAAATATTACCAGATTTTACCAGTGGTATCTAAATATTAAATCTAATATTTTAATGACATATTACACTATAAAAAAATCAATGACAGATATAGATGTGAAAGCAGAGACATTCATAATTCAACTATATCATTTTATTTTAGTAAAATGTACTGTTTCCATTTAGCAATGTAAGGACCACTAAGGATTTAATTGGTATTTTAAAAACAGTTGTCCAATGACAGTGCTTTACTATATTCAAAGACTAATGTATAAGATGACCATTTACTAAATGATTGTAGCAAAACTTATTTGACTTGATTGAGCATCAATTTTCTCATCTATAAAATATGAACATCAGCAGTAGTCAAATCAAGGAGTAAACATACATACAATAGCATTGATAAAGCAGCTGGCATATGGTAAGCATTCAGCATACATTATTGATGCAATTAACTACAAACATAAATAAATAGGCTATCCAATGTATCTATAAGATGACTTGATTCCATTAAAAACATAAAAGACGCACATTTGTATAAGTATATTCATACTATATATTTATTCATATTATTATACTACATATATATTATATAATACATTTTACTAATATATTTATCTTTTACACATATTCGTATTTCATATACAAGTGGATTCTATGTACTTATATTTTTAGAGAGAGAATGAAGATGCAAGCATACATGGAGGAGATTCACAAAAAAAGTTGTAAAGACCATGAGCTAGTGAGGTGGTCATAGATATCACAGAATAAAGATACCCTCTGATTCTAACATTTCGATACTTTCTTCAGGTTTTGAGCCATTAGTAAAAGTTACCTTTAAAAATGTTACTATAAAATACTATTACTAAAATGCAATTCACCATACTGAAGCACTAAGGGTGTGTGTCTACAATTTTTTGTTTACATTACTTAGGACAACTTGAACAGTATTTCCAGTGCTCACTCTTTGTGTGACCTGCTTGCTCTTTTTATCAGCCTTAAGTTTGAAGCACAAAGGAACGCCATTACCTTGTGTAAGCTCCACTGTGGTTGCCCACCAGTTCCATCATGTCCTATTCTGACCTTGTATATCTCTCCAATGCCTCTTAGTACAACCTGGATGAAATGCAAAGTCAGGAAATTATTAAGACATTTTAAATTATGCACATCACCGTGTTGTTACTCATTTTCAGACTGAATGCACTTGGCTGTTGGTTGTGATACTCTTCAAAGGCCTTGCAGAAGAAAGTCCTCTTAGATGCTTGTCCATGAAACTCACAGAAATAAAATGAGAAAGAAATATCCTCTAACATGACTAGACATATGCAAAAGGACGTCAGAGGAAGGAATGGGATAAAGAACACACTGTTTTCTCTGACCACAACACATTTCTCACTAGAACCAACACTTTTGCAGGCCAGTGACAGAAAGAAGGGTTTAATTTTAAGAAGAAAAAAAGAAATTTTCAACAAATAAAATCAAAATATAGAAAATTTCCAAATTTACAGAAAGTACCTGTGAGTCCAGAACTTCCTTCTACTTTGAAAATCCTCTTTGACTCATCCACTAAAACGTGAATATCATAGCTCATGGAAAGAAGCAGTCTTCCACAAAAACATATGCATTTGTTTAGTTTACATTTTGGAGAACTGACTTTGGAATTCCTGTGAGCTCAATGGAAATGCTTGTGATTATTTTAATTGAGCAAATTACAGCATACCTCTCTAGCCCATATTTTCTTTATATATTGAATGGACATTTTTTTTTTAGTTAGAAATTCCATTGCTTTGAAGAGACACCATGGTCAATGCAACTCTTATAAAGGAAAACATTTAGTTGGGGCTCGAATCCAGTTTCAGTGGTTTAGTAGATTATCATCATAGTGGAAAGCACAGCAGTGTGCAGGCAGACATGGTGCTGAGAAGAAGCTGAAGTTTTACATCTTAATCCAAAGGCAGCCTGAGGAGACTGAAATTCCATGCTGGGCAGAACTTGAGCATATGAGACCTCAAAGCCCATTCCACAGTGACATACTTTCTTCAGCAAAGCCACATCAACTCAAACAAGGTTACACCTCCTAATATTGCCACTCCCCATAGGCCAAGCATTCAAACAAGCAAGTCTATAGGGGCAAAACCCTATTCAAACCAACACATTCCACTCCCTGCTCCCTGTAGGCTTATAGCCATAAGCAAAATGCCTTTAGTTGAATCTAAAAATCCCCATAGTGTATCACAATCTCAAAGTTAAAAGTCTAAAGTTTAAAGACTCTTCTGAGATTCATGCAATCTCTCAACATAATCCTCTATAAAATCAAAATCAAAAAGTAGATCCCATACTTCCAACATATCATTGCACAGGATATACATTACCCTTCCAAAAGGAAGGGAAGGCAGCACAGTGGGGAGCTACTGGACAAAAGAAAGACTAACTGAACAAATTCCAAACTCTGCATCTCCATGTCTAATGTCACAATGCTCTTCAAATCTTCAACTCATTTCAGTTTTGTTGACTGTAACAGATTGTTTTTTCTCTTCTCTACTACCGTTAGCAGCTTTCCATGACAGGTATCTCATGGCTCTGGCATCGCCAACATCTTTGGGGTCTTCAAAGCAACCCGGGCTTCACCTTCACAGATTCACATAATGGCCTCTCTGGGCCTCCATGTAGGGATACCCCTGGTATATTTCTAGCCTAAGAAGCTTTCCTTAGTCTCAGAGAAAAATTCTATCCTTGATTCTAAAGCCAGAGCCACTTGGCAAGAGCTGCCAAGTTCTGCTGCTTTGTAGGACTAGAACATGACTCCCTTGATCAATTACGTCTTCACCTAGCTTTCTGGTTTCAATGGTTTCATTTGCTACCTAAGCTTGGCCGTTCTAGAATTTACTCTTTAGACTGACCTGAACTCAGAGATCTACATGCCCCTGTCTCCTGAGTGCTGGGATTAAAGGCCTATACCACCGTGCTAGGAGCTCCTTTTCATTATAGATCTTTGTAAGCATGGTCACTATACTTCAGGCACACTTCAGACAAGGGCAAAAACCAGTCACATTCTTCACCAAATATCACAAGAATGATCTCTAGGCAACATACTAAAATTCTGTTCCTCTAACACCTCTTGAGTTAGATCCTCACAGCTCAAATCACACTCAGCACCAATGTCTTCCATGCATCTACTAACGTGGCTAATTAAGCCGACTTAAATAGTATTCCACTGCTTTTCTAATCCACATTCCTCTAAACAAGAGCATGGTCAGGTCTATCACTCCTGGTACCAACTTCTGTCTTAGTGTTTCCATTGCTTTGAAGAGATACCATGACCAAGGCAACCCACATTTAATTGAAGCTGTCCTACAGTTTCAGAGGTTTAGTCCATTATCATCATGGCAGGAAGCATGGCAATGTGCAGGCAGACATGTTGCTGGAGAAGGAGCAAAGAGTTCTACATCTTAATCCAAAGGCAATCAGGAGGAGCCTCCCATTCCATGCTGGGAAGAGCTTGAGCATAGGAGACCTCAAACCCTGCTCCCACAATGGCATAATTTCCTCCAACAAGGCCAACTTCCTAATACTGCCACTTCCTATGCATCAAGTATTTAAGTACATGAATCTATGGGGGCCAAACTATCACAGACATAATACTTTGAATACAAAAACTAGATGTTGTGCAAGGTCAGAGCTATGAAAAACAAAAGCAGTGGACACTCTCCATCTTGCAAAAATGTATAACATGGAGAAGAATCTCTTTGAAGGCAGATGTTTATAGTATAATAAAGTAATGTCATCCCTTTGACCTCACATAAGAGGAAGGCTTTGCTTACTTCCATGAGTCAGTGGCTTTGATTCTTGCCCCAGCTCATGTCAGTACCCACTCAGGATCTGACACCTCATAACTTCTTCAGCTCCCAATCATGATTTCCTCCCATGGCCCAGCAGTCTACAGTAAGGAAGGCTCTTCAAGGAGTCTACCTTATAGGCTGAACATGCTCTAATAAGTAATTTCCTTAAGCATACACACTATATACACACCAGGCTCCAGAAGCATAGAATGTTAACTGAAGTCTAGTTGATCAGATATGCCACACTGTCCTCAAAGACAGCCATATGCACACTTGAAGACTGAAAGTGGGAAAAAGTAAAGATGAATTCAGAAGTGAAAACTTATGCAATGCAAAGGAGTACAAGAAACATTCCCACAGATTAAAGAGTGAGGATGAGCTAACTAATCCTAATTTAAGATTCTTCAATTACCAAGAGACACTGGCCCCAGTTCTTCATAATCTGCAGCCAAGGTTCTTCTTAAACTTTAGTACACAGAAAACATTATTGGAGAATCTTACTAAAACTTAGGTTCTGAGGCAGTGGATTAGAAAGGACCTGATATTTACAGGCTTTATTGGCTCTTGATGTTAACTATGCTAATATGTTAGAGTTCACAATCTGCAGAGTCCAAGAGGCTTTGTAGACCCAGCCTCCATCACTGGAAAATGAATAAGCAATTCATCCAAAGTAATGGAACTAATAATATGTCACTTTAATCTTAATCTCATTTCACAACACCAGGGCCTCTGTTCTTTACCAATTTACAATTAAGTTGGTACAAAAGAAATTATGCTTGCAGATTGTGAACTTTCGGTTATTATAACTAAACCAAAATATATCTTAATTAATTAAACTAGGAACCATAATATACTGTTGCTGATAATAAATAATAATTTTGTTTATTTCTGTAACAAAATTTATGCTTTGTGGGAGATTTTCCACAAAAAGTCATGGATAGGCTTGAAGAAGTTTTAATTTGTTGGCAGAAATTAGGGAAATACAGTTTTGAGGTAGAACTTTCTAGCCCAATATCTTCATTCACTGAAGCAGTGATTGTGCCATAGCAGTTAGGGATTATGAGGCACCATGGCGAAGAACTGTCCATTTTATTGGACCAACACTACTATAGCTTCCACAATCATGGTGCATCCCATGAGTTTTCTGAGCATGTTTCCCAGACATGTTTCACTGGACTCAGGAAACTGTCACAGATCAGTCCTGCTGTTGATGACTCAACTGACCATGACTGTTTGTATGCAAGTTTGCATTGGAAAAAACTTGGGAACTTTTTGTTATATGCAATCTACTTTTTGTCACATGCCACAATCTATCAAGAAATCATTCATCAGAGAATAGAATTAGGAGAGAATGACTGTTCTAAAATGACAATTTTTTTCTAGCCATCTCATGGACACCCATTGAGTCTTTTTTACCTTTTCAGTTTGCTTCATGTGATCACCTCTGAGTTCTTTGGATACTTCTACAGTGTAAGAGTTTGAAAGGTGCCCTCATGGGTCATTGTGAATGCTGATGATGGGACACTGATTCCTGATAATGAAGTTCTCATTCACTCTTCAAAACTATTTAAACCACCCCACATCGCACTGCACGTTCAGCAGCAGCTCCTGAGTCAAATATGTTGTGATGTAGCAATTCCTCTATTGCTTTATGACCCATTTTAAACTCAAATAAGAATATAGCTTTAATTTGCTCTTTCTCTAACATCATTTTCATTACATAAAATAAATATAAAACAAATAGTAAACCATTAGCCAAAATCATAAAGGGAAGGAAATATATAAAATGATGTATGACTTAACTATATTTAAGAAGTATTCTAATAACACACAGCAAATTTCAACACTGCAAAACTGTACAGTTACTTTTGTACTGATCTAATACATTTACTGTGTATAAATGGGATTCTTTCTTAAGGTTTATACACATTCTTCTTATTATACATCATCCCAGGATTTATAAAGAATGGACTTCATTGCCTCCTTTCTACACATAAATAGAATACTGTAAGGAAAATTTAAATGACATATTCAAGGTCACACAGTTGTCATACAGAAAGCTAGTGCCAATAAGAGCTCACCTGGCTTACCTTCTGGTGTTGGAACCAGGACTAGTAAGAATGACTGCACTTTAGAAGCACTTTTTAAAAGAGAGTTTCTAAAAATCTCAGTGCTCAGGCGGCACCCAAACAAAACGAATGGATTCTCTGAAGTGCAGGCAGTTGTCACTGGTTTTTAAAGCTCTTAGTTATTCCAGTGTGCAATCAGAAGCCTCTAAGATTCAACCCTAGAAAAAAATTTTCCTGGAAAACATTGATAGAATTTACCAACACATCAATACATGTGGTATATGACATATTATCAGGAACATCATGTTTCTGTGGGTGATTTGGGGTTTTAATTCTAACAAGCATTCTGAATTATGAACTATCATTTTCAAGAAACATTCAAAACACATGTTACAGGGAGTGACTACCATGGGCCATATCAAAGTGCCCCTCCATCACTGTGAACAACCATATTTCATCAGTAAAACTCCACTAATAAGTATAAAATTAGACCTATAAGCTCAGAGCTGAAGATGCAAGACTAATGGCATATTAGTGAGACCAGGTGCTAAACCCCCAGTCAACCTTATCAGACTGGTGACTAAGGTTGACTTCCTAATTCCCTCATGCACAAAGAGACATTCTCAAGGTAAGGAACTGCTGTTCAATTAAGGTACTGAAGAACCGTACAGCTTTTACCTTCGAGGGGGGTAGAATTAACTTATAGTGTTCATGACAGACTAGGTTTATTTTATATAGTCTCTCTGTCTCACTTCATCTCTCTCTCTCTCTCTCTCTCTCTCTCTCTCTTCTTCCTTCCCTTTCTCTGCCTGACTTTATCTCTCTCCATTTCACTGATTCTGTCTCTTTGTCTCTCTGTCTGTTTCTGTCTCTCCTTTCTCTGTTTCTACTCTCTTTTCGCTTTTTATTTTTTCCCCTCTGGTTTGAAAGACATTTTTATTTTATTTATTTTATTTTATTTTATTTTATTATTTTATTTTATTTTATTTTATTTTGTTTTATATTTTCATTCTATTTTTTATTGAATATTGCATTTATTTACATTTCGGATGTTATCCCCTTTCCTCATTCTCCTCTCCCAAAAACACCCTATCCCATCACCCCTCCTCCTGCTTCTATGAGGGTGTGCTCCCACCCATCCACTCACTTCTGCCTCCCCACCCTCGAATTCCCCCATACTAGGGCATCCAGCCTTCACAGAACCAAGGACCTCTCCCACCGATGCTCGACAAGACCATCCTTCACTACATATACAGCTGGAGACCTGGGTTCCCTCCATGTGTGTTTCAGGATAGTGGTTTAGACCCTGGGAGCTCTGGTTTGTTGATATTGTTTTTATCTCTCAAGCCCATGGGGCCTCAAGCCCCTTTAGCTCCTTCAGTCTTCTCTCTAACTCCCATTGGCGACCCCGTGATCAGTTCAATGGTTAGCTGTGAGAATCCACCTCTGTATATGTCAGGCTCTGGAAGAACCTCTCAGGAGACAGCTATGTCAGGTCACTTCCTGGCATCCACATCAGCGTCTACCTTTGGTGACTGCACATGGGATAGATCCTCAGGTGGGGCTGTCTCCAGTCAGCCCCTCCTCAGTCTCTGCTCCATATTTGTCTTCATATTTCTTCCCATGAGTATCTTGTTACTCCTTCTAAGGAGGACTGAAGTACCCACACTTTGACCTTCCTTCTTCATGGGCTTCATATGGTCTGTGAACTGTATCTTGGGTATTCTGAGCTTTTGAGCTAATATCCATTTATCAGTGAGTGCATACAATGTGTGTTCTTTTGTGATTAGGTTACCTCACTCAGAATGATACTTTCTAGTTCTAACCATTGCCTAAAAATTTCATGAATTCATTGTTTTTAATAATTGAGTAGTACTCCGTTGTGTAAATGTATCACATTTTCTGTATCCATTCCTCTGTTGAAGGACATCTGGATTCTTTCCAGCTTCTGGTTATTATAAATAAGATTGCTATGAACATAGTGGAGCATGTGTCTTTGTTATATGTTGGAGCATCTTTTGGGCATATGCCCAGGAGTGGTATAGCTGGGTCCTCAGTAATACTATGTCCAGTTTTCAGAGGAGCCACCAGATTGATTTCCAGAGTGGTTGTACCAACTTGCAATCCCACCAACAATGCAGGAGTGTTCCTCTTTCTCCACATCCTTGCCAGCATCTGCTATCACCTGATTTTTGATCTTAGCCATTCTGACTGGTGTGAGGTGGAATCTCAGAGTTGTTTTGATTTGCATTTCCTGATGACTAAGGATGTTGAACATTTCTTTAGGTGCTTTCAATCATTTGAGTTTCCTCAGTTGAGAATTCTTTGTTTAGCTCTGTACCTCATTTTTAATAGGGTTAGAAGGTAGGGAAGAGCCTCGAATACTTGGGCACAGGGGAAAGGTTCCTGAACAGAACACCAAGGCTTATTGAAGAATTGACAGATGGGACCTCATAAAATTACAAAGCTTTTGTAAGGTAAAGGACACTGTCAATAGATCAACATGGCAACCAACAGATTGGGAAAAATCTTTACTAATCCTACATCCAATAGAGGGCTAATATCCAATATATACAAAGAACTCAAGAAATTAGACTCCACACAATCAAATAACTCTATCTCTCTTTTCTATATTATATATTTGTAATATAGAATATTTTCTCTTCTTTATTACATGTCTTTGAAATGTTTAAACAGTAACAGGACTGCTGATTTTTTGTACCTGAAACTCATCCTTCTGTCCTGGAAGGAAGAGCACTCTTGGCTGTCCTTGGTAAGACTGATTGGTCTGGTGACTCCTTCATCTCCGTACACTCATTGTGACATTGATCTGAGTACCTGTATCTCCAGTCAGCACTAAGACCTCCATTTTTTTTCTGACAGAAGTGTTTCAGTACTGTGTGAATGCCTGCTTTCTTCTGTACAGAGTAAGAGAAAACATAAAGCGTAGATCAGGTACATTAGGCTAACAGAGTCCTCTGTTACACTTAAGTCCAAGAATATAAAAGAACATCAAGACGAGCATGGGTGATGTGGGGTGAGAGAGGCACTGAAGTGTGCAGGCTCCAGAGACCTGGCATGTGCTTTTCTCCTCACAGCAAGGTTCTAGACAATGGAGACTCAATTATAGAAGAAAGCCACATCTTTGTGGAGTTTATACATGATCAGTAACTATGATAGAAAGTAACAGTGAATTAAAACATGCTTTCAAATAACATAAAATCACCATGGTAAGAATAAAGATTCTTTTGTTTCTGAACTATTTCTTAAAAAGACCCAACTAGAGAACTAGAACAAGCAATAAAAAGGATTTGAAATTACACAAATAACTACAGTAAACTAATGTTAGAATAATAGTATAAATGTAATTTAAATGGAAAATTTTATGATTAAAAATCAGTGTATACTTTCTGAAAGTTGCTTTCTCTTGGCCTGGATGATCCCAGTCAACAGCAGCCAGTTTCCTGTCGGCTATATAACATTCACTATTTCTTTCTCTGTGTCTCTGTGTCTCTGTGTCTCTGTGTCTCTGTGTCTCGTGTCTGTCTCTCTGTCTCTCTGTGTCTGTCTATCTCTCTCTCTCTCTCTCTCTCTCTCTCTCTCTCTCTCTCTGTGTGTGTGTGTGTGTGTGTGTGTGTGTGTGTGTGTGCATGCGTGTTCAGACTAAAGGTTGATACTGAGTGTCTTCCCTTGATTGCACCCCACCTTTATTGTTTGAGACAGAGTTGCTCAATATACCTAAAGTTCATGGATTTGGCTAAGTTATCTACTTAATGAGCTTCTGGGAGCCACCTGTCATAGACACTCCCTCAGACTGAGATGTTAGGCACCATCCCAGAGTTTCAGGTCAGTTCTGCACAATTCAGGTCCTCATGCCTTCATGAGTTACTTTACTAAGCCATCTCCTACACTCAATAATCACCATTTATCAAGACTCTCCTTTTTCTGGGCTCTGTGTTAAGTGTGACATACACAATCCTCATTCAGTCATTATTACAAAGTTTTAAGGTAAGTCAGATTCTGAGGTCTGTTTTAAGATGTAGAAAAGGAACAAAGAGGTTAAGTAGTATGTGAGTGGCATGAGTAAGCCTCAAGGGTTTAACTCCAAAGCCTCTTTACTCAAACAAGCTTGAGTTGGCGCTGTGTTCCGCATACATGGTTTACTACGTCATAGCAGTCATGACATTGCTAGTATTTAGACATTGTTTTGTCCTAAATGAGACTCATAATACTAACCCATGATAACATCAGTCCCATTCTGTCATTACATTGTCCTACAAGATCTGTTCCCCATGAATCAGATGGAAAAACCAGGCCTCACAGGCTAACAACTTGCCAAAGTCATGAATGCTGGGCTTTGGCCCAGGCAAAGGAAATTAGAATCTTGAGACATTTGCTCAACTACAAAGTTAGTTGCCAAAGAATTATTACAGAAATTGGTCCACCAAAACCTCATGACACTATCTAATTTTCAAAACTTAAAAAGTACTTACTAGCTGCTTTTCCTTTCTTTCTTATCATTTTTTCTCAAGAACACTGAGGACTTCATGACCAATAGCATAACCAAATATCTACAAATTCTACTGGTACATCATGTATCAAGAAAGAAATTAGAGATTCTGGATCAGCAATTGAAACTTCGGATACTGATAATCTATTTTTTCTGAGTATGCTAGTATTTGAAAAAATGGTTTTATTTAAGACACTTTCATTAAAATTATTTACTGAACACTAGACAAGAGCATTGCTCTCTTTTATTAATGATAGAGATTGAAAAATCAATAAAAAAAACATAATGAATGAGTATCTTGCCCTAGAAATACATACTATCTAGTGGAGAGGAAAAGCATACTATTATTTTTATTTGAAGCATGAAAAGACATTCATGGAAAACACAAATATTGCAATGTCCAAATGTAGGTGCGACCAGGAAATGAGAGAAAGAGGATTTGGAAGAAAATGTTTCCTGGGAAATCTCATTGCTAGATATAGAAAGAGGAATCTATACTTTGCAGATAAAGAAGACACTCTAGACAGAGGTAACAATAAGCTTAGCATGCCTAGAAAATAAGATGTTGCAAGTGAGGAAGAGAGAAATGAGGAATGAAGTTGATACTAGAATGCTCAAATCCAGAGATGTTCCTGGGTAAAATAAGCTGTCTGTGTGTGTGTGTGTGTGTGTGTGTGTGTGTGTGTGTGTGTGTGTGCAGCTTAGTTGTTTGATATAATCTGCAGATATGTTGATGGCTACTAAAGAGCCTTCTACACTCACATGTTCTTGTATCATCTATACAAACACATCAGAGACTGAGGGCATACTCATAAAAATTGATAGTTTAATCTATAATACAGCATGATTAGTAAAGTCTGCACTGTCATCAATTAAACATGAATGCCATCTAATGCAATAATCTTTTGGAAATGAACCAAAGTCCATTAGTCTCAGACTATAAATTTCTCCATCTGAAAACCATAAAAGACTTTGCTTTCTTGACTATAGGTTTAAAAATACTTAGAGCTGCGAAAATATTTGAAGAGATAGGTGCTAGATTAAGCACTAATATTCAGTGATTAAAAAAATCTGACCCTGAATAAATTCTAAAAGAGATTTGGATGATTCAAACCTGTTCTCTCCAAGCATTACAGAAAATTTTAATTACACGACAAACAGGTTGACTTAAATAAAACAAAAATAAAATTCTTGGCTACTTGGTCTCCTGAAAGTTAGGAGGAAAAAACAACTGATAGTATTTATAACAAAGAAGCTGGCTTTATTAGGTCATAAATAGATTAGTAAAAATGCAGCTAAAGCTATATCACTAACAAAATGTGACAATAGAGAGAAAGTGTACAAACCTTTGTATTATACTCAAAGACAGTGCTTTAGAAAGGGGCTTTATAATAAAATGTAAAGAAGATATTGAAAATGAATGTCATTTAACAAAAGTTTAACCCTAAGTTCAATAAAAGCACCACTATCTGGAAAATATAATGGGCTAAAGAATGCTTTCTGTAGTTACCTTAAAATGAAAATAAAACTTATTAAATTGACATTAGTTTTGAGTAACCACAAAGTTATCAATTTTCAACTTAAGATGGAGCAAGTACTTACACAAAAGCACAAGAATCAAAAACTTTATACACACAGTTAACAAATAGGTCAGAACACCGAGGGTATTCCAATATACCGGAGTGCTGGATTTAAACACAGACCACAAACAACAAAAACTAGCCAGGATCCAGATAAAAGACTCACTGGTTTTCAGAACCACAGGCTATTCCAACCAGATTAGAAAAGAAGCAGAAAGCAAGGGGGATCCAAAATAAACATCAGTCCAACAAAGACGAAATTATGAATTGGCACCTAAACATAATAATCCCAAAACCAGATGACTAGAGGCCAGCATAAGAACACAATCAGCAATAATCAAGACAATATGGCACCATCAGAGCCCAACTATCCCACTACAAGAAAGCCCTGGATATTCCAAAACAGCTGAAGCATAAATAAATAACCTTAAGTTCAATCTTACGAAGGTGATAGAGGCCCTTAAATATGAAATGAATAAATCCCTTAAAGAAATCCAGAAAAGCACAAATAAACAGGTAAAGAAAATTAATAAGACTGTTCGAGGCCTGAAAAGAAAAATAGAAGTAATAAATAAAACACAAACTGAGGAAATCGTGGAGATAGAAAACCTAGTTAAGCCAACAAAAACTATATACAAAAGCATCACCAAACAGAATACAAGAGATGGAAAAGGGAATCTCAGGCATAGAAGATACTACAGACAAACTACATACATCAGTTAAATAAAATGTTAAATCTAAAATGTTTGTGACATAAAACATCCAGGAAATCTGGGACATTATGAAAAGACCAAACCTCAGAATAATAGAAATAGAAAAACATTCTCAGAATGAAGGCCCAGGAAATATTTTCAACAAAATTATAGAAGAAAATTTTTCTAACCTAAAGAAGGGTATGCTATAAAGGTACAAAAAGCTTACAGAACACTAAGTAGATTAGACCAGAAAAGAAAATCCTCCTGCCAAATAACAGTCAAAACACTAAAGCTACACAATATAAAAAATATTAAAATTTCAAGGAAAAAAGACCAAGTAATATATAAAGGCAGACCTATTAGAATTATACCTAACTTCTCAACAGAGACTCTAACGGCCAAAAGGAACTGCACAGGTGTCTTGCCAACTCCAAAAGACCGCAGAGACTAGTATACTAAACAAAACTTTTAATCATCATAGAGAAAACAAAATATTTCATGAAAAACTCAAAAAAATCTATCCATAAATTCAGCCCTTAAGAAAGCACTAGAAGGAAAAACTTTAACTCACAGAGGTTAACTACAGGCATGAAAATATAGGCAATAAATAGTCTCACACCAGCATATCCAAAAGAATGGAAGTACACACCCACACCCACTCACCTCCCCCACACACACACTCACTGACATAACCGCCACTATCAACAACAACAAAAAATAACAAAAATTAACAATCATTACCCATGAATACTTCTCAATATCAATGGACTTGGTTTCTCAATTAAAAAAAAAAAGACACAAGCTAACAGAATGGATGAGAAAACAGTTTCCATCCTTTTGCTGCGTATATAAAACATATCTTCACATCAAAGACAGACATTAACTCAGAGTAAAGAAGTGGAAAAATATTTTCCAAGCAAACTGAACCAAGAAGCAAGCTAGACTAGCCATTTAAATATCTAACAGAATAGATTTCTAGTCAAAATTAATCAAAAGAGATGGAGAAGGACACTTCATATTCAAAGAACTTCACCGCAAGGATATTTCAATTCTGACCATCTATGATCCAAATGCAAGAGCACCCACAGTTGTAAAATGAATATTGATAAGGTTAAATTACACATTGAATCCTACATGTTAATAGTGGGAGACTTCATGCCGGGCAGTGGTGGCGCATGCCTTTAATCCCAGCACTTGGGAGGCAGAGGCAGGCAGATTTCTGAGTTCAAGGCCAGCCTGGTCTACAGAGTGAGTTCCAGGACAGCCCAGGCTACACAGAGAAACCCTGTCTCGAAAAAACAAAAAACAAAAAACAAAAAAAAAAGTGGGAGACTTCAACATTCCACTCTCACTAATTGACAGATCATTGAGACAGAAACTAATAGAGAAATAACAAAACTCATAGATGTTATGAAGGAAATATCTACAGAATGTTTCACTTAAACACAAAAGAATATACCTTCTTCTTAGCACCTAGAAATAGGCTATAGATATGACAGAAAGTTCTCAAATACAAATAGCTAAGAAATATTTTCTAAAAAAAAAAAATGTTTAACATTATTAGCCATCAAGAAAGCACAAATTAAAATTACATTTAGATTTCATCTTGCCCCAGACAGAAGAATGACCCAAATAATTAAAAAAAAAATGACAGCACATTCTGGAGAGTATTCAGGGGAAGGGGATCACTTCTTCATTATTGGTGAAAGTGAAAATTTATAGAACCACTGTGATGGAAATCATTGTGGAGATGCCTCAAAATGCTGAAATGATATATCACAAGAGCCAGCTCTGCCACTTTTGTGCATATTCCCGAAGGACTTTATGTCTTTTTGCAGAGATACTTGCTCATTCATGTTCATTTCTCCTCTACTAATAATAGTGAGAAATTATAAATAACATTTATAATTTCATTCAATTGAATGTCCATAAATTGATGTCCATAAATTGATAAGTGAATAATGAAAATGTCATACTTGGACACAATGGAATATTTTCCAGCCTTTAAGAAAAAACTGAAATCACGAAAAGTTCAAGTAAATTGATGGTACTAGACACAACCATCTTGAGTGAGATATGTCAGGTCCCAAAAGACAAATATTGAAATTTCCTTTTATATATGGATGTTAGATTTCAGCTACAGAAATTAGATAGCTAGTGATGGATAATTGGGAAAGAGTTGACTTCCAAAGAAAGGGAATAGAATATAACATTATAAAGAAATAAAGGGGAAACCAAAATAAGTTAAGTTGGGAGAAAGATGGGAGGGCAAGGTTAAGGAGGCAAAGTTGGAAGAGACAACTAAAGCTAATGACCTTTTCAAATGCCATAAGGAAACCTACTATTGTAGAAGCTTTCTAATGTATATTCATATGTGAAAGGAATTTTAATGGAGTCACTGTATAATGGAAGAGGGAGACAATGCCCCTAGTTGGCATGTTAAGACACCAAGTAAAGCTCCCAGTGCTACATCTTGTTCAGACATTCTACAAAGGGTCTCCATAAAAACCCCAAACACCACAGGCTATTGTCAAGGCTTTTGGGTACTCTGCAACTTAATAGTAAGAACCTATTGTTGAATATATAACTTATTTATGCCATTAAACATAATAATCAAGCTGGTGTCCAACTAAAAGACTCATCACTACTGACTAGAATTCATGATACTTTGCATGCTGATGGAATAGAAAAGGAATCAATTTCACCTTGCTAAACCCAACAACATACAACTGGGACATGCCTGCAAGATATACTAGCACAACAGGGTCACAATTATCAATGGAGTAAGAAACCACTTTTTGGCTAGATTAAAACCCCTTTCCACCACTTTTTGGCTAGATTAAAACCCCTTTCCATGAAATGAAACCCATACATGATACTGCTAAAGTGACCAAGAACCTTGACCAATAATCTGAAACTAGATAGATCAAAGGCTATACCTACTACTATTATTCTACTAAAGGAACTTACCAATAAAATGACTCCTAACAACATACTCATAGAGCAAAGCATTGCTCAACCTTCATCAAAGAAGCTTCTTCTTGCAGTAAATGATAATTAACAAAGAGATCCACAGATATACAATGTACAGGGAGTGAGAGACTTGGGAGCACTCAACCCTAAATAGGCATCTTTTCCAAACCCTTCCCCTCAAGTTTCAGATATCTATGCAAAAGAGGAAACAGAAAGACTGTAAAAGCCAGAAGTGGTGGACAACTCCAAGGAGACAGCAGTTTCCAGAAACAACAGGATTGATCCACATATACACTCATAACAGCAATGACAGCACAAGACCTGTACATGTTCAAAGTACATAAAATAAAAGTGAACACACAGCCCAGTGCTCAGCCGTGAAAACATGCATGCAAGTAGAATTGTATGAACTGAACAGGTTATATTTAGGTTGTATATATTATAATCATATGTATACATACACAAATATATATACATATATACATATACTTGTGTGGGCACACAAATGTGATTGTAATGACAATGAATAAAACAAGATGTAAATTTGAAGGAGAACAGGAAGAACATTTGGAAGGCTTCTGAAAGAGGAAAGGGAGGAGAGATATAGTGATATAATCTCTAAAAGCTATTAAAAATTTAAAAATCTTGCAATGGCTTTGCTTTACCAGACACCTGGCAACACCTTCAAGCACCTGCTGCAGTGTGGCTGCCCCTCTGGACTGGTTAGAATCCAGGTGCTGGAATCATGGCTGCAAGTGAGATCTCTAACATACTTGCCACTCTGGGCCTTGTGTCCCTCATTTGTAATGATCTAGGAAGGTTCCATTCAGAGGCCACGTTGTGTCTTCCCTATCTCTATCTGGTCTGAGTGTGATTAGATGCAATGTTTCCAAACTCGAGGCAGAAGGAGTATATACCCTATCACGTACACTTTTTTAAAATGTGAGTTTCTAAAGTATTTATAAATAAAATTATTTGACACCTTAGATTTGCTTAAAATACCTCATTTGTGATAAAATGAGGTATAGTGAAGGGCCAAGAAGAAAGTCTAGGTTTATAGTAGAAATTTAAACTAGGTAATGGGTACATGGGAGTGGATTATACTGTATCTTGTTTTGTGTAAGTTGGAAGTTTTATTTAATAAAATATATAAACTTAAGAAAAATAAGATTTCTGTCTCACATTTTCTATTATAAGAAAACTGGCTATAATTCATTTTAATATGAAGTAAATTTCTGCTACAGTAATGGTAGAGACCCTACTGCAACTGCAGTGCACTGTTTATTAGTCATGCTGTTGGCAGCTTCTAATTCTCATGGTGTGAGAAAAACTTTGTCCTTCTTGATAGTTGATAATTAAGCATTTTGAACAAAGATAAGTTTATTTTGTCTATAATTCTTGAAAACTTGAATTAATAAGCATAATCTTCAATAACTCATATTTGCTTTTAAATGTCTTTGAAAGCAGGAAAGAGTTTTCCAAAAATATTTTAACATATGTTTTCATGTGAATTTAACCGAACTTTTGTGCTTTCATATGATTTCAAACAAAAAATATGTAGTGTGACTTCCAAATTGCAAACCAAAGAGAACATACTTCTTGCAAGAAGCAGTGTACATTTAGCTGCAACTGTCTAGAGGGCAGGAAGAGACACCTAAAGGGAGTGCTGTAAAGCCATATTATAGGAAGACTCAAGCCATTACTCCACCTAAAATTGTACCTGCTCTTACATTCATCCTCACTGCAGTCTAAGAAGGCCAAGTTTAAGCAGACCATGCATGCATGTCTTCTGGCAGCATTTCAGATGCTTTGTGTCTGCAGTGTATGGTATGTCTGCAGTTTCAGCAGCCTATGAAGCATTCGAGCTTAACTCCTCCTTTTTTGTCTTTAACCTCCAATCACACATTGTCATTAATCACTAACAAAGAACTTCTAAGACTCTACTAAACTCAGGACTCAATTTTTATTTTGTAGCTAGGATGTCCATTATCAGTCTGATCAGTCTGTAGCATGCAATCAGCTTTGTGTGGTGTGATATTTGATCCAATCCACTTACTCATTAATACACTTCAAGACAGCTGAAGCCAAGTTTTGTTCCTCCTCATTCTACTCCCTTATGTACTGGCTATGCCAACTTGACACAAGCTAGAGTCATCCGACAGGAAAAAGCCCCAATAGAGTAGATGCCTCCAGAAACTTAGACTGTAGACAACCCTGTAGGGCATTTTCATAAACAGTGATGCAGGAAGTCCCAGCCCATTGTTGGAGGTGCCCTCCATGGGCTGGTGGTCCTGGGCTCTGTAAGAAAGCAAGATGAGCAAGCCATGGGAACAAGGTAGTGTGCAGCACCCCTCCATGGCCTCTCCATCCACTCCTGTCTCCATGTTCCTTGCCTAGTTCAGGTCCTGTCCTCACTGCTTTTGATGATGAACTACTGTATGGAACTGTGAGTGAAATAAACCCTTTCTTCCCCAAGTTGCTTTGGTCATAGTGTTTCAATACAGCAGCAGTAACCATAAGACGCCTTACATTGTCTATTAGTTAAGCACAAGGTGTGTGTATGGTGATTGAACAAACAAATTGTGTGAAGCATCTATGTTTATCATAAGGAGTAGTTCTTTCATTTTGCTCAGTCCACAGATTGACCATGATCACCAAGGTAGTGCTATTGCTAGGTGATGGACCTTTGGGGTAGGTCTTATGGAAGGTCTTATATTTATAGGACATATCCTTAAAGGAGATTCTAGATCTCTCTCCCTTCCCTCATTTTCTCCTTCTCCTTATCCTCTCCCTCTCTACTCTCTCTACTTCAATTTATAATATAATCACTTGCTTACTTTCAAAATTCATTCCGAACTTCATCCTATGAGGTGATGCTGTAAAAGAACATTCCTGGTTTACACTACTATACGGACTTTGTACTTCCAAGCTGTTAAGCTAAATAAAACTTTTTTGTTTATAAGACAATTGCCTGTGGTATTAGTCATAACAATACAAAGATATCTAGTACATTTCATTTGTTTCACTCCAAAATTTCATGGTTCCTACCACTCAAAATTTTAACAATGGCAACATTTAAAAATGTTTTACAAGAACAATTTTTATAGGAAATATGACAGTTTTCTTTGAGCTTTTTTCATTCATAAAAAATTGTCTATTTCTGAAGATGTCAGCTAGCATACTATTTTGAGCCACGTCACATTTTGCTTGAGGTAGCCAACTCTAATTTAAAAGTCTTTACTTCCTGACACAAATTGAATTCTTCTGTGAGAAATTTTAACTAAGCACATGTTTCTCATAAGAGTAATTCTTCACACTGCTCCATGAATCTATGCTATATGGAATATATGGATGCCATCCAGAACTAGCCCACTACAGCATAATGTCACAGTGCTGATTTCCTATAGCTGGTATCATAATGATGTAGGCATATCAGTAATACGTTTTAATTATTCTTTGACAATGTCATGTGTCTATCTGTTGAGTTTGCATTAAGTTAATCTCCCATATGTTCTCTTACTCCTCTTCCTCTGAAAACCTTTCCAAAAAGCCTCCTCCTACTTTGATGTCCTTTTCTTTCCTTCTTTCTTCCTTCCCTTCCTTTGTTTCTTTTTTCTTCCTTCCTGACTTTCTTTCTTTCACATTGACTTTAATTGAGGTTACCAGCTTGAGCATATTGGGTGCAGGAAATGGGTGGGGTTATTTACAGGAACATGGACCACATATGAGTGGCTACTCTATGGAAGAAGGTTATTCCCTTAGAACCCACTACATGCCCCAAAATCCCACAGTGAGACAGTGAGTAGTGGGACCTGAAGAGTCCCTCTTCCATACATCACAAAACAGTAACAGGTCTGGTCGTCTACAGATCTTAGGCAGATCACCACAACTTCAGCGAGTTTGCCGACCCAATGAGCTTGTTATATCCAGAAGACACTTGTGGCAATCTTCTCCAACCTCTAACTCTTAAATTCTTTCCATCTCATATTTACAATGTCCCTGAGCCTTGGCAGGGTGATATACATGGCCTGTTTCAAGCTGAAATCCCTATAGTCACTTAGTCTTCACAACTGATTAGTCGTGGTCTCTGTATTAGCCACCACCCACTGTAGAAACAAGCTTCTCTGATGAAATTTTATAGACACTAGATTGACATCATGTTCATTTAGCAAACAACAGTAGAGAGTTCACTCTTTCCTTCCCAGCTACAGGCTCCTGGTCACATTTACAGTACAAAACATCAGGTTTTCTTGAAGAATGTGCATCAAACCCAAATAGAAAGGATTTATCTACCCTCATAGTGCCATGCTACTCTCACACCAATGGGCATATCTTGTCAAATGGCTCATTTTTATCAATTATTGTTTAAAAGAAATAATGATTTAGCCAATGATAATTTTCAAACACCATTTTGTTAAAGGGAAAATTCTGGTTATATATAAACATGAGTTTATTGAGAAAAATGGAAAAACTTCAAAGGCTGGTATGGTGACATACAACTTTACTTTCATTCTTCTGACTGAGGATTATGAGTTCTTGGCCAGATTGAGAATGTACTACATTGTTTCCTTCTATCTGGTGATGGTTACATAACAAAGCACAGAATTTGATGAATGTTGTACATTATCCTTACCAGTAAGAATATATTTGAGAAAAAGAAAATGATAAAACAAATAGAAACTGGAAACTCAAAACACTAGGATTTGGAATAATTTGTTTATGATCCATCCCATTTTGCATCATGGAAATGAGAGTTGTTTTGATTGTGTTAAATAATATACTGTTCTTCCTAAAGCAATTGCAAAGAAGAAGCCAAGTAGAGAAGCAAACCAAAGGAGGAGGGCAAGGCTACTGCTTACTTTCTGATGACAATGGTGAAGGACATCTGGCCTTGGATTCTGGTGGTGTGGTCTTATCTTCCCCTTGGCTGGGTGTTGCAGACATTCCCTTGGGTTTTCTCTGCCAAATTGAAATTAAGATTTAAAAAAAAACAAAAAACAAAAACTGAAAGACACTAGTCTTTCAAAAACCCCTGCCTCTTCTCAGAATATTCACCATATGCTCAGTACCAAGTTTCAGTTCCCCATTGTTTGCATTTCAATGCCTACTCAGTTCATTTCACTCTTATTACACAGTTACTAGAAAATGACTGTTCGTTCTTACCAGCAGGCTGTACATAAGTGGAATTCCTATAAAGTCTACTCACTGCTCTGTATTCCAAGCAATGGCTTACCATCACAATATGAATCAAATGACTTATTCAAGATGTTTTCCTCAATGATTCTAAATGGGAGCTACTTGAGTTATCTGCTGCTTTGCCTTTCTCAAAAGAAGGAAGAGCTTAAAGGATCATTCAAAGAGAACTTCATGAAACCTTACTAGAATATGAAAACCAATGAAATATACACATGTCTATAAATGAAGAAAAGCACTACATAGTTTCCTGTTATTCATTTATAAAAATTCAAGCAGTTTGGGAGCCTGATTCAAAAATAGGTACCTCCAACTTCATTGATCAATGACTTTGATTTAAGCTGCTTATTCAATAGTGTTATTTTTACTTAGAATGTCAAAGTTAAGTTGTGTTTATTCTTTAGGATCAAGCATAGGATCCGTGCTGTCTCTTAGATGCCAGTCATTTAGACTATGATTGTTGAGTTTTAGAGAGTGAATCCACACATTCATAAACATGTCTGACTATGTAAGAGTATAAGCAGTCAGTAACATCACAACTTCACTCAAAAACTTGGATGACTTGTAAAATTAGAAAGCACACAAACATCCTAGGTATGGAGTAAATGATACTTAATTACAGGAATGGTGCACAGACAGCAGAACACTGGGATCTGAAGAACTCTTGAGACATTGTACTTTATTTATGTTCTGCATGGGTTATAGGTATAAATTCACAATAATGAAGTTTTCAACACCAAGTCCTATGAAGCACTGGTTTTCCCACTTGATTTATTTATAGCAAAATTTTTAAGCACTCAGGATAGATAACAATAAAGGAACACAAAATATTAAAAAGGAAAGTTGGCCAGACCAGGACCAAATAAGAACTTGAAGGAAAAAGATTTTGAAACACAACTTAGGGTCCATTTGCCTATATAAGTGATAAATAACTGGGATTGTGAAGGAATGCATAAAACATAGTTTTGGTGTTTATGGGGTTACAGCCTAGAGAAGGCACAACTAGATGGTGACCTCTTATACACATAGAGAGTATTTCACAAGATCTATGCAAAAAGTATACAGGAAATATAATGAAGAAAGTAATATCCTTCTCCAGAGATTAAAAGCAAGCACAAAAGGGTTTGCACATAGGATTAGCACACACAAGACCATGAAATGAGAAATGACCTTGCCAGTCTCTCTACCTTCCCTGCACTAACTTTGCAATGTTTCATTTGGGACTCTTCAAAGTGTTAATGGTGTCTACTTGTATGACAGTAATAGTAGGAGATATGGACATAGAAAATACAAATGCAAGTATCTGCAAATGTTAGATCAAGGACTCCCTTTTCTCTCTATGCAGAGGGAGCAAGTGACTCACCAAAGGTGGTTCAACCTCCAAGTGCCAAAAAGCCCTTCAATAACACTCTGGATTAAAGCTTATACTACCAGTGTGCTCTCCTATCTAATTTTCACAATTATAAAAGGAGTGTGAGGGACTGTGAATCTAACTCCAGAGGTAGAGTGCTTGCCCATCATACATAAAGCCCTAGGTTTGATCCCTAGTACCCCATAAAACTGAGCATCATGGTATATGTCTATAATCATAGCACCCAAGAAAAGGAGAGAGGGAGATCAGTAGTTCAGAGGTTAGCCTTCGTTATTTGTGTACATAGTGAGTTTGAGACCAGCCTGGTCTACATGAGACACATCTCAAAATTTAATTGAAGTTTAAAACTTAAAAAAGAAAATTTAAAAAAATAAAATTTGTTTGTGAAATATTATTAGCAGCAATGTAAAATAATGACTGAAATGAAGATAAAACAACTGAAATTTTCTATTTAGACAATCACATCTGATGATATCTCATTGTAACTCAATGTCAGTTATAAGACTACAAAATTAAGTCAGTAAAAATAATTTTGTTTTATTTTAAAAAATAACAAAATAGAAATAATTGCAACAATGAATTTCTGTCACATTTTAATAAGTGAGATTATTGTACACATAACTAGAATCTGATGAACTGGCTACTTTTGCACTTAGTTTTTATCATATGGATAATTTTGTTTTCAGATTTTTCTAAAATCAACAAAAATGAACTTTCTAAACACATTTAAAGACCAATATCTGTAAGACTTCACAGGAGGCGTGGAGGCTTTTGTGCTCACAGGTGTGTCCTAAGAGGAACGAGAAGGTTAAGCACACAAGGTTGTAACTCCAAGAGAAGGATTCCAAAACCTGTTCTCCTCCTAAAATGCTAGAGTGGACACGCTTCTTGCCTGGGTGGTGACCTTTGTGGTATGTGTGTGCCTGGAGATCTTCTGGTATTGCATCCTCCCAGATCTTATCACAAATCTGTTTTACTCAGTCCATCTATAGAATCTATCTTTTGGACCTTACAAAGGGTTTTGATGCAGTTATGTCTGATGTTTAATTTACTTTTTCCTTGAAGTGGGTTTATGTATGCTCTGTTGTTGTGCATGCAGGACCTAGTTAACCATTAAAAAATCATTTTCAAAAAAAAAAAAAAAAAAAAGTGTTGTACTTAAATAAGCCTGAAAAAACCCCCAGGGGGCAGACTACTCAAGTTTGGGCAAACACTGACTTCTGAATCATGTTGAACTAAACTGACTTTTACTTCCTGTGGCTATTTATTTTGCATGCCATCAAAGTTAGAGACACACCCTCCATGAGACATAAACCTGAAAATCATTTTTGAAATATTTATTATTATTATTATTATTATTGGTATTATTATCATGATCATTATTTTTATTTATTATTGCTGTGTGTGTATGCATGTGTGTATTTGGTTTGCATGATATGTACATATCTACAGCTATGGATGATAGATAGATAGATAGATAGATAGATAGATAGATAGATAGATAGATAGATAGAAATATATGGGCATGTTCATGTCATGGCACAAATGTGAAATTAAAGACAGTTTTGTCCATTGTTCTTTTACTTCCACCTTTACAAGGGTTCTAGGAATTGAGCTCAACTCATAAAACTTATATAGAAAACTCCTTTACCCAATGAATGACCTCAATGGACCCAAGAAATCCTTACTGTAAGAAAAATGTAGTATTTAACCCATATCTTTAGTTCTATATTATAAAGAAGGTTAGATAAGGACAAGTGAATCATAGGCAGAGTCATAGTGACCTGTCCCCTGAACCTACACCCAGCTGATACCCTGTTCTGAAAGGTATCTGTACTCCCCCTGAACACCTATGCTCCGGTGCCATTCCCTTCCCCACATCCTGCCTTTTTGTGTTTATAACTCCTGTGTAAATAAGTAAATTATGATGTGATTTAAATAACTAAATAAATTTTAAAAAAATAAAAAAAGAGTCATGGGGAAGAAGGCAGTCAACAGAACTCCTCCACAGCCTCTGCTTCAGTTCCTGCCTCCAGGTTCCTGCCCTGCTTGAGTTCCTGCCCTGACTTTGCTCAGTGGTGGGCTCTTAACCTGGAAGTGTAAGATGAAATAAACCTTTTCTTTCTCAAAAAAAAAAGAAGGATGCTCATACCACAATGCCTCACCAGAAATCAAAAAAGAAAAGACAAAATTGTGTGCATGAATTAATTATGCCAGTGCCCTAAGGCCTTGAATCTGTTTACTCTGGCCTCAGTGTTATATGTGAGGAGGACACTGAAGATGATGGAACGTTCACATTTCAACTCAACTAAGGTTCCCTTAGCCCCACACAGAGGGAAGTTTCACTATTTGAGTTTATAAGTGTTGGTATTACTTGGAGGAGTGAATGAAATTCCAAAATAACCTATATGTCTAGATAACAGGTGGACAATCTCCTGATCGATCATTCATCATAATAAATCCTCATATCAATTGAAATGAGTATAACAGCCAGGCAGTGGTGGTGCACGCCTTTAATCCCAGCACTTGGGAGGCAGAGGCAGGCGGATTTCTGAGTTCGAGGCCAGCCTGGTCTGCCGAGTGAGTTCCAGGACAGCCGGGGCTACACAGAGAAACCCTGTCTCGAAAAACAAAAAAAAAAAAAAAAAACAAAAACAAAAAAAAAGAAATGAGTATAACAATAAATACCTGTACTGCACTCACGAATGTCAAACACCCTTAGATGTTAAATCACATGGTTCTTGTATGAGTGCTGAGTTAGAGCATTCTTGTCTTCATTTTACAAAAGAGTCACATATGGTCCAGTAGGTGTGTGGGAATCCAGCTGCTAAGAGGCCAAAAGAGGGTCTGAATATCAACAGCCTTACCCTCACAGCCTGTGTACTGAGAGAACACCTCACTCGCTGTTCAACCCAGCTACCCTCCCAAGCTTCTTGCTGTTCGGAGGGCAAACCTCATCTATTGGAATACTCTTCTCCTACAGATTGCGCGACCTCTCTGTTCTCTTTCTGCTGCTCTTTCCTCTCCACCCATTGTGCACATCCTGCTCTGAGTTTCAAAAATAGCAAGGAAAAAGCCTTGGGTTGTGTTGAAATACAAATCAAAACTCATCTATCTCAAAATTTTAGCATTTTTTGCTTCTTCCTGGAGCAGATTCAATCTACCAACCATATTTATATAGTACCAATTCTGGAAAATTCAAATTATTCTAAAATTATAAAAATTACTGGGGTAGTTATTGAAAAGTTTTAATAAACAGTCTATGACACTCACAAAACTTCATAAGGACTTTCTGGGAGAGATTTGTTTGTGTTTGTTGTAACTGAAAAAACACTAAAACTTTGCACATTAAAGGAACATTGCTAGTGAGCAATCTCCCAGCCAATCCTAGCAAAGTTTGTCAGCATTTTCTGCATCACTGATCATTTTAAAGGACCTGAAGAATATCACCAGGTTTTCATCTCAAATACACATCCCTGCATATTTTCATAGGATTTATTTACTAAAAGTATACACATTTGAAGCATTTTCAAATGTTCACAGACTCAAGCAAAAAAAAAAAAATCTTACCACAGTATGATGTTACTATTCTTATTTGCATATAACAAAGCAGAATATGAAATGTTTATTTAGGGACATGCTGCTAGCACATCAAAATAAAACCCTGGCATGACATACTACCGGGTGAATCTTACATTTGCTTATTCAACACATACAGCCAATTTACCTACTTTGAACCTAGTGCTATGTTGCATTTACAGATGCCATGGGACAGGATCAAGTTGTGTGCTTTCATGTACTGAGTGTTCAGAGAAGCCAGCTAATAACAGAGCAGGAAAACAAAGGAGTGACAGCGTGAGTTAGTGAGTTACACAGATGAACACCCACTCCTGTGCTTTCCTGGGCTGGCAGGTAACTCAGCAATCCTGAGCAAACTGCAGGGAGTTGAGGATAAATGTCTGTCTATACATGGTGTCTCCTGCACAGCAAAGGTCACCCTGCACATGAGAACCAAGCTTTGTGCTTTCCTTCTGCAGAGTCTTCAGTGTCTGTTAAGAGTAAAAATAAATCTTTGAGAGCAGTCGCAGCTGTTTACTCTGCTGTTACGCTCTTCATTATCCCACATGGGAAATGCTCAGATTACCATAGAAGCCAAGGGGCTTGCTTGCTGTGTGTGAACACGTACCCCACTAACGCTGGGATTTCCTCCAGCACTGGAAACCAAGAACCGGAACTGTATGTTAGGGAAGCACTGATAAAAATACAAACCGTCCTGCTCTCTAACAGAACTGAATGGTGGAGTTTGTAAAGTGACTTTTGCCTATGTGTTGGCAAGGGCGACCTCTTGGTACCCTTTCATCATCACTTCTTTCCATCTTCTCTTCTATTTGTTTTTTATAAATTTACTCATAATTATCACTATTCATTCTTTCTTATATTTTTGGTTGTGAGCCTAGCCTTTTAACAGCCATCTCTCCAGCCCCTATTCATTCTTTCTTATCTTCTTTGTTCCCTTTATATTTTCCCTTTCATTCTTGTTTTCCCCAGAAGCTCGCTGCCTCCTGCTAGCTCTTCCCCAATCTTCTGCTCCACCCTGCAACCTTCTGTTGCTCCCACATCATCTGCTGCCCTCAGAGTTCCAATGGGCAATCGCACACCCATTGTGCTGAGTGGGAGTGGCATTCTGTGACAGCCTGCCTGCGGGGAACAGAGGGTGGAGGGCCTGATGGTTTTATCAGCACAACAATTTGTAAGGTCATATCCACAGACACTAAAGGTTTAAATGATGTTGATGCAGTTACATATAAATAACTATGTCAGGGATATGGCCATGTATATACTATCATGAACTCGAACTGCATTCTGGCTTTAAGCAATCTTCTGTAAGATATCACACATATGTGGGCACACGCAGAGAAATGCATGCACATACACACTCTAACAAGAAAACAGAAGCTAAAAGTCACAGTGATTAAAAACAGGTTTTAGTTAAGTCAAAAATCATAAAACAGCACCAGGCAAGATTTAGAAGAAAGAGGGAATACTATTGAGACAGTTTTAAAATGCAATATTGCTACCGAATTGGTCTCTTTCTTCAAGCCAGGATTCGACCAACTTAAATTATTTAAATAAAGTTCTCCAATCCTTCATTTTCTAAAGAACCTGAACTTACATATATGGGAAAACATTTCAAAATAGTGCCACTTTTTCTTATCATTTGACTTTTTCTCACCTGCATTTAAATTTTAAAACAGTCCATTTATTTTTATCTTAATATTAACCTGAATCCCTGTTTTTGGTTTCTTTAAAACCCAAAATGTTAAAAATTGTTAGGTACAAAGCTAAGAGTTTCAAGAACTTTGGCCTCTGTTAACATATATAGAAATATTCATTAAGACAAAATATTCAGTGTCATTGTATTGAGTAGATATATGTCAACTTGATACAAGGCAGTTTTCTGAGAGCAAGGAACACCAACTGAGAAGCGGCCTCTAGAAGATCTGTATGCAGGAAAGGATGTAGAGTGTAATAATTAGTGATTGATGTGGGAAGCTCCAACTATAGGGAGTGACACCACCCTGGGCTGGTGGTCCTGGATTCTATAAGAAGGCAGGCTAAGGAACCAGTGAGCATCACTCCTTCATGGCCTCTGTATCAGCTCCTGGCTCCAGGTTCTTCCCTTTTTTGAGTTCCTCTTCTAATTGCTATTGATGATGATATACATACATATAATTGTGAGTGAAATAAACTCTTTCGTCTTGCTTTTTTCTTCATGCTGTTTCATTAGAGCAACAGTATTTCTAAGGGAGTAATTGGTAACAATGTCATTGGACATTACTGTAACAGAACTGACTACATTGCTTTAGGGAGGATTGTGGAAAGTGGAGAATTGTAAAAGGATTTGAAATGTTGAACTAGAAAAGCCACTGAGTGTTCAAAATTTGGTGGTCTGTTCTGTGAAATCTTGGACAATAACAGTATTAAGAACACCAAACCCCTACACTTACTGATGCTAAGAAGTGCTTGCAGACAGGAGCCTGCTATAGCTAAACTCTGAGAGACTCTGCCAGCACCTGACTAAGACAGATGCAGATACTCACAGTCAGCCATCAGACTGAGGTCAGGGACCCCTATGGAAGAGTTGGGGGAAGGAATGAAGAAGCTGAAGGGGATTGCAACCCCATAGGAAGAACAACAATATCAACTAACTGGCCCCTCAGAGCTCCCAGAGACTAAACTACCAACCAAGGAGTATACATGAGTGGGTCCATGGCTCCATCCACATATGTAGCAGAGAATTGCCTTATCTGGCTGGCATCAATGGAAGTGGAGGTACTTGATCCTGTGGAGGCTTGATGCCCAAGTGTAGGGGGATGCTAGCGGGGTGAGGTGGGAGTGGGTGGTTGGAGGAGCACCCTCTTAGAGGCAAAGGGCGTGGGAGGAGGTAGTGGGGTTACAGAGAGGAGATTGGGAGGGAGAAAGTCAGATGACAGATGCCTGATCTGTGAAGTACTAAGGGAATCTTGAAAGTCTCTTGAAGACTCTATGTGGGCTATTGTGTATTTTGAATTAAGAATCTGTGACTCTGGTCAGCTGGGGCTAAAGAATTGTTAATCTGATTAACAAGATTAACAATGTATCAGAAACACTAAAGAAAACTTTTTCTTTACGGGGACAATTGATGCTGTTTATTAGCTGGAGCTGAGAAACTAGCAGTGATTAAGAAGAGACCAGCATCATTGAGGTGAAATCTTCTGGACAGTGTTTCCTCAGAGTGAAGACACAGAAACTTGTGCTACAGAGCCAGACAGTGTTGTACTTCATGCTGGCAGCTTAATGTAGTAGTGTAAGAGTCACTTAGGGAGTACTGACTTTGAAGTCTCAAGAGGGTCAAGGAGAACAGCTGCTGTGTGACAGGGCTAGAGTTCCTGAAGATAGCCTGGGAGAAGCTATTGGTGAAAATGCAGCCCAGTTGCAGCATTTTGAATATAACATTAACATGAGATAATTGCCAAGAATGGTCACAGCCATGGTGTGGAGCCAGGGTGAGCAGACAGCAGAGCCAGAAAAATGATCTAATCTCTTTGCAGGAACCCAGGAGGTCCTACATAAATCCCAGACATTTGACATTGAGTTACTTGCACTGTTGAGAGTTTGGTTTTTCTTGGATCTAATTGTGATTGTGCCCTGATATTTCCCTCTTGGAAATACAGAATGTTTAACTTATTTAAAAACTTTATAATAGTCCGCAATTGAGAAATGTGGACTTTTAAATAAATTTTCAAGTCTTATAGAAACTGAATTTTAAAAGAAAATTTGTATATTTAAAAAGACTTTGACCTTTTGAGTGTTTGAGTGTTTAAAGACTGTGAGACTTTTAAAATGTGGGCATTTTATATTGTGATGCTTATATTAATGTGTGATCTTGAAGATGATCAAGAAAGGAAAGATTATAGCTTAACAATATGCTTTATTATCAAGTTGACAAGGGAACAATTGTGTGAGCCAGTTTTGTGTCAATTTGGCAGAAGCTATAGTTACGTGTACACACAATTTAATGTTATAAAAGACTTCAAAGTAGTCAAAACTCTGTAGTTTATGTTAATTACTTGAAAACTTGGGGGAAGCAGTCTTGATTGTTCATTTTCTGGTGCCAATCTTAGTATTATTATAAGGAAAAAAGTCCAATAGCTGGTATTTTTTATTAAAACTACAGTGAAACTTTCATATATTCTACATGGCCCATCATAATGTCAACCAACTTTAAACATTTGAAGTAAACATACATTGGATGGCACGTGGATAGAAGCAAACATCCCATCTTTAGTATAAATGACAGATTTTGCCTGTCCGTCTGGTTGAAGTCCAACAAACAGTCCCGGGATCTTCAGAGATTCCAGACTTACAGATGCATTTTCCAGGTTATTCTTGATTTTAAAACGGCAATCAGTATCTCCAGTGCCCTATAAGTATAACATGATTTCACAATTGTAGAAAACACTGGACAGAACTGAAAGCCACTCATTCCCAAGAACGTATTTTTTTTTTCTTTTCAAGACATCTGTATAAATCTAAAATCTTTTAAAACTTTTTCCATAAGGCCTAGAAACAGAGATCATATGATGGGCAAAGGAAGGGCACAGGGCTTGGAACAAGGGGCTCTGAGTCACAGAGGAGCTTCACCTAAGGAAGGGCCACTGTGTGGTGGTCATTTCAGAGTTGTTCAACTCCAAAGATGAACATAGAATACTAAAACATGAAATTATCTTTTTAAAAATAAAGTCACACATTGCTTAATGACAAGGATACATTCTAATAAATGCATCATTAGGCCATTTATCATTGTAAGAACATTACAAAATACATTTATACAAATTTGTATGTGCAGAGAGAGAGACAGGCACAGAGAGAGGTGTGTGTGTTACAGCCCATTACTTCTATGGCTATAATGATCAAAAAAAAAAATGAGAGCCAATAAAGATGAGAGAAGATACTACAATAAGTTGTAAATATATGACATTAAAACACATCATAGTATTTTAAGAGAAAATTTTCAACTGTAAGAAAAAATGTGTTTAATGTAGTTGTAAATGGTAAGTAAATACATACCAGCACAATACTTCATCATCATTGCCATGTACTGTATACCATCTATAATTGTATCCACTATACTTTTATGTAACTGGCAGCACATGTTTGTTTACACTAATATCATCACAGACATGAACAGGGTCACATTATGACATTACAACTATATCACCAGGTGAAAGGCATCTTTTAGCTCCATTATTTTATGATGCACTACAAAAATTATCAAATATATGATATGACAATACTCTAAAGCATAGAAAAGGGGCAGCTTTGATCACATGGTCATTCACAATGGAAACCATGTGATAATTTCACATGTGATTTTGCCCTTTTGAGACTGAATTTTCATTTTCCTTTATTTTTAATTTTTATTAGTTATTTTATTTATTTACATTTCAAATGGTTATCCCCCCTTCCTGGTTTCCCTTCCACAAACTCCCTGTCCCATCCCCCCTCTCCCTGCTTCTATGTGGGTGTTTACCTACCCACCCACCCATCCACTCCCACCTTGCCACCCTAGTAGGCACAAGGCATTTAAAGAGTATCAATAAAACACTAAGATAGGTAATAATTGGTACATTCCTTTAATCCCAGCACTCAGAAGTCAGAAGGAGGTAGGTCTCCATGAATTCAATGTCAGCCTGGTCTACAAAGTGAGTTTCAGAACAGCCAAAGCTTATACAGAAAAACCATATCTCAGAAAAAACAAACAAGCAAACAAACCAACAAAACCATCTCCCGTTTAGAGCTATTCATAATATTAGAATATATTTAACTATTCACTGCTTTGAAATTTTCATTGTAAGATTTTAGAGTGACAGAAAATGAGTTTCATGAGAATGCATTAATGGTTCTAATAGCAATTATTATTTTATTTAAAATAAATTATATTCTGTTCTTAGTTCAAATGTTAGGTTTCTTCTACTTTTATTATTGGTAAAGTAACATAAATGGCTTTTACTTGTCCATGGTCAAACATCAAACACCACAAAGAAAGATAAGAGTAGCATAACAGCCTTTTCCTGATTGTTTCTATATAGCTATGACACTTCTTTATCAGTAAATGTAGGTTTGTTCTGTTTTTGTGTGTGTGTTTTATTTTTCAGAATTTCATACTATATATATTTGATCATATTCTTTCCCGTCTACCACCTCCTCTCAGATTATTCCCGTCCTCTTTAACCACCCAAATTTGTATTATGTTTCTGTCTTAGAAAAAAAAAAAAAACATGAAATACAATTTGTGTTGGCAAATTCTTTCTGAACATAAAGAATGTCCTAGACTATGACTGATATACCTATTGTCGCCCCATTGAAGGAACTGAGTTTCTTCCCTCTCTCAGTATCTAGCAATTGCAAACATCTTTTTATTTAAGTGTGAGACTTTTGCCCCCTTCTCCTTGTCTGTGTTGGGACTTTGTATAGCTTGGAATCGTGTAGATTTTGTGCAGGCTACTAGTCTCTGTGAGTTCATATGTTCGTCAGCCTACTGTTTTTGTAAAATGCTTTTTTTTTACCCACCACCTCTGCCTCTTACAATCTTTCCACCTCATCTTTCACTTAGATTCCTTTTCTTTGAAGGGAGGAATTAGGTAAAGACACACCATTTAGAGCTGAGTGCTCTGAAGTCTCTCATTCACCAAGCATTGTCCAGTTGTGGTCTCCATATCATCTACTTCAGCGATAAAGGTTCTCTTATAAGAGTTGAGGGATAGACTGATTTATGGGTTTATTAGTATACCACTAAGAGTCACTTTATTCATGTGTTTATAAACAAGAATGGTAATATTATTCCCCAAAAGCACATGACCTATCTAGTCAGGTTCTTGATCTCATTAACAGTGTAAGGAATGGATTCCATTTTATGAAGCAGGCCATAAATACAACTTTAAAGAAAAGTAGTTATTCATTCTCATAACATTAGTGCCACTATTGTACTAGTGGGCATATTTTATGGGCATGCAGCTAATTGTAGTTCACAGGGTTTGTAGCTGGATAAGACTGATGAATACATTTCTCTCCAGTAGCATGTAAAGTTCCTTCCATCATCATGAATACTGGTTGATAGGGATGAAACTTCTAGTTCAGCACCAGCTCAATTTCTCCATCTTTGATGCGGTATGTATGTGGTATGTATGTGGTATCCTTAGCAATAGAGTCTTTAGGTTGTAGAGGGTAACCAATAGCATTGACAATAGCCTATAATGTCTGGCTTGCCTATAAAGGCCCCTTTGTCTAATATGTCCAAAAAATGTAACCCATTCCTGGCAATGTGGTTTTTATTTGGTATTTTATCTTTCTCTAGTCAGAATAGCTGTGATTAATAATAATAACAAATGATAGTAGATGCTGTTGAAGATGCAATGAACAGTTGCTCACTGATGGTAGGGATACAAAGTGGAGTAGCTACTATGGAAATTGGTGTGGAGGGTCCTCAAAAACCTATAAATAGATTTATATGGTGTCTTGTTCGAGTCTCTCACATTATATATTAAATCAATTTAAATTCCTTCCATATGTTTATATGTCTTAAGAAGCTTCTACAGTAGTAAGTTTCCATGTGGCTTTTCAAAAAGCTTTGGTGTTCATTCTCCTCTTCATATCCCTTCCCAAATACTAAACACCTATCTTCCAATGGATTTTATCCCTTGTTCTAATTTCTCCTTATTCCCTTATAACTTTATTTTATTCCCCCTTCCATAGTAGATCTTATTTTTCTCCAGTCCCTTACTAGCCTCTAGAGGACTTGCCACTAGTCCTTTTAGGGTATTCTAAGTAAAACATATGTACCTAATGCTTAAACATAGGCATTAAGATTAATAATCAATAGATGGGACCTCATGACACTAAAAAAAAATTCTGTACAGCAAAGGACACCACCATCAAGCAAAGAGGCAACCTATAGAATGGGAAAAAAATTTACCAATTATATATCTCACAGAGGGGTAGTATCTAGAATATACGAAGAACTTCAAAAAACTGAACATCAAGAGAACAGATTCCTCAATTTAAAATGAGGTTTAGAACCTAATAGAGAGTTCTTAAAAGATGATCACAAATAGCTGAGAAATATTTTTTTTAAATGGTCAACATTCTTAGCCATCAGAGAAATGAAAACAGTTTGGGATTTCATACTACCCACTGAGAGTATCCAAGATTAATAAAGCAAATGACACCAGATACCAGTGAAGATGAAGGAGAAAGGGGCTCCTCATTCATTGTTGGCAGGGGTGAAAACTGGTTCAGGCACTAGAAAAGATAGTGTGGCAGTTCTTCAAAAATCTTAGAATAGATCCACCATGTGATCTCCCTCTACCACTCCTGGGCATATATCCAAGGGGTCTATATCCTACTCTAGAGATCTACATCCATGATCATCACCATTCTACTCACAAAAGCAGGAAATGGACAGCCTACATGTTCACCAGCTGAAGAGTAGATAATGAAAACGTGCTACATCTACACAACGGAGTATTACTTAGTAGCTAAAGAAAGGAAATTTGTAGGTGAAGAGATGAAGCTGTCCACAATCATCCTGAAAAATATAGCCTATACCCAAAAATGTAACACGTCACATGCTTTCTCCTATTTGTGAGTATTAGCTTTGACTCTTTAGACATGTGTGCTACACTTGGAAATTAAACACTGTGTTTTTATATAGTTTGTGTGTCTCCTCAAAAGTTTGTATGTTGAGATCTTCTTTAATGCAAAATATACAAGGTGCTGAACCTTTAATAGACAGAGTCTAGAGCGAAGTTATTAGGTTCATTTTCTACCTGAAAGGATCTTAGGTCCATTGAACATTTTAATGAATGAGATTTTACAAACGTGAGCCTGGCCCTGAATCTAATTTCCTGTTTCAAGATGTCATTTCCTCTCAACAGGTTCCCTCTATATTTACCATGGGATCTTATTCTGGCAAGAGGTCTGTTGTTTGGACTTCTAGCTTCTAGACTGTGATCAAAAGAAACCATTTTCTTCATAATGTTATTTCATTCTTGTACTTAATTACAGTGATGAGAAACTGAGCAATGCATATACCATTGGTCTGTGCAGACACAAGCCAAATGATTGATACTGGAAACTAGTATGGATCTGCAGAACAGAATCTTGTTTTAGTCTTTGATTTTATGAAATTTTTTGTTGTTGTTGTTTTCAAGTTTTGCATCTGGACAAAACCCAAGGAAGAAAGGGGGAAACAAAGAAACAGACAAATTAATAAGGTAAGTATGTATATGTGTAAACTTCAATGTTATTATTGACCTATAAGAGAGTAAGCTTTGAAACTAAACAGAGAAGCCAAGAGGTATGTGTACTATTTTAGAGAGGAAAAAACTCAATCAGCTTAACTGAGCATGTTAGCATATACTAGAACTATGTTTGTACTTTAGTACATTGCAGAGTTAGTCAAAGCATGTTTTGTTTTTATAATCTAATTATGTATATATATTCTAGGTTTATGAACTTTAATTTTATTCTCAAATATAACACAGCTATCCTATTGAATACTGGTGTCATGTTTTACTAAAGGGATCAAAAATTGCCCTTGATTCACAATATAAAGACCCTTTCCTGGAGACATATTTTCTTTACCAACACTAAAGCACATCTCTATTTTTAATGTTTCTTTTCTCACACTGGGCCATTACACTCTTTTTAATTAAGTTAAACAAGGAGAGAAGGCAAGCCCTACTATTTTGCTACAGCTCTACCAACTGTCAGGCCTTCCCACAAATCTCAACTCTTTGTTAGCACTATTAAAAGTCTCTGTTCTGCTGGTGTAATTGGTTTCTCTCTCCTGTGATAATAAAATGTGGGCTTCTTCTCTCTAACTTTCAGCATTCCAGGAAACTTCTCCTGACTACTGTTCAAATCAGTCCCCTCTCTAAGCCTTCAGACATGTACATGAATTATAACTCAAATGGGATTTCTGATGTTCTATTTTCTCTAAATTATGATTGTTTATATTTTTTCAGTAGCACCTCAAGGAATCTTATTTTTATCCTTCAAGTGAAAAACTGAAAATTAAATGTAATATAACTATATTTTATAAGACTAGAATTTCTTTCATTCCATTTTCCTTTAAGCAAACAAACAATTATGTTTCATCCCTAGCCCCGCATCAACTGGATAAAAGAATTCAGATGGAAAATAAAGTATGTATTATAATATATACAAAAGGACCCTGTTTGGTCTCTTAATATTAGCAACAATAATAACATATATAAAGCCACTGTAGGGTATCATGTTCTTACCATGTATCCCATGACCATGTCCCTGTGGCTTGTTAGAGAAGAAAAAATCCGAGTGACTTAAACAAAGTGACATTTTAAACTTCACTTTCATTCAGTATTCATTGAGTACCTATCAGATATAAGGGCTTCTGAATTTGGGATATTTTAATAAAAAGCAAATATGACTTTTTTTCTATTAATATAGAGTCTATATATTCAATATTACTAATGTTCCAATCAGCCTTCTCTTTCGAAATGAATTCCTTGATGTTCTATTTCTTTAGCAAATCTGTTTGATCCTGATCAGTAAATCATTGTTGCTATCTTCAAGGCTTTTTGTATATCCTCAAAAACTAATATGCAGACTATGGTCTACATATTAATATAGGATTTTTAGTTATATTTAATGCAATTAAATATAATTCCATTTAATTACAATTAATATACATATTTAATAGCACTAAATGTGAGGCCATTTGCATAAAACTCAGCTGAAATACTTTATCTTGCATGTGACTGAATTCATATAAGACTTTATTAAACTTATTTCTTTAAAATGTTTGATTAGATAAAACATGATCTATAATTATTTGCCTAAAATCAAGTAAAACTTGATTAAGTTTTATACTTTGTGGTCTACTGGTCAAACACCATGTATAATTCACCATAACATCAAACAAAACATTTATGTATGCACACATGTATGCTTGCCTAATATTTCAAGTTCTTACAAACATGAGCTGCCCTTAATTTTTTATCTCAAGTATATTTTTAGTGAACAGAAAACAATGGATAAATCTTCAATGAGAAAATAGTTTTAGTTTCTTCAAACTGAATAGTTGCTCTTCTCCAGCACCCTGCTGGTATAAGAAGTGCCTCCTCTTGGGTTCTTTGGTCTACTTAACACATTGGTACACTAATCTTTTCTTTCAACTCCTACAGTTTTTTTTTTTTTTTTTTTTATTTCCATTCATTCTTAGGGAGCCAGTGAGCCCACTCATATTGTCTTGAGGCTGCTGCTTCTTGAAAGTAACTCCCTTACAACTATCCCTAGTGAACCACATGTTGTTTGTTATGAGTCTAAATCCCTACTAAAACAAAAACTATTAAAGTGAATTGCTCCTACAGAATCAACACTTTTCTGGTGACAGAAATAGAAACATTTGTTACAGGATCAACATCACTTGTTTTAAAGGTGTGTTTGCCTATAAGAAATCTTCTCAGATGCATGCTGGCAAACACATTGAGAACAGTCATGCTTTTATCCAATGCAATTTATTATAGTATGCATTTCTGGAGTAGCAGTCTTTACGAAGGCACTCTTGGGATGTTAAGTCATAGTGAAATGAACAACCATTTACCTCAGAGAACGTTTTACACCCCCTTGTAGACAGTATGCACACTTTACTTCAGCCTCTAAATGTATACAAACTACAATAATTACAGTATTGTTCTCATTTGTTTTCCAAAGCAGCATCATTCCAGAGTCTAGTGACTCATGTCAAATACAAGAAGAGAAATGATGCTCTTCACTGTTACACATTAATAGTGACAGGAAGAGAGAAACACAGGCATGTTGGCTACAGAGACTCACTGCCAAAACTTTACATGAAAAATGTCATGTCACACAACCAAACTGAGTCATTAAACACATTTTTTTTATTTTATTTTTAAATTTTTATTTTTAATTTTTTTTCAGCAAATCAAAAAAATTTAAAAAGCATTCAAACAGAATAAAATGAAAAGAAACAAACAAGCAAAATACCAAGGGTCAGATATACTTATACAAGAATTCTATAGAGCCTTTAAACAAGCAATACTTTTTGAGTTATGTTTAAAAAAATTCAGAACCACAATAAGCTCCTTCACAAAGCAAATAATATTGAAATAGTGAAATCAAATGTAAACCCAACAAAAATATATAAATTATAGTCCAGTATCCCTCATGAGTATACATACAAAAATTCTCAATGAAGTAGTTGCAAACTGAATACAAGAGATATAAAAAAATAATATTCCATGAATAACTGAATAACTGTTTTTGTTTTTTTTTTTTTTAGAAGACCATACTCCATATACAGGCTGCATGTTTTGGGATAGCCCCCACTCCAGATGTTTGAGACCTACATGAAAACCATGCTGCACATTTACAACATATGTGCAGGGAGGCCTAGGTTCAGCCCATGGAGGTAGATCTGTGTAGACTAGGTATGCTCCACGGTTGGTGATTCAGTCTCTGAGAGCTCCAAGGGTTCAGGTTCGTTTACTCTGTTGATCTTCCTGTGCAGTTCCTATCTCCTTAGGGCCCACAATCCTTCCACCTATTATTACATGAAGAACATGCTCAAGGGAAGTACCTGAACATTTCTTAACAACAAAAAGGGCTATTGTTCTTTTTTCCTTAGTTGATCCCCAAAAGTTAAAGGTAAGAGTTTATTGTTGAAGGTACCATGCACTTTGCACACAGAACTTGAAGAGTTTGAGCTGAATCTGACCGAAAAGCATTCTCAGAGGACTACCTTTCATAGTGCCAAATGGACTATGTAAGGTGACGAGGGAAGAAAGAAACACAGTACTATAGAGCTGTGACTCCTCTAAAACCATCCATGTGGCTAGTGAGAACATGCTACCGAACTTTCCTGAACAAGTATATCCAAACTGCAGTCTAAAATGTATCCTTATACACACAGGTATGTGTAGCTCTCGTCCTTCATCAAAAAGATTTTGTGTGCTACAGATGGAGACTATCACATAAAGCCACAACTGGTCAAAATGCAGATGGAGACTACAGGCAATTAGTGACTGCTGAGATAGGGGAAATTAGTTCTGTCTGTGGAGGAGTCCCCTAATTGGTTAGCCAATACAAGTAGTCAGGATTAAAACAATATATATTCAAACACCACTAACATGACTCAGAGGGCTGCATTTACATGTTTACTCACATATATATAAATGTTAAAGACAAGGAGGCTATGATTTGAGAGAAAGGGGAGGTGTGGCAGGACCTGAGGGAAGCGAGGAATGGTGTAATTATATTTTAATTAAATTTGGGGAAACAAATTAAAATGTTACCCTTAAATAATGAACAGAACTATTAAATTCTGTTTTTTAAGTGATGAACATTTTATGGTCAACCAGATCATGTCCTAAACAAGGCTGCTGAACTATTCATAGCTCTAGCCCTCCCTTCAGAACTCAGACCTCATGTTAGCATCCTGAAGACAGGCTTGGGGGTAACTGAACCTCTTTTCTTCCTCATGTTGTTATGGTTAGAATTCCCCTACTCTATAGATAGAAATCATCAGCAGGAGGAACTGCCCACCATTCTAACACAAGCCTGCATTAAGACCTAGAAAGGCCACTCTGGCATTTCTCCTCCATTTCTAAAGCTTCTTAGTGACAAAGAACCTTCCATATAATCAGAATGAAGAAATGTTCCCAGGGACTCCAAAAAGAATTTCAACAACTGGCTTTATCAAGTCTCCACTACTCTCCAGCTTACCCCATTAAATAACTGGCCCTACTAATTCCCACTACTCACCAGCTTTACCACTGAGTCCCCACTAATCATCCCTTTTTCCATTGAACAACTGGCCTTACTAATTGTACACTACTCATCACTGAACAAGGAGACCTATTTAAACAGTCATATTAATGTCTCTACTGCCCACCATTATACCACAGAGTTTTGCTCTTTGCTCATAACTTTGCACATTTCTCCAAAATTTCCCTATGTCTTTGATCTTCATTTCTATGGGGAGCTAAACATATGGGCTTTTCTGTCACATAAAGTAAATAAAAACTCTACTTTTCTTGAAGATACCAGCTATGACATTTCAGTAGGTGAGGAAAGATAAGCAAAATCGTTAAATTTTTGATAGAAATTTCCCTGTGACCAATTATTATAACTACATTTAAAAAACCATGTGGATCATTACTGTGTCAGTTTGGGGTACAAATCTGGGGTGGTGATTGCTGCCACTACTAACAATGATGATAATGACAATCGTGATAATGAGTACTTAATGAATAGGTTATCATGTGAGTGTGAGGTGATGGTTATCTTTGCAGATAAGAAAGCTTACTGTGTTCTTGCCAGTTATACTCTGTGATCCTCCTTTTGCTTTGCTCACCAATCTGGTGACAGTTTCACAGAACTCACCACTAGCTAGAAGTGGTGGGACTTTCCTGTTTATAGAGCATTCAGGAACCACTGGCTTCCAGGACAGGCACTTTACATTTTCAAATCATTTAGTAATAATGATCCAATGCAATATTTTTTTTCTAGAATATATTTAAAATTCTTAAGCAAAATAACAAGAAACTAGAGATGTTTGATCCCTGAGTTTTAGGTGTCAGAGGGCAAAGGAAATTGAGTTGTGACTCACAGGCTATAAAGATCTCTTTTCTGTTGAGCTCCTGCTTCACAAACCTGTTGCCTTGGCATTTTTCAGGGTAATGACCTAATCTATAAGAAGCAACCTGTGGAATCAATATTTGGCATGCCCATCTTCAAAAGGCCTGGCAAATCTCTGCCTCATAGTCTGTATTCTTTATTTTTTCCCTATCACCTACATATCAATTTCTGAGTAGCCACCCCAAGTGTGTGCCTTTACCTTTATTACTATTGATTTCATTGACATTTTTCCCTTGAGTTCTTTGTCCAGAAGCAAACTGTACAGATGCCTCTGCTGCTTTTAAATTATGAAATAAGTTCATAAAAGAGTATTTTCTTTGAAATTCTGATGCCTGATTATATGCCTCAACTCCAACATGCACAGAAAAGCTATCCCAAAACATCAATTACAGAAGGAGAGAGAAATGATTCTGTGGTTGCTGGAAAATGTAATATAGAATCTAAAATAAGTATGAGGCGGTTAAATAGAAAATGAATGATCATTAATCACTATCCGTGTCTCTATATTTATCATCCAGAATAGATACAAACTGCCAATGTTGACCAAGAGGCTGAGTTTATCAAGTAGGCTTTCAGATCCGAAACAGCAGAAAAATTAGAGAGCTCATTATAAAGGCAAGCATTCATCCAGGTGTGGTGACTGCACATGCCTGAAACCCTTTCACTCAGAAAACTGAGGTAAAAGGACAGGGTCATGAGTTAAAGCTTAGCTTGAATGAGAAGGATAAGAATGTGGAGGAGAGGAAAGTTATAGGTAAGGTGGGAAGAAATGGAGACCCCCATCTTTCAGAGTCTTTGGTATAACAATCTGCTTGAACACAAACATAATTCTCAGTGCTCTGTATATACACAATATTTCAACGTCCCTGTGCACTGAATCTTTGTCTAAGCACACCAGGCTCACAGCTACCCTCTCCACTTACTGAAACAAACACCAGACAAAGGGAATATGTCATACATCATATCCAATTTCCAAAGTGTTTGTAGGTAAAACTTAAAATCAATGCACTCAAAAATATCTGTCCTTATGGCTATTACAGAGACATGTCCTAAAAATTTCTTGAAATGAATAAGAGAGATGCTTACCATTGCTTTACAGTAGCCATCCTTGATCCTCAGGTACATTTGTGTGGTTTTCACACTTTCAAACATGCAAATCCTGGAACTGATTCTATGTACTCTCCAGTGTGATTGTTCTGACTGGCTCCCTGCTCTGGTGCAGATTCCATTGGGCTGTACACACATGGCCTGACACAAGCTCATAGTGAGTATAACTACAGCACTGTTGAGGAATACACCCTTCAGAGAATAAACAGAAAAGCAGTAAGTACAAGGCTTTCATCCTGCTAGGAGGACATGGCTCTGGGGAGGGTGAAGTAACCAGGATCTTACCAGCAGCTGGAAACTGGAAATGAACAAAAAAAAGAACTACAGTAATGGTGAGTCAGAACTTGTAGGTGCATTTATATTTATGATTAGTTATTGAGAAGGTAATATCCAGATGCTATGAACACTTTGAAAAGTAAGATACAAACACAATTTCCTTATGAAAATGTAATATTATAAGCAAATAATTTTCATATTCATATAAAGCAAAATTTAAAAATTACTTACTGGGTAACTAAATTATAGGAAACATTGTATGATATTAGTTGAATGAATGGATATAGGAAAGAGTGAAAAAAAACATAGCAAATACAACTAAAGTATACTTAAATGATCCTATGTAATCCTACTTTCAGAAGAAGGAATTAAAAGCTCTTGAAATTTAATCAGGAATGTACTAACACTACAAAGATTTGGCTAAGATCAGCCATGTCTGTTTTCTAAAGTGTGGAATCTCAAAATCACAAGATATCAACATGGGGAACAAAACAAGGGAAAGTAATCCACACTAGTAGTCAAAAAATATGTATGTTTACTCCTCTAGAAAACTATCAAGTAGATTACTATTTCAGGGACACACACACACAACTGAAGTTAATTCTTAAAGGAACAGGGTAGAAAAGAATTTAACATTATTCAAAAAGGCCTTGCCTCAGTTTCTGACCTGTGCTCTCTAAGCCCTTGGAGCATCTTGCCTGATAGGAGTGTCTGACTATGTATGGAGTCCTTGTGCCAGCCAGAAAATGGCAGTGTGAATTGGGATAGGGATTTTTGTGTCATGTGGGTCCCTGTGGCTAGAACGCTGAGAGGTCCTGCAGGCAGGAAGTTAGGTTCGGTGGCTGCGGCAGCTTGGCATTAAAGGCCTTCTCCGTGTTTCCCCACAGCAGGCCCCAGAAGAGACGAGAAAGTTCGTGGTTCCAAAAGGGTCTATTTTCATGGCAGATGGTAGATGGATCTGGATGCACACACCCCCACTCCACCCCACTCCCACCCCCCATCCCCCACCACCCCCACCCCATCCCCGTGAAACTCAGGACAGACCTGAGTTAGATAGGGAGGGAGAAAGTGGGGAGGGTTTGGGAAAGAATGCTTAATTGACTATGCCCTCTGGCCTTCAGGTAACTCATTAGTATGTTAAATCTCTCTAGGGCCTGAGGCCTGTAATGAGGCCCTCTACCTGTGCTCTTTGGGAGAGGCTGCATTTCCCTATGTGACTAAACAGTGCAGGTCAATGGAGTTCCACCCCACATGTTAGGAGCCTGGATTCTGGGAGCATGGCAGAATAAATGCCATCCCTTGCAGGGTCTCCGGGCTACTTCTAGCCAGTGCTTCTACCAAAAACCAAGACCCCTTTCACAGCCCTACAGTGTCCTATCTTGCCAGTTAACCTTCTGAGAACCTGAAGACTAAGACCAGCCACATATACTCCATCAGTTGTGGAATCTGAACACTAATGCCCAGGGCTCCTGGTCCACACAGCTATTGATGTACCTGCTGTACCTTTGCTAGCCAGCCCTGAGAAGTCACCTCTGCCTGACTCCATAGGGAAAAGACAGGGCAAGTTCTGCATTTACTGCTTTTCCAGGGCTGTGCTCTATATTTCTCCCACCTCTCAAATTTGATCTATATCTTTTCTCAGTGATTTACTGAAACGGTGAGCATGATTGCTTCAGTGAGTATGGGAGTCCTTCTCGTGAATTACTAAGCCTGTGCACTCGAACTGCACTGATGGTAGAACTGAACGGGTGGTGTATACTTAGCTTTCACAGGAGCAAAAACTGATGCATTTCCAGAAGGAAAAAAAAAAAAAAAAAGCCTCATTGCTCCTAAAATGTGGCCCCAGTGCTTTTTAAAAGTCAGTAAACAGAATGGTAATGCCATCAATGCCCCCTAGTGGAAAGATATTTAATTACTACAGTCAACTCCTAAAAGCGTTCAATAAAACAGAAGCTGGGACTTGATCTGTAAAGCCTGATGATTTTTATAGAGTTTACCTTAACAAAAACCAAGAATTCTTTTGAAAGCTCTGTGTAGCCTGCAGAGGACTCATCAGCTACTTTGCCGTGGTGATCAACAGTCAGGTGTGCCCAGGAAGCAGTGCTGACTCAAGAAGCTCACAACAATTGCACTGATAAAGCATCTGCAGCTCAGAGCAGGCTCCTCCACCAGCCTAAAAGAGAATGGAAGGACCCTGAATTATCAGGAAAACATGAGTTTAAAATCTCTTGGCATACATATATATGCCATATAACCCATTGAACTATGCATATTGTTCACGCTATTGTCACTGTGACTTTAATTACCCAGCATTATTGGCAGTGCCTTATTCCAAGGACATTCTCAGAAATAAGGACCCATGAAAGACTATTACATACAAATCACCCTGGTGTCAGGATGAATTCATGAGATGCAATGTGAATTCCATCCTTAATTTTTCTTCATTTAATGATTTGAGTCCTCCTATCTTAGGACTACTTAGATAAAACTATCATTTTGTCTCATTCCTATCTTTTGCTTTTAAACTATAAATCAACTTTAAGAGAAGACATTCCTATTCCTGGGCATGTTTGAGAACCTATTCTATGATTATTCTGTGCCTCAGTGGGGAAGTGGGACTCACTGATAGATCATGAATGTTTAAGCCTAAGACTCAAGGTCTTTCAATCCAGGCACTCAGGAGGCAGAAAAAGAGGATCTCTGAATTCAAGACTAGCCTGGCCTATAAAGCATGTTGCAGAACTACACAGAGAAACCTTTTCTTAGGGGTTCCCAATGGAGAAGATAGAGTGAAGGCTGAAGGAGTTGAGAGGATTCAAGACACCATGAGGAAAGCAACAATCCCAACCAACCAGAGCCCCAGGGTCTAAACCACCAGCCTGGAGCGCTTAGGGAGGGACCCATGGTTCCAACTATATATGCAAGGGAGTTATATATAAGTGGGAGAAGAGATCCTTGGTCCCATGAAGGCTGGACGTCGTGGGGGGGGATACTCGAGGGTGGGGAGGTGAGGTACAGGGGAGGGTGGGTGGGGTACACCAACGTGGGCAGGAGGAAGGGGGAAGGGATAGTGAGTTCCTGGAGGGAGGGGGAAATGGGGTAAGGAGAGAACATCTGAAATGTAAAAAATTTCAATAAAAAAATTTCCAAAAAAAAAAGAATTTACAATTAAAAAAAATGTAATGGAAATTATCTTCTCACCTTTTTTTAAAGAAAAATATAACAGGATTTTTTTAATTTTTTTCTTTTCTTTTGTTCCGTGTGTGTGTTCATGTGCTGGAATGAGTCATAGGGCTTTATAGACACTACCCACTGAAACACATACCCTGCCCTCTTCATCTCTTCATTTCACTGAGTTCATATCCACCAAATTCATATTTACCATGCATTCACTGTGGCCTTTTTCATGTGCTATGCAACACAAACTCCAAAGGAGAAGAAAAAATGACTTTATAAAGAATGTTAGATTAATCATTCAGCCTGAGTGTAGGCCTAAAATGACATTGAAAGATGATTTAATGGTATTTTCCTTAAGCCAAATGTGGGTTCCAGTTCCTAATACTATATAACATTACGTGAGGCAGATTGCTGAGTTACTAATACTATGTAACATTATGTGAGGCAGCTTACTGAGTTACTAATACTATGTAACATTATGTGAGGCAGCTTGCTGAGTTACTAATACTATGCAACATTATGTGAAGCAGATGTAGCTGAGGCAGATTGCCTGCTTCTGTTTACCACATTGGAACCCTCAGACCCTCAACCTCCTATTTCATGTCAAATAGTATAACATCAATTCTCTCAGCACGTAGATCAACATCTTAAACACTGTAATTCATATTAGAACTTAATTCATTGCTTATCAGTTTTCCTATATGATTTCATTTTTAAAAGAAATGTGATGCTTGCCATTGAAAAATATTACATACATTTAAAGACATTTTTCAAATCTAAACAACACAAAACAGAATTGAGAAATTTGATTTTTCCCCTAACAGTATAATCCCTAAACCATTAAAAAGTCAGCAAATCTCCCGAAAGCTTCCTGAACTTTTAATATTATCAGTCTATTTCAATTGCTGAAGCTTAAGGCCATTTACACCTCAAATTTTCAAAAGTTCATGAAACAAAATAGCAATTTCAGTCTCCTGAACCCAATACAGAAATAAAAATAACAAGCAAGGGAAATGTGTAATTTGATAATCTTATGAAGTTAACTTATGTAAGATATATCATATATAGTACATATTAAAGAGAAAATGTACTACAGACAAGCATGATAGAGCACACCTCTAATCCCAACAAGAGGGCAAGGCTGAAAAACCAAATGGTGAAGACCATCTTGGGTTACATAAGTGTGATCTATATCTCAAAATGTCACTGTTACTCACCACTCCAGTGACAAAGTCATCGTCAAGGGAAAGAGAGAGATGCCTCATCTCATGGCTTTGGAAAAACACATATATTCCCTTTGTTGAAAATCACATCAGAGAGACCTAAAAAATATTCTTAATTATTTCACCAGTAGTGCATTCTTTAAAAGATCCTTTTCCTTCAATGGCATACTGAAATCGAATAGTATGTTTTATATATTTCGATTTAATGTTTGTAACTAGTAAAAAGGTAAAATATCTCCCATAATATATTTCAAAATTCATAATACATGGCATGTTCTTTGGTTTACTGAAGTATAATGCATTTGAGTAAAATAACATTTAAAATAAATGACTTCTTAGCCATGATTCACTTCATTTCCTAATATATTTCTAAAATTTATTTATGGGATTTTATGTATATGCATATGTTATACCCTATATAGGTATAAATAAATAATGTAAAGTACATAAATTAAGACACGTAATATATGCATGTAGAATTATTTCATGTAACAAAATTGATTTTCTAAATTGAGCCTCTTTCCTATCTATTCTACCAACATAGCCCACTTTGCATTAATAAAACCTTGAAGTTGATTAAAACCTATCAAATGAGGTAGGATTATAGGAACTGTTCAGTAATATAAATTCATAAACTCAATTTTTGACAAGGAACTATCCAACTTACTATATATACATATTTACATAGCATTGAGCAATACAATTTGTAAATTCTATATTTATATTTGTACTGTAATTACATGGGTAAGTAATACTTAAAAAATACTTTAAGCTAAGAGCAGGTCTGATAAAGAAAATAACTACTGACCCCTAGATTTTTAAATTTCATCATGAATTTACAATTTAACTTTATTTAAAGTCATAGTTTTGCCGGGCAGTGGTGGCTCACGCCTTTTATCCCAGCATTGGAGGCAGAGGCAGGCGGATTTCTGAATTCGAGGCCAGCCTGGTCTACAGAGTGAGCTACACAGAGAACCCTGTCTCGAAAAACCAAAAAAAAAAAAAAAAAAAAAGCCTGGTCTACAGAGTGAGCTACACAGAGAAACCCTGTCTCGAAAACCAAAAATAAATAAATAAATAAATAAAAAAGTCATAGTTTTAAAAGTGGGTTTCAGCAGACTACTCAAATTTGAAAGACATTTGCTTAATTTAATGTTGAACTGATATTTTGCCTACCCAGTAAAATGCATTTTAATGGTTAATAATTAACTACCTTTATAAATTAAACCATACTAGTGAGTAATTACAGATAATTCTAGAAATTGGCAGGTTATGGAAATGAGGAAGGGGCTAAGAGGCAAGAATCCTGACAGGAGTCTGACATGTGGTTAAGTGACCTGTCTCAGTTTTCTTATCAATAATCTCAGGAAACCACTTTAAGTGAACAAATTAGGTAATGATGGAAGGATATAAGACCAAGAAGCCATTCCTACAAATGTTTAACTCCCCATTTAGCTTAATGAGTCCATGAATAACAAATTCTAAATCCATAAAGGTATGTTATATTGTATTGTTTTTGAAACATCATAATTATTTTATTCCATCTTTGAAAACAAGATGTTTTAAATATTTTATGTGTATGGGTATTTTGCCTTTATCTATGTATGTGCACCTTGTACATTCTTAATGCCTGTGGAGAAAAAAAAAAAGAAGATATCAGATCCCCTGGAACTAAACCTACAGAAGATTGTGAGCCACCATATGGGAGCTAGGAAACAAACTTGGGTCCTCTGCAAGAGCAGAAAATGATCTTGAACACTGGGCCAACACATCATTGAGATACACCACACACCATCCTGGTTAGTTTTTATTTTCAAGTTGACACAGCCAAGAGTCACCTGGCAGAAAGAGAGTCAATCAAGGGAATATCCAGATCAGATTGACTGTGACAATGTCTGTAGGGAATGGTCTTTACGGATGATCATTATGGAAGGGCAGGGCCCAGCCTACTGTGGGCAATGCCAGCCACTTGCAGATGACTCTAGTTTGTGTAAGAAAGCTAGCCTAAGCATAACCCAGAGAGAGTGAGTGAGTGAGCAGCGTTCCTCCATGGTTTTTGCTTCCAAGTACCTGCCATAAGTTTCTGCCTTCACTTTCCCTGATAATGGACTGTAAGCTGTGAGATAAAGTAAAGCTTTTCTTCCTCTGAGGTTTTTTTTGTTTGTTTGTTTGTTTGTTTTTAATTATGGGGTTTATCACAGCTACCAAAAGCAAACTGGGACATATGTTACCCAGTTCATTAATTCATTCATTTAAAAAGTATGTTAACAAAGTTGTACAACCATTTTCACAAATCAATTTCAGAACATTTTTTTTATATTTATTTTTATTAAACTTTTTTTTATTGGAAATTTTTTATTGCAAATTTTTTATACATTTCAGATGTTCTCTCCTTACCCCATTTCCCCCCCTCCCTCCCAGGAACTCACTATCCCTTACCCCCTCCTCCTATCTCCACGATTCAGAACATTTTTTATCCCCAAATCACTGGCAATCATTTCTGATCTCTCACCCTCTAGTCCTGCCTATTTTTTACTCCTAACTCCTGGGCAATCATTTATCCTACTCTCTCTTTGACTACATAAACAATATTTTCTTCATATTTCATTTACATTCCCTGAACAACTCTCCCTGCATGTCAAACCCTCTATCCACCCACTCCTCTTGGAACCACCATTCTGCTCCATCCTATGGGATCAGCATTCTGGGATACAGCAGAAATCTTTCTTCCCCAAAATGACTTCACGTAATGTTAGCCAGTTTCTGCATTTAATATTTGTGGACCCATTCTACCATTTCTCAGAGGTTGTCCTAACATTCCTATCAACAGGGTTTCCTTTTCTCCACACCTTCACCAACAGCCTTATCTGTCTTTTCATGCCATGCCAACCAGCATGAGTTGACCTCTCCTTGCTGTAGGACCATGAAGGGATGATTTGGTCTCCCCGGTAGAGCACTGGGTTTGAGATAGCCGGAGACCCAACAGGTGACCATTGTCTGGGTAGGGACCGCATGTATCTCCCCACGCCCCCCAACCCCCATTCCAGACTCCTACACTCGGTCTACATCCCCATTAACCTGCATCGTGCAGACACGTTTGGCTCAGAGTAGCTCCTCCCAGAGAGGTTTACTTCACCATCCACCTACAGATAGAGGGCGTGACTACAGGCTTCAGCCTTGAGAGATTTCCATATTCATGAGTTACCTAAAGTCAGAGGGTGTGGCTAAATTAAGTTATTCCTTTTCCCAGCCCCTCTTCCCCTTTCCCTATTCAAGCTAGCTCTCCCCTGGCTGAACTGCTGGGCATACATCCAGATCCAACTACCACACCATGGCAATAAAACTCTTGGAACCCACAGACATTCTCATATCATTGGGGCCTGCTGTTTCCAAAGCTTCCAGCCTTTGGAACTCCAGACTTCTTGAGTTATTGGGACCTGAGGTGTGGCAAGCCTCTGGGACTCCACCGTGGATTTTTCCCATACATTGTGACTTTGATTGGCATTTCTTTGATGATTAATAACTCTGAGCACTGACTTGTTGGCCATTTGCACATCTTCTTTAGAAAAAAATGTCTAGTCTAAGCTTCTTGTAATTATTTAGATGTAAGGTTATTTTCTCATTATTTAGTTGCCAGCCAGAGCTCTTTGTATATTTTGGATACTAACTTTTTACTAGATACATTAATTTTCAAATACATCTGCCATTCTTTAGCTTGTTTCTTTATTGATTATTTCTTTATAGTTTAAAATACTACCATTTGTCAGGGGATTTGTTGCTTTTGCCTTGGAAAGATCACAGCCAAAGAAATTGCTGTCCATATAGTTTCTAAGATACATGGTAGTTAATTTCATACCTTGATAATATTTCTTATTGAATTATAATTTCAAATCATGATAGTCAGAAAACATTCTTGGTACGACTTTTATCTTCTTAAGTTTGTCAAGATGTGTTTCATGGCCAAACCTATTATCTTCTCTGAAGAATGTGTAGCCAAGAAAAATGTGTATCTCCAACTGTAGGGCAGCATGTAAATATGTTAGTTCTATTTGGTATAGAATACAGCTTAACTCTGGTGGGGTTTGCTGATTTTCTGTCTGGAGTACCAGAACACTGTTGAGACTGGGGTGTATTAACAATGCATTGTAGTCACCTCTCTCTTCAAAACTATCTGCTTTATATATTAGGAACCCTTGATGTAAATGTATACAATCATGCCTCACTTAATGGTGGCAGTAGTCTGAAATGTGTTATTAGGTAATGTCATCATTGTACAAAGACTATGTAATTATACAGGCAAATGTAGTATATGTAACAGCTGTGGGTATGATTGGATCCATAACTGAATGTAAGTGTATAATATAAACTATACTGATAAACTGTCAGGTGTCACGTGTGCCTGTTGAGAATGAACTCTTGAACCACAGTAGGCCTGTTCATGTCAGACTCAAGCATATTTATCTCAAGTGTCTTCTGAAACTTCGTGTGCTGGAGTCTCAGAAACCTGTCTGAGACAGAGAAGGACAGCAGCAAACAACATAGAGGGATTAAGAGCAGTGTGTCATTCAGGACGACTAGGAGGAAACAACAGAGGGTTTTTTTCTCTTATGTTTTAGCTTCTTCCCTGGAAATATAAAGGGGAAGTTGATCAATATCAAGTGTATTGTGCTTGCTTTACTAATCAGAAAACATGATTTCTCAATAAATATGTATTTGTGACACTCACTAATGGAGAACGTAGTCTCATCCCTAGCATACATTTCTCTGACAATTTTACCATCATCTTCTCCTTCATCCAGCCACCTGTGGAAAGAAAAATGTGTCAGTTATTTTTGAGATTTTTGTTTACCCAGTCCATGGCACTTATCTTCCCAAGACAGGAATAATGGACTGCAAGAATAGGGTGGAACATCCATGGGCACTAAGTTAATGAAGGAAGAATAGTGCACGTGGAGAAGAAAATCCATAAATGACTGAAAGGGTGTGAGCAGGTTGAAGAGCAAAGAGTGAGTGTTTGCTTCAATCCACAGCTGAGTCCATCAGTTCTATTGCTAACTGCCAATGCCATAGATTTCATATCCATTGAAGAAAGTGAGACAAGCTTTGTCCTGTTCTTTGGCTAGCAGGTACAGTTCAACCTCCAGTCAGTTATTTAGAAAATGGCTACTATTGGTTCCATCAGAAAGGGGGTAGAAGAATGCTAAAGAAACAGTACATTTGTGAATTCTGCTAGAGAAATGAGTTGGCAGCCAAAGCCAATTAGCAATGGGCCAGTGGTTTTATAAAGCTTAAAGTTAAAATACATTATACAAATTGATTACTTTTGATGATCAGTTGGAACCTCATCAAAGAGGTCACATTTTCACATCTTCAGCTCTTACTTTCTGCCAATATACAAGGGAAATTCATGCTTTAAGCACTAGCAAACTTTTCCAAAGTATTAAATTTCAGTCATGAGGAATGATTGTACATACATTTGATAATATTTCTCCATAGAAGAAGTGGCCTTTGAAGATTAATGTCTTCAGACTTGATCAAAGGAGTTGCACTTTGGAGTTAATGCAGAGACTTACAGATGGTCAAAGCACTAAAAGCAAGTAACTGTTGAGTGCTCAGCCTTAATCAGAAAACCCATGTTACCTCCTCCAAAGCTCAAAGAACATCATGGGACAGTGAGTTGAAATAACATATGAGCTGGAAGACAGAGAAGGCCATAAAGTACTTGAAATAGATATCACATGGCTGTGACACTCATGAACTTACAACAGCTAAGGTTGCCCGCACAAGACCAGCTCTGTAAACGTATAGATATAAATGGAATTCATGTGGCCATACCCAGGGGAAGCTAATGACAATCGATGTCTGCTGGGAAGAAGTCATTATCAATAGCTCCACACATTCATGCGTGTGTGCCTAGTTAAATCTAGTGGGACACAAAGCAAATAAAAAATTAACAATAACAACAACAAATGGCAACTTGTGGGAGGACACTGTTGGGATAAAGGAAAGGTAATAGAAAGGGGGTGAGACAAGTAGAACAGTATATTATATGTTCACATAAAACTAACAAAGAACAAATTAATAAAAAGATCAATGTTTGCAAACATATCAAAACTTTAGTGATGAGGAATAATTAACAATATATATATGGACTTAGAACTGTCTGATATGAGCTGACTTGCCAATGTAAACACACCTATGACAGAAAAAGACATACTCATGGTTGTTCATGGGATCCCTGACCACAGCATCCTCAAGAAACCAGCCATTTTCTAAGAACAGATTTAAGAAGATAAAACATATTAATACATATGTATGGTATGTGGATTATTGCATGCTTTGAGAAACAGGTCTCAATTCTGAATAAATTTTGTACAACATAAAGCTTCCAAAAATCTGTTTGTAACACAAGATAATGATAAACATTTAACATAGTTCTAATAGAACAAAAATACAACATTGTTTTAACGATTTTTTTATTATACAACATATAGTTCAATATGATTTTCCAAATAAATATAGTATGGTTATAACTTTGATTTCAGAAACTATATTCACAATTCTAGACCTAACTTCAATAACATATAGTTCATGAGTTAGTAATACTTTTTATTTCCATAAAATTACCAAGATTTTTCCATATGCTAAAAATGAACAATTACTCAGATATTGCATCTCAGCACTAACACAGGTAAAAATGGGTACATATAAAGGCTGTAATCTCTTTTTAAGTGTTTAAATTCATATGAACTTGCAAACTAAGATTGGATAAAATACAATTTTACTTATTGGAAATAATAGAATCTTTTAACTACTAGTAGTCATTTTGTCTGTGCATAATATACCTCTGAATTAAAACTCCTAAATTTGATGAACTAATATTGAACAATTTTAGAGGAAAGCTTAACAAAGTCAGCACAGGCCCTCGTGTCTGGTCTCTGCCTTGCTTCTTGGCTCCTCATGCTTCATTGCTGAGCAACATTTGGGTCTCCATGGCTGACATTGAGAATTGATGCTATAGGGCCATGCTCAGTTTCTGAATCAGAAGGATGAGGAGGCAGCAATCCATCAGGACCAAATGTCCAGGTTGAACAAGAAGGAAGAGTTTTCCAGGGTGTGATGATTTGTATATGCTCAGGTCAGGGGGTAGCACTATTAGAGGTGTCACCCTGTTGGAGTAGGTGTGCCACTGTGGGTGTGGGCTTTAAGACCCTCATCTTAGCTGCCTGAAATCCAGTATTCTGCTAGCAGCCTGCAGATGAAGATGAAGAACTCTCAGCTCCTCCTATACCATGCCTGTCTGGATGCTGCCATGTTCCTGCCTTAATGATATTGGACTGAACCTCTGAACCTGTAAGCCAACCCCAATTAAATGTTGTCCTTTGTAACACTTGCCTTGGTCATGGTGTCTGTTCACAGAAATAAAACCCTAACTAAGACAGAGGGCATGGGATTTTTTGTACTAACACCGTAACAAATCCACACAAACTAGAATGGTTAACTACTCTAGATAAGACCCTAAGAACTGCCTGACAATTCATGGGCCATTCCCTCTACCTGACTGTCATGCCACAATAATGTCATTTTAATTTTATTCTAAAGTGCTACATAAAATATATACTCTTTTCCTTTAAGAATATCAGAAGGTTTCTAGGATAGTGAAGAAGATTTAAGAAGCAACTGACAAATAGTAACTTCTTTTAGTGGTAAACTTAAACTTGGTTCTGTTAAGATCTTTTTAAATTATCTTTATTAAAAATTTCTCATAAAATAATATTTTTATCATATTTACTTTCTCCAACTCCTTCAGATCCTTCCCACCCAACTTAATGTTCTTTCTCTCAATCTCTTAAAACAAAACAACAAAAAACCACAATGAGACAAAAAAATGCCAAGACAAAACAAAAAAATTCACAAAAAATAACATGGAGATTAGTGGAATTTATTTTATGTTGGCCAACTTACTCTTGGGCATAGAGCTTGCCCAGGAGTATGGTTGATATAACTACTGAAACTCCATTGGGTAAAACTCATTTTCCATTTCCCAGCAGGTACCAATTCAAAGATCTTGGTTAGGGTTAAGACTTTGCAACCACTTCCCCTTTTCAGTGCTGGGATGTTTGTCTGACTTAAACCTGTGCAGGTCTTGTGCATGATGTCTTGATCTCTTTGAGTTCATATGTAAATCAGTACTGTGGTGTCTGAAAGACACTGTATTCTTGGAGTGATAAACCACTTCTGGCTCCTCTGCCTCTTCTTCCATATAGATGCCTGAGCCTTTAGAGGAAGAGTTCGACGAAGACATCCCACTTAGGACCAAGTGCTCTGAAGTGTCTCAATCTGTACATTCTCTAAATATCAGTCTCTGTTTTAAAACTTATTTTATGCCAGAAGTTACTGTGATGGAGGTTGAAAGAAGCCTAATTGGTAATTCTTAAAGGTAATGAGAAATTGATCTTACAATAACAACTTTATAAATTAACAAGTTAGCAAAAACCTATTCATGTAAAAAAATATATTGCCTTTATTTTCTCTCTTTTGAGAAAACTCAACACTAAAATTAGAACTGGACAAATTAATGACAGTAAGAAGAGTGGGAGCTTTTAGGGAGTGACAATGTCATAAGGGATCTGCCCTCAGGACTGTGGTATCTCACAAAAAGGGCACATTGGCGCTTTGTGCCTTTCCATCCTGTGAGGACTAAAAGAGACTTTCAGATACAAAAGTGTATGCGTGTGTGTGTGTGTGTGTGTGTGTGTGTGTGTGTGTGTCTGTGTCTGTGTCTGTGTCTGTGTCTGTGTCTGTGTCTGTGTCTGTGTCTCTGTGTGTGTTTCCTCAGTTCTAAGTATTGGACCTAGGGTGTTCTGTGTGCTAGAACACTCTGAATTTTGATGTTGGACTTCCCAGTTACTACAATAGCAAGAAGTAAATCTGTGATTTTTATAAAGTACCAAGCTAAGATACTTTGAAACAGACTATAATAGATGTTGAAAACCTCCTTCCTATTATTTTGGGGGCCTCTGCCTGAAAACAGACAGTAATATACCATTGTAATATTGTGTTAGACTATAGAAAGGATTTATATTTTGCTTCAAAATTGTAGAAAAACCTGAAAGTATACAAGGGATTAAAGTTTTAAAGCTTTTATCTTTTTAATTAATTTTTATATTTTATTACACTATAATTAGAGAATGTGGCATTTGAGGGAAATTTACTGAGATTTTTCTTTTAATTTTATAAAGAAATGAAGGACATTTGATTCATAGTTCTGAAAAATATTATTTCAACAAAAGGGTCTAGCTTTCATATCACCCACGGCGATTTCATTTGGAACCTGATAAACTATAAAATGGTCCATGGAGTTTTAAGGGAAGCTGCTGCTCCATCTGCATGGCTCACACACTTGAGAGTGTAATTAACTACCTGGCTAACCTTCCAAAATTTAATAAAATTCTAGTGTGTGGAGGGGGGTGCATGCATGTGTGAGTGTCTGTATATGTGTGTGTGTATGTGTGTGTGTGTGTGTGTGTGTGTGTGTGTGCATGTTTAAATTTTCTTCCTGACTGTTCATGTATTTGTTTAACTGCTATTTATCAAAACCTCATTGGGAATAATGAATGTTAACAGAAAATAATTTTCTTTCTTGTGCCTTTTAGTGGTTGTCACCTTGAAATTACTCTATTGTATAATAGTATGAATAAATCCACTTAAGTTTTTAAATATATTCACATTATATCATAATTGGGATTCTCGTTTTCAATGCTTAATGTATCCTGAGTATAACATATGAGCTCAGGCTGAGAATTTCTAGCCATGCTTGGAAAAATTAACTTAAAAATAGACTATATTATTCTTCAAGTGCTATATTAGGGCTTAAAAGCTACTTGAAAGTCCTTTGACTCCTGGGAGGACAGATCTGGGGAAAGTATTTTTTATTTTGATAATATGTAATAGGCTCTTCCTTCTAACCTTTCTTAGTTCCTCTTCTTCAAATAGTAGGTTCCTATAAGTTCTTCCACCTGTTTACTAGATTCACCCAGAGTTTTCTATAAATGAAAACAGACATCCACTAGAGCTCTGTAAATGAGCCTTACCTTGCCCAAGTCCACCATGGCCAATCACAGTCTTGTATAAATTTCCCAGGATTACAGCTTCACGAAAGAAGGTATCAATCTGCAACCAATTTATAAGAAACTCTAATTCGATGTAGATTATAAATTTTGGTTTTACCACCAATATACATTAAAATGTAGCAAAAACCAATTGTCAAAAGTAGGTTCGTTAGGCAAATATACAAAGTTGTCCACAGTACAAAAAAAAAGAAAGTGGGAGTGATCTGGCTGTCAATCTATTACTTGATTGATATCCAGGGTTAACTCAGTTGATCTAGCGGTTAATTGTAAATCCAACTGAGTTGACAATTAAGATTAACAAATCGTATCCCAGAAAAAGAATTTGACCATACATTTAATGCCCCAGTTTCCAGCCATTGCCCACGGGTCAAGCATTTTAAGCTCTGTATAAGAGCTGACAGCATAAGCAATCAGGAATAATATGTGGCAACTTCATACAGCTCTCCCCTGAGACTTGCTCCATCTTGGAACCAGGCCTCCATCTTACCCTTCTGCATTTGGAGCTGATATGATCTGAAGGCCCCTGGTTGCAATAAGGAACATAGCAAACGAGTTGAAATTGTGCTTTCTGAACAGACAAACATTTGCCATAGACTCCCTCCTGGGCTTTATGAAGACAATGAGAGAGAACCTATGGCACCCAGGTTCTCCAAGGAGAAAAGGAATTAGATTGTTTGCATCACATCTGGCTGCTTCTCACAGACTGAATTTCATTCTGACTTGTTTAGGCTGCTGACAAACTTAATGATACCTTAATGTTCTTGGGAAGATAAAAACAGATGCCACTTGGATATAAACAAAAATTTTAAGCTCTCTCTGGTGGTACAAGCCCATAATCCCCTATCAGAGGAGTTAAGGCAAGAGGATTTCAAATTCAAGGCCACCCTCTTTAGGTACAGAGAGTTATGGCAATCCTAGACAAACTAATTGAGACCCATCCTCGTTTATTATTTTTAAAGTAAAAAGAGGACAGACATTGTACCTAAGTAATATAGCACTTTCCTCTCAAGCACAAAGCCATACATTCAACACTAAACACTAAAAAATTAAGTAAGTAACAATAAATAAACAAGAGTTTAGACTAACATTAAGTTTAGGGCTGGCAGCTTATTTCCTATATTAAACCAAGCTGACCTCATGGGACACGTGGTTCTTGTGTTGTGTTGGAATCAACACAGAAAACCCAGAGAATAAAGAAGCAAGGTGATGTGCTCTAAACAAATGAAAAATAAACAGTCAGCCCTAATGAACTGTAGATGGGTAAGTCAGTCAAGAGAAAATTAAAACTAATAAAGATTTTTAGGCCAAGAGGAGCCACGAATAAAGAATGTGAGATTTTCAACAATGGGAAAGTACAAAGATTAGGTCCATAGGCACAAATTACACCCCTTTTAGCTGTTGCTGAGATTTTTTCTTTATGAGATTATAATGCAATTACAGCATTTCTTCCTTCCATTCCTTCATTCTAACCTTATATAACCTTCCATGCACTCCTTCAAGTTCACAGCCTCTTTTAGTCAATAATTATTATTGTATGCATATATTTCTATACATTTGTCACTAGACAAGCCTTCTCTGGAGAAGACCATATTTCCCATTCTCAGCTTCACCTCCATTGCCTAAAGATCTTTGTGAGGGGAATCAAGCTTCATGGTCTTTACACTGTCCACTTTGGCATGCCTCTTGGTGTAGCTCAAACATGGGAAGCTATGTTGGTGAGACATTAAGATGTAGCTTCTGATATTGCTAGATGGCATAATCTAACAGCAATCAGATCCTCTGGCTCTCACAGTCTTTCTGCCTGAATCTTAGCACAAATAATTTCTATCATTCAACAATGAAAAACAAAAGTAACCCACTTCAAAATTTTAATAATCCTCTCTATTCAAATAGGCAACAAGCATATGAGAGATGTTGACTATCACTAACTCTTAGAGAAATGCAAGTTAAAACTAAAATGAACTATAACCTATACCCACAATGCCAGGGGTCCAGCACCAGCATTGGGGGAATGATCTTCTTTCTTCTTGTTGGTTCTTCTTGAGGCAGAGGAGTGGGAAGAGCATCGGCAGGGGAAAGACTTTGTCTTACTAGATATTTATGGTTGCTCATAATAAAAGTTTACTTATCTAAGTTACCATGCTACTGAGCTGACCTGCCTTCTGTGATCCTCTAGGCTAGAAACTGAAGTTTCTGGCACTTAGCACCTCATCTAAAAACAGCAAAGGATTAAGAAAATAGCCTTTGTTCTATCTCAGCAGGAACTGCTGGGCTCTAATTTATACCTGCTAGTCTGAGGTCACAGGAAGAAAAAACACTTAGAGAAGTTATTATAGAGTTTATTACTAAGTGTAAAAAGTTTCCTAAGAAGCAGGAGGAGGGGGGATGGGATAGGGGGTTCCTGGGAGGGAGTGGGGAATGGGGTAAGGGGAGAACATCTGAAATGTAAATAAAATATCCAATTTAAAAAAGTTTCCTATGAAAGCTATCTAAGGGGAAAAGCAGAAAGGTCCTAAGTGAGGAAGAGGAAAAATTCTAATAAGGGAAAAATTCTAATAAGGGAAAACATGCTCCTAGGGAGGGAAAAGGAAAGGAAGGAATGAACAAACCTCTCTTTGTCCTTGTCTTCAGTACTTACACATCTTTCAGAATACATGATCACATGTTACAAAGTTCATCACAAGTTCACACCAAAATTCAAATCATAAATTGAAATAGAAGTTTACAACAGAGAATGTTTACATGTATATCCATTAGGAATAATTATCTGGCTAAACATCCATCACCTGTCTAGCTCCACAGGTTCACTGAAGGTTTAAAACCATAACTAAGTTATTAGTGAACTTTGGTATAGATAAACCCAGGCAATATTTTATCTTCTGTCCTAGCACCTATAATAAATCATTAGTTCCCTTTTAATGACCTTTGGTTAATTGTTTTACAACCTCTTGGAATATGCTGAGTAGGAGAATGCCTGATTACTATATAAGAGCAATTAATTGGTGACACTTGGAAGACTGGCAGAGTTCTCATTGCAGTTTTGACTATCAGAAAAGGACTTAATAGCAGTCCCATTATAAAAGAACTTAATAATCATTAATATAATTTTAGGAATTCTTATAGGATCATCATTGAATCTTAAGAAGTCATCTATTTGTCTATAAAGCATCACCACAAGAAAGTACATCTTCGTGGATCTGCAGAGATCTGCTCCAAAGGAGTGTGCTATTGCTTAATGATTGTTACATATGTTTAATAATAATAGGAAAAGCATATTAATAGCAGGAATCTTTCCTAAAACTGAGTCCCTTACAGCCTTAGTGAATAAGGTCACACCTGTTACAGATTATATAATAATCCAAGGCATTTTCAGGATGATCACCTGTTAATTATTAGCTTGTCGCAATATGGCTCCTGACAGTTTCAGCCCTCTGGGAGATCACTGTCTGGACGAAGAGAGACATGCACATAAATAACATTAATAAGGATGACACTAGGAAACATTAGAAGAGAAGTCAAGCAAATGGCTATGTGAGTATGGAAAGAGGAGGAAACTGATTACAAATGAGAACATTGGGAGGGCTTTATGGCAGGAGTAGGGATATAATGACATATTTTCATGAGAACACTTGTAACAGAAAGACTTATGCTGTCCTGTCTCTACCTAGATAGGGCTGCTGGGTTATCTTCGAAGCTCAAATTCCATGTTCAAGTTATTAATTGTCCTTATTTGAAGTCTTCCCCAGAAACAAACTGCTTGGGGCTCAACAGACCCCAGAATGAGCTGTTCTGTTTTTCCAGCAGGATGTAGATGCTGCTTTATTTCTTTCATGCCTAGAACCAACCAAATTGGCATACAAACTTTGAGTGGCATTGTGCCCTGGTGCTCAATGGAAGATACTTCTTTCTCCTACACTTTCTTAGACCCACCTGGAGGAGCACTGTGCCCAAATGAAGTAACATATGCTTCTGGTGGGAGCCAGACCACTTCTTGGTGTAAACAGGACTTCATCCCTGTCCACCCCTGACCTTGGGAAAGGTCAGATCCTCACAGGCCCTAGGACTGCTGAGACCTGACCCCAGTGCTACCCCTCTCAGAGTTTGCATCTTAACAGGGCTCCAAATCTTGGCCATTGAGAGAATGATGGGCCAGATGAGATCCCTGCTTGAACTATATCTAAATCTGAGATGACTGCTTACAGTTGGCAACTTGGTGGAAAGTGATAGTTGCTCCATTTAGTAAAAAAAAAAAAAAAAAAAAAAAAAAAAAAATCTTTAAAGGTTTTAGGATGAAAGCAGTTGGCATGCTGGGACCAATGCCTAATTAGCATTTCAAAGAAGTGTGTTATAGGTAGTAAATACTGTCAGTCCCCTAGCCTGGGATGTGGCTTCTGATTAACATTCTCAGCTCCAGCATTTTTACCTTATTCTCTTTTTTAACCTTAGTGGGCAGGGCAGCAAGCAGGTAGTGCAAGCACTTAGTTTGGAGTCTGGGGCAAGGAGTCAGGGTGAGCTGTGTGGGAGATGCTTCTGAGATTCTCCTTCCTTGTCTATTAACTGGGTCTCATGATTCCTACATCATAGAGTAGAGTGTGGATTAATTATGTACTTAATACATGCAGAGAGTCTAGTTTAGTACATGGTATAAAATAGTGATATAATTCAGTTCCACATAGCTTTTCTTGTGTGCTAAATATTAAGAGATTTCCTATTCTCTTTCCAGACTTTCCATCACTTCCCCTACAGTGCATGAGACTGAAGCATAGCTTTCAATACTTTCTGTAGTTGAGCCCTGAAGTTCTCTCAATTTCAAAAAGTGGTTAAGGTGATAGAACTTTTTCTAGAAAGTGCCTTTTACATACAGTGTCATTCAAAGTTTTTCCTCTAGATGCTACACATTAACAATGGCTACAAGAAAGTTCTCACTTCCAGCTTAATGAAATGAAATGGTTTGAAGACTCTTCCAGCAGCCAACAGCTAAGGGAGATTTGTGGGTTAGTGTGTGTGTGTGTGTGTGTGTATCCCATGTTTAATATCTGCTATCCATGCCTATCACAACCCATTTGCATTCAAAGGGCAAAGGAATATAGATATTCAACTCTCTGAGTCAGTAGTTGTTAAACAGAACAAAACAGAAAGAAAACTATACCTCAAACTACTCTACTTTCAATAAAGAATTCCAGTATATTACCCAATCCTATAGTTTCACCTTCTGTGACATATATGATTGTAACTAATAACCTACTCTCTGAGGAGTGCAAGCTAGAGCACATGCAGATGAAGTCCACCAAACTAAGAAAGCACACCTGGCTGGCCCTGAGGCATCCCAGACCAGGATCCCCAGTAAAACTACAATACCCGAGTTGCAGCCTAGCTAGAGATCAGTTTACAACTTGCCTTCTGGCCATTCTCTGTAAAGCATCTCTTAACTAATAAACTATGAGAAACTCTGAGAGGTTATCTAGGACAAACATGAAAACCTGTCTCAATTCCTAGAATGCCTCACAAAGGTCCTCTTACAGTATACCAATCTAGACCCTCAAGCCACAGAGCATAAACAACTCCTCATGACCTACTTCTTTTTCCAGAGTTGCCCCAACACTAGAGCCAAGCTTAAGTGCTTGGAGAGAAGACCCTTAACTGCACAGGCAAAAATCTTGGCACTGGCCTTTAAGGTGTACCTTGGGAGGAATGAGAGCCTGCAAGTAAAAATACCAGATGCTGGTCAAGGCTATTGGATCAGCTATGGCAACTGCCTGGGATTCTTTGCCTCCTAAAACTCAAGGACCAGCAGCTCCTCTACTTCAAATGTTGTCAAGAAGGTTACTGGGCCCGGGCCTACCTCAATCCCAGCAAGCTATCCTGGCCATGTCCGAAGTGTCATCAAGAGGGACAATGGACTATTGAATGCCCCCATGTCCCTTGCGCCATTGGGACATCACTCCCAAATTGCCCTTCAGCCAACCTCCTAGGCCTGGTCATGGATGACTGAAGGGGCCTGGGCTCCCTTGGCAATTAGTGGTCTAACCACTGTCATCTCTGACAGGGAGCCCTGGGTAGTCATTGTGGTATTAGTGCAATCCAACTCCTTCCTCCTGGACACTGGAACCACTTACTCAGTCCTGATGGAGTTTCGGGGGCCCACCTTTCCTTCTCATTTCCCTATTGTTGGGGTTAGGGGACAACCTTACCAACCTCACCAGACTCCACCATTCAATTGCATTTTCACAGGTGTTCCTCTCACCCATCTTTTCTGGTGGTGCCAACCTGTCCTGCCTTCTTACTGGGAATGAATTCTCTAAGTGGGAGCCTCTATTTCATTTGCTCCCTCTGTTTGCCTGACCCCCTCTCCGTCTTTTCATAGTCACTGAATCTACTGATTTCAACACATCATTTCTTTTGCTGGCCCCCTAGGTAGACCCTCAAGTTTGGGATGTCCAAAAACCCCTCTGTCACTGGGTCTGTGAGGTAGGTGGTGAGTTAGAGATGGATGGAGTTTAGACAGAACCAATTGTATGCCAATTTGGTTGGTTCTAGGCATGATAGAATTACAGCAGCATCTACATCCTGATGGGGAAACAGAACAGTTCATTCTGCTCATTCAGATCTCCTGGAGGGCTGAAACTATGGTTTTTTCAACGTTATCCCCCATGGAACAGGCACAGAAGGCCACACAAACCATTTGCACTCAATAACTGCTTGCTGAATTGAATTATTGCTCCACACCACTGTTGTGATTGGCATTCATTCATTTAGTCCATTTGCCTCTTAAGAAGCTTCTGCTAAAAATTTTATTAACATTTTATTTCCCCACTTCTTCTAGTACAGAGTTTTAATCATAGAACTAAATTTCAGTATCATTGTAATTTAAATTTTCTTGGCCCTGTAAAACATGGTATTGTTGGAGTAGCATCAGAATCTGAACAGCACTTATTCTTTCTCTAACCAAGGTGACTAATTTATTTAAAATATATGGACTTATCACAAATAGAAGCTGACACACAAGGGCTTAATCTTGAACTATAGGCCCACCATTTATCTATTTCAGGCAACAAGTGTCTGGTATCTGAGGTTCTCCAACTCTTAAGAATCTCAGAACATAAATGTTTCTAGGCAGTTGGTGGGTTTTTTAGACAAGTCTCATTTTCCGAGACCTCAGTAAGTGTCAGGGATTTTTTTATTGCTCCAGGCATAGGCTTCATGACTAGTGGTATTATTGAAGGTTTCAGATACTGCAATACCTTTATAATAAGGGGGTCTTGAGGCGAGGCAAAGCCAACAAGAATAGGTCATTCAGGAAATATCTCAGTGTTCAAGACCGGCAGCCAGCTGGCAAAAGTCAAGTTCCAGAGCAGGCTACCACGTGTATGGGGTGTGTATCTCTTGGATACTCTAAACAACATGTCTAGATTGTGACAAGACCTGCCAGGTCAGTTTTGGGGGGCATGGGGATTGTTATTTATCACCTGAAGGGTGCCTGCGGCACAGGCACAGCTTAAGAGGATCAGCAGTCTTTTTCAGTTCTCATTCATCTTCAGGTGGCTCAGGAGCTCTCTTTACGAGGAAGGAGGGAATCTAAGCAGAAATGCCTTTTATTTTTATTGCTGTAGGGGTGGTCAGGAGTACTAGGTACGGTTCTTTCTAACGCGGCTCAAGGTTACCAGCTCAGTGACGCCTGGCAAATCTCTGGTCTTGTAGGCCCCCTTCAGCTGTTCTCAGACCTCATGCCGGACCACCTCGAGTACTTTTATGTGGGTGAACAAGGATTTAGATAGAATAGCATCAGGATGATATATTCTGCCCACCTCAGTAAGTAGTGGCAGCCTCTCACACAGAATCTCATAAGGTGTAAGCTTAAATTGCCCAGGAGTGTTCCGAACTCAGAACAAGGCAAAAGGAAGGAGGGCTGTCCAGTCATTATCACCGGTCTCCAATGTTAATTTGGTCAAGGTCTCTTTAATGGTTTTATTTATCTTCTCTACCTGTCTTGAGCTCTGGGGTATGTAGGCACAATGTAAATTTTAATTAATTTCTAGCTGTGAGGCCAATCTCTGACTCACCTGGGCAACAAAGGCTGGTCCATTATCTGACCAGATTATCTTGGGTATTTTAAACCTTAGAAAAATTTCTTTCAGAATCTTCTTGGCCACCATGTTGGCAGTCTCCTTTTTAGTGGGGAAGGCTTTTTGAAAAGGTGTCTATAAAAACTAAACCGCCAAGTCAGACAGTTTAGAGGATCTTATCACATTGGCTCCCAGATGAGTCAGATAGTGTAGATTTTTCACCTTTTTCTTGTGGGAGGATTAATTTATCATTTTTGGATTTTATTACCCCATAAGGGGTCTCAGAATGAAAGTCTAATTTGTCTATCATTTGATAATTGTCGGCAGTGTACCTGAAACTGGTATCTCAAGTGTCAAAAATAGTCTCTGGAACCCTTGGCTGCCAGAATCATTGTTCCTTTGGGCAGCTTTTTGGCAGTTAAATCTACCATTTAATTTCCTTAGTTTTCTGGTGTCTAGGGCAGTAGACAATGGCCACTCTCTTTTTAACAAAGGCATAGGGCATCTAGGAATAACCGGGAAGGAATGGGACACTTGTCTCTTTATAGTCTTTGTCCAGTAGATGTCGCTGTATCCCTTTTCCTCCACTCTCTTTTCCTCCGCTCTCTTTTCTTCTCGGCTTCGGCCCTCTTATCTAAATCTTGTCTCATCTCTGTCTTGCTTATAATCTTGCCTGTCTCCCTTTAAGTACTCTTCTCACCTAGGCCAAATTGGTGGGACGTCTACTTTGGAGATCCGTTACTGGAGCACGATGGTAGATTGTCAGCCTCTCCCTACCTAAGTTCCATTTTTACGGGCTTAACAGGATACTCTCTAGCTCTCCTGTAGTGAAAAGAACCTGTAAAAGTTGCTGGCAATCATCTCAGGTGGGCTGGTGGAAAAATATCAAAGACTCTATCAGGCCCGTTTGACTGGCCAGATTCCCAGAAAAAAAGGGGGGATGGTTAGTCCAGAGGAAAAAGGTCAATTCCTCCCCTCTCTGTACCCTGGGGAGCAGGGGCAGAGCCAGGGCCGGGGCTGGCACTAGGGGAGTTGCCAACCAAATGCTGGCTAGGTGAGGGCGCCCCCCATTCAGTGCAACACCCTACGCGTGGTGGGCGGGCTGCTTGGACTGCAGGGTCAGCTTGCCAAAGAACCTGCCTCTCTGCTCTGCAGCAGCTCTCTTGCACCAGTGGCTCTATTTTTTTCTGCCAGTGGCCACGTTACCTCTTTTTAACTCAGGATGTTTAACGCAGTAGATTCAGTCTAAAATAACGTCAGTCAAAGTCCGACAATCAACACACAGACAGTTTACCAAGAAAACAGAGAAAAACAACACAGTCAATTTACCCCTGTCACGGGCGGTGCATAAACCAGGTGATACAGATAGGTCTCACCCCTGTCACAGGTGCAGAAACAAGGTTACACAATCAAGACATAAAAAAACAGCCAGTGGAAAAATCTAATAACCATATGATGTGGCCAGCCTACGCTGAACCTAATTTAACAGATTTCTAACACTACCAGTAATGAACAACACAGAATTAGACACGGACACACAGACATGACAGCCTCAACAGACGCCACCCCAGGCGGTGGTCCAGGGTCCTTGACCCTATTCCAGGGTCTCAAAATGCTCTCTGTGGCTTGACCAGTTCCCTCTCCTGCCACAAGCACAGAAAACTCACATACACAATACACAGTCCGTTGTCTCTATCACGAGTAACACAAAACACAGACAAAACATACATATAAAGAGACTAATAGTCTCTATCACGAGTGCCAACACTACTCCAGAGAAACAGACGGCTGGAAATTTACTGAGGTCCCCCACTCTACCAGGACCATGGTATCCTCCTCAGCCTCCAGATGGGAGTCACCCAGGCGTCCCTGAGGTCCCTAACCACCTCCTGAGACGTCTCCCAGGGCCACAGCCAGTGACCCCGTAGCACATCTGCCGGTCACTCTCTTCGATTCCTCATGAAACGAACAGCAGCAAACTGAAAGTGCACTTTTCAGAAACCAAGCAATTAGACAAGCAAATGGACCCACAAAGACACAACACAGCAAGTGAAATCCTACCTCCAAGTGGGTTCTTGCAGACTAGGGTGGTCGCAATTTCCCGGCCCATGCACCAAAATGAAAGTAGAAAGTTAATAAAATTTTTACCTCTAGCAGACTAACAGTAAAAGGAACCAGGAGAGCAGGTCGGCTAGTTCTAGGACTTTGTGCTCCAAGAACAAGAACTTGGCTAACCACAAAGTAGATGATATAAATGATATGGTTAAATAAAATTGAGTTCGAACCCTGTCATATGCTGAGTAATGGGCTGGCACTTTCCCCATGATTGTTCGCTCACTTTCCACAGTTACCCCTCCCCACTTCCCCTAGTTTGTAGTGTTTTCCTTTAATTACCTACTCTCCCAGAGCTGGGGGTCGAGCTCCTCTGCCCCTGCATGGGTTACAGGGTCTCAACCTCAGCGAGCTGATTAAAATATACCTCTTGCTGGTTGCAACAAGATTGGTGTTTTCATAAGTCATTTGGGTGGCCATAATCTCTCGTGGCTTGAGTTGGGGTCTCACCTCCCTGGGAGCCTTTCTTTCACTGCCAGCACTCAGAAGTAAAGATGTATAAGTCCAAAGAGATAGAATTTTAATGGTTGATGTTTGGAGACTTGTTTCTGTTTATTTTGTTTTTTAATTGAAAATAGGCCCATGTACAGAGATATTTTCTTAGGTCTTGCCAGCCAGCCAGAAAAGGTTATCAACAGATTAACAGGACTGTTCTCAAGCACCATCAAGTGCTGCTCAACATGGCCAATGGGTGGAGAGCTTTGTGTAGCCATAAAAGCTTGCTCAAAGGCTACTTGGGTTCCTATTGACATATGTCATGGCAAGGAAGGTACAGGACTCGGAGCTTGAAGGAGCTGCTCACGCTGCAGTCCCAGACCAGAAGCACAAATGAATGAACACTAGTGCCCAACATACATGTCTTCCATTTACTCCAGGATGCATCCCATGGAATGGTGCTGCTCAAAATTAAGGTGGGTTTATCATCCTCAATGAACCTAATCCAGGTGATTGCTGATAGACATGCCTAGAGGTTAATCTCCTAGATCCTACTATGCCAACAACCAATGACAACCAGCACTATGTCCACATTTATGTAAAACTATTAAAATATATTTTTAGATTATGAAATCTAGAAGGATATGGGATTTTTGCTCTTCCACAGAAGACATGAAACATGGGAAAACTGAAGATTATACAGCCTAAACTACTTAAAGATCTGTACATATCTCAGACCCATGCCTCCTTCCTGTGAGTGAAGGAGGATGGGGGATGTCTTAGTTAGGGCATCGTTGCTATGAAGGAACACCGTGACCAAGGCAACTCTTATAAAGGACAACATTTAATTGGGACTAGCTTATAGTTTGCCAGGTTTAGTCCATTATCATCATGGCAAGAAGCATGGCAGCATCCAAGCAGACATGGTGTTGAAGAAGGAGCTGAGTGTTCTACATCTTGATCTGAAGGTAGCAAAAGGGGGCTGTTCCATGCTGAATGAAACTTGAGCACTGGGAGACCTCAAAGCCCTCCCCCACAGTGACTTCCTTACTCCAATAAGGCTACACATACTCCAACAAGGCCACACCTCCTAATAGTGCCACTCCCCATGGGTCAAGCATTCAAACAAATGAGTCTTTGGGGCCAAACTTATTCAAACCAATACAGGGAGAATCTGTTGATTCCTGTGATATTTTCAATTCGATGCAGAAAGTAATCACAAACAGGATAGACCTGTAGTACTGTGAAGTCAGCACACAATATAGAGCTATCATCTTTGTAGAGGGCCCAACAAGTGTCCATGACCAAACATTGGAACAGAGCTATTAGAGGCTGATGAACACTGGTATCCAGAAGATACTTTCACATTGGTCTCTGACCAGAGAACTTAAGGAAACCAGGACTATGATAAAAATTATGAAATAAGTGTCCATCCAGAAGTTAGAAGAGAGGTGCCATCATTTATCAGCCTCTAAGGTCCCATGGCCTCTTCTGAAGGCAGCTTCCATCTGTTACGTCTCAACAGTTTGCACAGCAATAGTTATCTAATTGGGAAATTGAGAACAAAATCATGGGGAAATCTGTGACTTAATCACAGAAACAGTGATTTCCCTGTTTGAGATGAGAAACAAAAGATTATGACTGATTTCCTGCTCATCTCAAGGGAACAGTTTATAATCCCTAAAGCAATCAAGTGGAAAGAAAGAAAGAAAGAAAGAAGAAAGAAAGAAAGAAAGAAAGAAAGAAAGAAAGAAAGAAAGAAAGAAAGAAAGAAAGAAAGAAAAAGGAAAAGAAAAGAGAAGAAAAGAATGGGCTTTCTCACCCAACAGTCCCTGGGGATAATACCATGAAAGGTCAGCAACTTATTATATTTGTATAATTAAATCTAACATTTATGTCAATTTGATAAGGATAATGTTCTCCCCTGCCTCTAAGATCTTGAACAAAGTCCCACTTTTCTGGGCAGGCTAATCCCAGGCAATAGCCTTAAGTACAACTGGAGGCTTGCCTAAAGCTTGCTTTCATACTTACTTAATTGTCCACAGAAATCAGAAACAACAAAAATAGAATTGCCCTTTAAAACAATAGGACCACAGATGGGAGACCTGCCAATGAGCGAATTTCTGAATTGCCAGCAGCCTGCTCCAATGAGAAGGATTTCCCTTGTGTCTTTTGATGAAATCCATGTTGACTTGAAGAACTGCAGTCTCTGATCCCTAAATTTTCTCTCCAGTAAGTTAATAATGAAGAGTCAGGAATCCATTGAAAATGACCACCATCTGTTGAAGGGGGAGGATTCCACAGCCCCTGATCTATCTCTGATGTGCTTTCTGTAGACCATGGGATTGACCGACATACCAGCTAGGTGAAGCATTCTCTCTGTCTGTACCTTTATTTTCCATCCTCCCTTCAACTAAGAGAAGAACAGAAACATTTTTAAAAACTGGTCCTTTTTTCTTGACTTCCTTTTGACTATCAGAAGGATGACAAAAAGATTTTTCATTTCTACTTATGAAAAATAGAAAAGTTAAGATTCTGAATGTCAGCCTGCTCTCCAAAGTGACCGAATCACTGTACATTACTGTCAACAGGACAAAGGATTCAGATTTCCTCACAACCTTTTCTGGTGCTCATTGGCAAGTTGTTTGGATGGTGTTTTGCTTGGACAAACACGTGAAGGATCAGTTAGCTGAAGTGGGGGCCGGTGAAAGGTGCTAAAGCAAGCACATGAAAGGACACGTGATGAAGGATTCTTTGCTAACAACGCACATGTATTGGTCTACCTTAGTTAAGCTGCATTTGTCAGGACTCCATAGAGAGAACACACCAAAAACCTTCTGGTGGTGTGCTGCAGTTCTTTGCTGCTTCTTCGGACTTGAGCTGATTGGCAGAGTGATGTCAGCTGAGACAGATGCATGTGCTGAGGCAAGATCTTTGGAAGACACGTGATGTTCGGAGGGCATAAATAGGACTCAACAGACAGTGATGGAGGCTGAGCTTGGCTCGCTTATGGAGCTAGCTGTGCAATGTTTATGGGTCTCTCATCTTCCCTGATCTTTGCTTCCCTGATAGAGGCATAGCTTAAAACTTCTCCTGGCATTCTCCCAGGTCCAGTAGTGCCATCACTACTGATTCCTGTTTGATATCCCGACTGGACCGAACTGGACTGCTGAAGTATCCATGAAGTGTTTGTGAGTGAATCGAGCTGGCACTGCTAACCTGTGAACTGAACTGCCGATTCCCAGACAACACAGACGGGAGCTGCTCCAAAGAACCTTTCTAAACAGGTCCACTTCCCCCATATCCTTTCTTTCCCACTACCTTTGGTGGGTGGTAGGCTAAAAGGGAGATTAAAGGTTTTAAGAAACATCATTAAAAATAAGGTTTTAAAAAAAAGTTTAAAAGTTACAAGGGTGCACCTGCATCCCATAATGAGCATACAAAAGGCAGAAGACAGCTTACACATGTCTGTTTTCTCCTTCCATCATGTGGCTTCTGGGAACTGGACTCGTGTCACCAGGCTTGGTGACAAACACCTTTACCCACTGAGCAATCTTTTTCATCTGTTTTGTGCCATCTTATTATTTTAAAGTACCCTTTTAAGAATGCTTGTATTTTCTAAGTATATGGGAACCATGGTTTCATCTATTGCTATTTATGAGTGGTTCTGACGATCAAACCCTGGATGTCATTATGTGTGAGGCAAATTCTCAAACACAGAGCTGTGTGTATCCCCAAACAAATCTATCACTTCATTAGCTTTTCACCTTCTTTATCCCCAGTGATTCTTACCTACTTTTTTGTAATGTTCCATTTCATTTTGAGTTTGAGTTTTGCTGCTGCTGCTACTGCTGCTATTATTGGAGACGTGTAGCCCAGGTTGGACTTAAACTCATCTCCTACTCCACACTGGCTCAAACTTGCTGCAATCCTTCTGCCTCTTAAAATGTGGCTCCTCCACATTACATGCAGGCTTGGTAGCAAGCTCCTTTATCTGCTGAGCCATCTTGCTTGCTCTCTTCTCTATTTTCAAGATACAACTTGATGGATAGTGGTGGCATATGCCTTTAATCTTTGTGAGTTCAAGGCCAGCCTGGTATACAAAGCGAGTTCCAGGATAGCTAGAGCTATAGGGAGAAATCCTATCTCTAAACCACCTCCTTCCCTCCCATCCCCCCCGAAATACTAACCTCAACAACTTTGACCATGTCTTCTTGCTTCCCAAGTAATGTCATTTTCTTTGATTCATAATTTTATGTTTCTGTTATCTCTAAAGACTTTCTGATGTTCATCTTCCAACCCCCACCCAGGAGCATCGCACTGGGTAAGCTATGGTTGTGTTCAAGAAAGGCACAGCCTGAAGACTTCTTTAAGACAAAGGGGTGAAGGGTACTTTGCTTAATGCTTCACCAGTTCCTGAGAAGTGTAGGTACTTTAATAAACATGTCCAGTCTCTGTGAATTCGAGACCAGCCTGGACTACAGAGTAAGTTCTAGGACAGCCAGTGAAAAGAAATCCTGTTTCAAAAAAATATTAATTAAAAATAAATAAATGCATGTCCCAGATGAAACAAAGGCATCTGTCATGAGCTTTTCAACGCCTTCAGGTCATGGAGATTCTGTACAACTGAAAGATGTTCTTAAGTTGTGCCAGATGGCCACAAGAACCGAAGGGACATCCTGTCTTGATGACTAGGCAGGAACTAGGCCCATACTAGTGCCTGGGGCTCTGTGGAGGGGGATTTTCATAATCCAGTATTCTTCTGCTCCCTGGAACCACTGCTATTTCCCACGCCATAGGAGTATCCTCACCAGGACATCTGGAGTTGGTGAGGAAGCTGACTAATCCCAGCACTCTGGAGGCTAAGGCAGAAAGATCACAGTTTTGAGGTCAGCCCGACCTACACAGCTGGAGTATAGCTCAATGATAGAGTGTGTACCTGCAATACACAAGGTGCTGGACGCCATTCCCAGCATAATTCGTTGGAACTGTGTGCACGGGACACACATGGAGGGGGAGCAGCCTCAATCCCATTGATTACTTGTTTGTTTCTGACAGGATCTCACATTATGGCCCAGGTGAGCCTCAAATTTCCTTTGTATCCCTGGCTGGCCTCCAATTGTATCAATCCTTCTGCCTCAGCCTCCAAGGGCTGGGATTACAGAAATGAACCACAGCTTCTTCTAGCTTAAATCTTAGCAATTCTACTGTTTATATTCAATCATGACATTTATAATGTCTTTCATGACCTTCTGCATACAGAGCAAGTGCTCTATCTCTGAGCTACATCTTCAGTCCTCATATTATTTCTAGTTGGAGTATGTGTGTGTGTGTGTGTGTGTGTGTGTGTGTGTATGTGTGAGCACACCAAGACATGGGTTTAGAGATCAGAGGACAACTAGCAGGAGTGGGTTCTTTGTGGGGATCAAACTCTAGACTTGAAGGAGAATCCCTTTACTCTCTGAGCCCTCTAACTGGTTCCTACTCTTTTAAAAGTTTTTCTTGCCTACTTTTCTTATTGCTAATATATTTTTCCTCATCTTTTTAGTGTCCTTTTAATCTTATCCTGAGTACCCTCCCCGACAGCAGTAGCTGTGCCCAGACCTCACAGACTCCACGCAAGCATTCTGCCACTGGGCTATATCCACCTGCAGCCTGGGCACTTGGCTTTTGTTTTTTAAAGATCTTGCTTGCTAATACCATGGGTAAATTGGACTTTTTTTTTTTTTAATTTTCTGGGGGTTTTTTTGTTTTGTTTTTAAGTTCTCAGATACACATTTAGCTTGTCAGCTCTTGTTCCCCTTGAAGTTTTTATATTTCTCTGCCTAGAAATCCTTCTCAAAGGGAGGTGAAGGCCCAAAGACCAGCCCCATCTCACCCAAAGCCCATTCACACTGTAGCCATGTTTGGGGCCTACATGGTGTGTGGTGATAACCCAAAAGCTGATCAGGCATCTACTTCTGGGGTCATCATGTGACCCCTGAGAACCATGACCTGGAGGCCTGCACAATGACCCCAAGATCTCTGTAGTAGGTAGTCAGGTAAGGACTGAACCCAGACAATGATGAGCAACATACTAAAAAGAAAGAATTTAAGCTACCTGTGTGCTAGGTGATGTCACACACCTGTAATCTCAGCACTTGGGAAGCAGAGGCAACAGGATACCCACAAGTTCAAGGCCACACTGGTTTGTATAGTGAGTTTTAAGGGAACCAGTAAAACGGAGGGAGATCCTGTCTCAGAAAATTAAAAATTTTTAAATTTGCCTCGTGGTGGTGGACCACTAAGTCCAGCACTCAGAAGGCAGAGGCAAGCAAATATCTGAGTTCGAGGCAAACCTGGTCTACACATTGAGTTCCAGGACAACCAAGGCTACACAGAGAAACCCTGCCTTTAAAAGCAAAAATAAACATAAAAGTAAAAATAAAAATAAAAAATAGTCTGCCAGTGGTGGTATACAACATTAATCCTACCACTCCAGAAGCAAAGGCAGGGGGCAGGCAGATCTCTGTGAGTTCACTGGCCAGCCTGCTCTACAGAGTGAGTTCCAGGAAAGCCAGGAATATACAGAGAAACCCTGCCTTAAAAGCAAAATAAAATAAAATGAATTTTTAAATTAAATTTTATTTTTTAATTAATTTAAAATTAATGTGTGCACCACTACTACCCAAAAGCTTCTGTGCTGTTTTGAGGAAGAAAAGATAGTGGCTTGACCAAAGCCATAAAGCCAGTCTAGGGTACCAGCCAGGACTTCAGAAGTATATGATTAAAGGCTAGGCATGGTGGTGCCCACAAGTGTATCTGAGGCCAAGGCTGGGGCTAAAGCCAGAAGATTACAAGTTCAACAACTGACTGGGCTACACAGTGAAACCTAGTTTCAACACACACACACAGGGGAGTTGGCTCAGTAATAAAGCCATTTGCTAAGTAAGCCTCAGGACCAGAGTTCAATAACCAGGACTCACATGGTAGAAGAAAACTGATTCCAGCAAATGGTTCTCTGACTTCAGAAGTACTCTCTGGCATGTGTACTCAATCCCCACACCACATACAAATAAATATAGCAAAGGGAAAAAAAAAAGGTGGACAAAGAGACAAACTCCACAAAGTTGTCCTCCAACATCCAAATAAACATTGCAGCATACATGGCCCCCAAAACAAATGATTATAAGTAAGATATTTTTAAAAGGAGGGGCAAGTGCAGTAGTTCACACCTTTAATCCTAGCACTCCAGAGTGTCAGGCAAGTAAATGAGTTCAAGGCCACCCTGGTCTACATGGTAAGTTCTGGATCAGCTAGGTCTACATAGTGAGACTCTGTCTCAAACAAACACACTATATGTTAAAAGTGAAATGGCCACCCAGTTTTGCTAATTTTTATTTTATTTTTTTTTGTTTGCAGGGACAAAGTTATGCTTTTGGATATATTTCTGACAAGAGAGCAAGAAAGGTACACAGCGAAGAAAACACTTTTTTTTTTTTTTTAAATCAACCAACCTGTATGGATACCAGGGAGGACTCATCTCACAAGGTCTTGTTGAGAAGCAAACCCAAACCCCCTGCAAAAAAAATCCCAGCTTATAAAACCAAAAGGCTTCAAAGCGTCTGTGGCTAAACCTTGAGTAGAAAGAACCCTGTGGGAAAGAATGAGAGAAGTGAGTGTTGCTGGTGGGAGGTAGCCCAGTAGTAAGAGATAGCCTGGCCTAAAAGAAACTTGTTCTCCTCTGATTAGACTCACCACCCAGGGACCTGTGATGGCCAGAGGAACTCCTGGGCCTGGCTGTTCTGTATGGCATACTGGATGGAATAGTGGAGTGGGCTTGTCGCTCTAGCTCAGAAAAACCTGTAAAGTGATGTGCTCAGCACAGGGTGGTGTGAACTGTCTCCACTGCACAAGCTCCCAGCTAGGTCCCTCTGCTTCTAGGCTGCCCTTCCTATTGCTTCAGCTTCACAGATTGGAGGCACTGATGTCTGTTCTCTCTGTACATAACTCACCAAGTACTACTGAGGATGACAAGGGGTCCTGAGGGCATCTGTGGAGGAAGAAGAGCCCTCCTCTCTGCTTGTTCTCAGGAAGGGTGGGGTTCTGGTCCTCCTGACCATAGTCACCCACCCTCATTCTGCCCCTTCATATCCCCAAGCTTGCTTCTGAACACCATCTTCTTCTCCTCAGAGATCACAACGGTGAAATAGGTGAAGAATTGTGGGTTAGTGGGATTGCTTGAGGGGATGGGATCATGGGATAGGGGCCTAGACTTAGGGATCTGGTGGAGGAGTGGTGGTCTCACTTTCCTGGAGGATGACGTTTAAATGTTTGCCAAAGATGAGCTGACTTGAGTCTACAAAGGCTTCCTGTGACTCAGGCTGAACTCAAGTCTTTAAGCTCTGTCTGTCTGGTTCCCAAGAGAACGAACTGGTATATTTCTTTAAGAGTGGAGCTGGTGCATGACGGTGGTGATATGTGAGCATGTGGGAATATCCAAGCTAGATAAGTGTCAGGGGCAGCCCTGCTTATACACTGAAGGCCTAAAATCAGCCATAGGCCTACAATCAGCAATAGGCTTGACATACATGCCTGCTAGCACCAAGTTTTGGGTCTCTGTGGAAAAACACTGAAACAGATAGTTGTAAGCTATTGTAAACAAGCAGCTTTGGTGGAAAATTGCTCTCTGACCTATACCGAAATGCTGATGATATCTTCTAAAAAGTTTGAAAATTTTCTTGTTCCTTCTGGGGGTGAGAAGGCTGGCTTAAGTGATTAACACCTGTAGCCTAACAGCAGAGGATTAGGCCTTTGTTCTATCTCAGCAGGAACTGCTGGGTTCTAATTTAGGCCTGCTAGTCTGAGGTCCCAGGAAGAAAAAAACACTTAGAGAAGTTATCATAGAGCTTATTACTAAGTGTAAAAAGTTTCCTATGAAAACCAAAAAAAAAAAAAAAAAACCGGGCAGTGGTGGCACACGCCTTTAAATCCCAGCACTTGGGAGGCAGAGGCAGGCGGATTTCTGAGTTCGAGGCCAGCCTGGTCTACAGAGTGAGTTCCAGGACAGCCAGGGCTATACAGAGAAACTCTGTCTCGAAAAAGCCAAAAAAAAAAAAGTTTCCTATGAAAGCTATCTAAGGGGAAAAGTGGAAATGTCCTCAGTGGGGAAAATGAAAAAATTCTAATAAGGGAAAATTTTTAAAGGAAAAAAATTCTCCTAGAGAGAGAGAAGGAAAGAAAGGAACAAAGGAACCTCTCTTTGTCTTTGTCTTCAGTACTTATACATCTTTCAGAATACATGATCACGTTACAATGTTCATCACAAGTTCACACCAAAAATCAAATCATAAATTGAAATAAAAGTTTACAACAGAGAATGTTTACATGCATATCCACTAGGAGTAATTGTCTGGCTAAATATCCATCACTTGTCTAGCTCCACAGGTTCACTGAAGGTTTAAAACTATAACTAAGAAATTAGTAAAGTTTTGTGTAGATAAACCCAGACTGCTGGGAGCCAAGACTTTCTTCTTCCTGAGAGCAAATGCCAGTTAAGTAGATAGCCTGAGTTAAGGAAGACCTTATCAGCCTTCCTGCCTGGGAGAGAAAATTAGCAACTTAAGCCTAACAAATGTTTTATTGCCCTCTTGCTCATGAGAAAATGGTTTGGGCTAATGCTTGCAAAGAACTTGACAATTACCGGATAGCCCTGGACCCTACCCTCCTCCCTGCTTGTCTTTATAAGGTGACCCGAACAATAAGGTTCAAGCACTAGATCAGACATTCAGACCTGTGCTTCTTCTTTGTGTCTCTTGTCCCATCTTCTGCCCTCCCTTTCCCTAGGGTCTCATCGAATCCCTGAAGGCAGGGGCATCAGACAATATTTTATCTTCTGTCCTAGCACCTACGATAAATCATTAGTTCCCTTTTAATGACCTCTGGTTAATTGTTTTACAACCTCTTAGAATGTGTTCTGAGTAGGAGAAAGTCTGGTTACTATCTAAGAGTAATTAACTGATGACACTTGGGAGACTAGCAGAGTTCTCATTGCAGTTTTAACTATCAGAAAGGGACCTATAGCAGCCCCACTATAAAAGAGCTTAATAAACATTGATATAATTTTAGGAATTCTTATAGGATCATCATTAAGACTTAAGAAGTCATCTATTTGTCTATATAGCATCACCACAAGACCATATATCTTCGTGGATCTGCAAAGATCTGCTCCAAAGAGGTGTGCTATTGCTTAGTGATTGTTATACTTGTTTAATAATAATAATAGGAAAAGCATATTAATAACAGGAATCTTTCCTAAAATAAGTTCCTTATAGCCTTGCTTCAATAAGACCTCACTTGTCGCAGATTATATAATCCAAGTCAAGCATTTCAGGATGGTCACGTGCTAATTATTAGCTTGTCCCATTATAGCTCCTGACAAACAGTGGCTGCATTTCAACAAGGAAAGATCCATCAGGCTCTGTTCTCTGTTCCTCTGCCTGCAGGGGCCATGATCTCACCTCCCCCCAATCTCCCAGGTCCTCCTCAGCCTGGCATGATGCCTACATCCCACATGAGAGGCCCTCCCACGATGCCAATGATGGGCCCCCTCCTCCTGGGATGATGCCTGTGGGACCAGCTCCTGGGATGAGACCACTAATGGGAGGCCACATGCTCATGATGCCTGGGCCTCCAATGATGAGACCTCCCACCCACCCTATGATGGGGCCCACACAGCCTGGCATGACCCAAACAGACAGGTAAGAGCAGAAGCGCTCTTTATCATTTTGTATTTCTTGTTTTGTTTCATCAGGAGATCTTGGTGCTGAGCCTGAGTGTTTACTAGATGCATGGCAAGGAACTTCCTTCCTAACACAGAGAAAACTTTTGGAGGGAGAAGTGATACAAAAGGGGCAGTTTTCACTTACATTGTGAAACGAGAAAATAAAATGGTCAGCTGTTTTAGTTTAAAAAAAAAAAGTTGCAAGAATCAAAGACTATAGTATGAAATCAGATTATATCACATAAAACTATTTGTTTTCCATTCAAATGCCAAATGTTCTTGTGCTTGCCTTTTACCATCTGGTTAACTCTAGTGCTACCTGCACTCACTGTCTCTGACTAGAGTCTTGCCAGTTATCTTGCTTGTGTATCATCCTCAGAGTCCAGATGTCTCTGTGATCCTGAGTTCCTGGGTGGAAGAACTGCTGGGACTCAGGCTGTCTCTGGGATCCTGAAATCCTGCTGCTCTGAGTGCACTGGTTCCTCTAGGATGGCTCAGGATATGGTGTCCTAGACCAGCTAGGTGTCTGCCCCAGCCAAAAGGACCAAGGGAGGGCTTTTTTATACATTCTTTGTGCAGCTACTAGATTGAATACCTAACATGTATTGACTGTATTATGCGGGCATATATGGTGTGACATGGTGCTTATTACTATATTATGCCTGCAGAGAGGCAGCCTGGTATGTTGGGAAAAAAAAATTAGGTTCAAATCACTACTTTGCATCTTGCTTACTGTGTGACCTCAGGTTGGTTATCTGAACATCCTGATGCTGTTTCATTATTTACAGCATGAGAATGAAGTCAATATCCATGGCTCTGCTGGTAATTATAAGAACTAATGCCAGAAGAATTCCATGATCTATTGTGAACACACCTCTAGCTTAATATGTAAGTCATTCATCTTCTCTCAATATGTGAACCTCAGCTCAACTTCAATCTGATATGTGGAATGACTAGCATCTTAGAATCTTGGGATATTACTTAATCTATATTCTAGACTAAAATCATTTTTAAGCTATCAAATTAGAGAGGTGGCTCAGTGGTAAAGGTGCTTGCCACCAAGTCTGATGATCTGACTTTGATCACCAGGCCCCATATGATGGAAGGAAAGAACCAATCTCACCAAGTTGTCCTCTGAGCACTGTGGCGTGTGCACACACAAAATAAAAATATAATAATACAAATCCTATTTTGAATGTCAAAGAGAAAATTTGAAGACGTTCCACTCTAGAATCTGCTGTCCTCCTGTATGTCATTTCATCTTTCCTCCCCTCTCTTCCCTTTCTGTTTTTTAAGGTGAGTGTGTGTGTGTGTGTGTGTGTGTGTGTAAGACACTTGTCTGCTAGTGCCTAAGGAGGCTACAAAAGGGTTTTGGATCCCCTTCTGGTTGCGAGACATCCAAGAAGGTTGTTGGGAATCAAACTCTGGTCTTCTGCAAGAGCAGAAAACATTCTTACACTCTGAGCCATCTTTTTATCCAAAAGATTTTTTTGTTTTGTTTTCTTATATTTTCTATTAATTTATATTTTATTTATTAGTTATTATACAGGGTTCCATGTATCCCAGATTGACCTCTGACTTCTCACAACGTACATGGATTTTTCATGAGTTATTTCCACAGTTTCTGACAGAAACAGATACTGTCCTAATTGGTGAAGTTTGGCACCAATTGGAGTGAGAACATTATTTCTGCACAGAGGATGACAAGCTTCAGAGGACATGCAGAAAGCACAGTCAGCCCGGGCTGGGCGCCGGCTGGAGCTCCTCAGGACAGCGGGAGGCTGGGGGTTGGGGGGAGAGACACAGAGCGGGGGGTGGGAGGTTGGGGGGGTGCCTCCCTGGCGCTCTGAGCTCAGGAACCAGGGGACCCTGAGGCTAGAGCGGGGCAGGGAGCGATGCTGCCTGGACAGGGCTGAGGCTTGGGGTCCAGCGGTGGCACTTACTTGAACCTGCCCTTGCAGTGCTGGCACTGGTCCCCCACCCAGCCTGGGTCGCACAGGCAGGTGGAGTTGACCCAGCGACCTGAGAAGTAGGAGCCAGTCCTCTCCAGGGCTTGAACTAGGACACCTGAGCATAGAGCACCATGTAGAGGAAGCCATAGCACAGTAGCCAGCTGTTCCCGTCAGCACCAGCCAGGAGGAGGCGCCCCCGCCACCCGCTGGCCGAGCCCTCCACAGCCCCGGGGCGGCCGGCTGCGGGGCACCGGAGCAGGCCATCTTCCCCGCCGACCCGGTGCTGTGCTCGCGGGCCCGCACCGGGAAGCGGCTAAGCTGGGAACCCAGCCACAGAGGACTTCCGCAGCAGCCTCTGCCTTTCCTCAGCTCCTCAATGGCGCTGACTCCAGTCCTTCACAATATTCATGGATTTACATCTTATGAAATATGCTCGCAACCTGGAATTACATTGATTATAAAGAATAATATTTGAAAGGTACTGTTGCGTTCATTTAGTGTTTTCTATCTAAATTTATAGAGAATCCCAGGTGCGGCGGCCTCCGGTTGGCTTGTAGTTTTCTTTTTTTGCTATGTCTCTATCTGGTTTATTGGGATAGTGCTGGTTTCACAGAATGTATTTGGAAGAATTTCTTCCTATTCTTTTTTTTTTTTTTTTTTTTAAATAACATGAGGACAAATGGTATCCGTTTGTTAAATGTTGGTAAAATTCAGCATGAAACCATCTGCTCCTGGGCTATTATTTGATTGGAGATTTTTCGTGACTGATTCAATGTCTTTATTTGTTATTGGTTTGTTCAGATGTGCTGTATCTTTAATATTCAGTCTTGGTAAGGTGTAGGCTAACACCTATTATAAATACTAAATTTTCTTCAGAATCAAGAGTAATTTTTATTTCCCTGATTCAACAGAACTTACCAATTACAGCCTTGTTCTGGTCTATTCGAATCTTTAGAGGCACAAGTAAAATAAAACTCAGGAATGACTACAGCATGTGTCTTAGCCTTCTCTGACTCCTGTAGCAAAATACAGTTCCGAATGGCAGAAAACGCAGCCGTATTTTCATAGTTCTGGAGGCTGGGTGTCAGAGGTAAGGGTAGGAATGTGGATTCTGGCGAGGTCTCTTTTCCAGCCCGTAGACAGTAGTCACTTTCTCACTGTGTGCTCACACAGTCTCTTCTCCATCTGTGTGCATGGAGAGCGTGATCATTCCCCTCCACCTCTTCTCCTAAGGGCATCATTCAAATCATTCAATACTTTATGTGTCATTCTCTCTACAACAAACAGCACTCTAACTGCTGCTGTACAAGAATGTTAGAGACGTGGCTGACGCTTATAATAAATTGACTTTAAGTAAAGGAGATGGTCATTGAAGAAAAACGAAGCTTCAAACTGAAGAACTGCCTCACTAATACAGTGTCACCTTCTGCCTGACTTTCCAGCCTGAGAGAAGTGCCCTGTAGACTTCAGACTTTCTACTCTTCTCAAACATGGTAGCCTAGTTCTTAAGAAAATAAAATCCTCGCTGAATAAGCCTCACATCTTATGCGTGCATGCGTTTGTGTGTGTGTGTTCGTGTGTGTGTGTGTGTGTGTGTGTGTGTGTGTGAACACATGCTCTTGCACCACCTATTGATGATGCTGTTTCTTTCTCTGGCATGTGGTCTACCTACCGGGTGTAAGAATAAAAAACACAGACTCTCTCTCTTCCAGCAACTATCAAATGCCAACAACGCCTTCACCAATGGTAGAACTTTCTGCCTACCATTCTCACTGTGCTGAGATTTTGTATAGCCAGAGTTTGTACAGTCTTGTACATGCTGTCACTGTCGCTGTGATGTCATATGTGCAACTGTACTGCTGTGTACTGGGAATATAAACAAGCAATCCACGCTATGCTGGTAATGCACTGGTGGACTGTTCTCATCTTGTGAGGCTCTCTGACCTGGAGCTCCGAAATCTCTCCACCCAGCTCACTAAGTTACCATGGTGGTTCACTGTGGCCCCTGGTTCAGATGGTGGTGAAGGAATTTCAGGTCTCAAGAATCTCAGGTTTCGGTAAACTCAAAAATTAACTGCCCCAAGACACATCCCGGGAGGAGCACATTCCAAACACTAACACATTCCAGGGGAAGTGCCCAAGATAAGAGGTAATCAGGAAGCTGGGCCCTTAACATAATGCACCTGGGCAAACAGAAGCCTCTTAGCTAACACTCATTGTCATAAAGATAATGTGATAATCTGAGTCACCTAGAAACCGGGCCTGGGAACAGCGGTTGATATCAACCTTTGTGGTTATTGTTTAAAGAGATGATTGTAGAATTGCCCTCGTAAACTCTGTGGAAATGGTATAAAGACCGCTCTTAGCTTTGGCTCGGGGTTCCTCCTCTTACCTGTGTGTGAGGGAACCCCAGTGCGCATTGGTTTTATCAGTAAACTTCATGTTTTTGCAGCGAATCCCCTGTCGGTAAGTGTTTCTGCAGGAGCACATCCCCCAGTTTGGATCTTAGTGTCCAACAGTGGATCCATCAGGATTTGCCACTAGAGGCTTTAAATTAGAGTGGCTCATAAATTAGGATACTAGTTGCTGCTCCTAATGATTGAGTTACCTATTAATTCTGAACTAAGTTTGTGTGATGTTTTCCTTCATATGGCGACTCAACTGGGTTCCAGAGAGAAAGGTATGACTGCAAAGAGTGGGTTTGCTAGATGTGCACCCCTAAAGGCCATGGGAATTTGGAAGAATGGGGCTGGCATGGCAGCGACCTACCAGTGGGAACTTATTGACCTGGGTGGATAGATTTTGGAGCTCGGGTCAGAGTCTGCCGAGATGAGAACAAGGCCTGCCAGTGCTTTGCCAGCCATACCGTGGATTGCATTTTTTAATATTTCACACTACAGTGCTGTGTCTGCAAAATACTGCTTCCCTAAGGTTATTCTACCCCATCTTCTACAAGATCCCTGTTCCCAGGGATTGGGGGATGCTGAGTGATTTGTATATTCCATTTCCACACGAGTAGCACTCTATATAGTCTCATATTTTCTGCATGTGTACTAGCTGGAGGGGGTCTGTGCTAATTACCATCTACTATAAGAAGAAGCTTTTCTGATGAGGTTTGAACAACTCAGTGATCTATGGTTATACCAATAGGCCAGTAGCAATAATGTTAATACCATATTTATTTATAAATGCTTACTTATAGGAGATAATAAATATAGAGTATTCTAAAAGGGATATGCTATTTAAAATTTAAAAAGTGTGTGTGTGTGTGTGTGTGTGTGTGTGTGTGTGTAGTTGCATTCTTTACAATACTGGCCAGAGTGAGATAGAGGCAAAGATACAGACAGAATTCTAATATATAAACATTGTAGATTTATTTGTTATATTGATGATGTTGAAAATAAGTTTAGCTCTGAGGACTGATGTCAAAGTGACAAGTCTAGACATTGTAATTCTTATCAATGGCTGTCTCACTAGATATAGCAAAGAGTGCACATTTTTCATGCAAGGCACTGCACAGTTATAGGTCTGTAACACTTTAACCACTTCTGAAAATGATGGATTAGTCATTGTCATTACAGAAAGTCTGACTTTGTGCCCTCCCCCCAGCCTTGAGCAGGCTAGAAAGACCTTGTTTACCACAATAGACCTAGTAATAGGCCCTAGGTAGAGTTACCTACCTTGGCTGCAGGTACAACTTCCTACAGGAATTTAGAAGAATAGACTGCCCGCTGAGCTTGTCTTGAGAAATAATCCAGCTGAATCTAAGGATGGGTTCTTCAACCCATCTCCAGCTGAAGCAAAGAATGGGTTCGGTGGGGCTTTCCCTTTAAATAGAAGAGCTGAATATTAAAATCTGAGCCTTGATCAGAAAACTTGGTCTTGGCTTCATGCTTCTCTTGCCTCTCCATCTTCCTTTTTCATTTCCAGCCCTCCTTTCAGGTGAATCCAGTTCATCCATGGCCTCAGGCAGCTACATGACTCAATATTAATATACTGATGATATTATTGAGTTTGGTCAAACTCACATTCTCATAAAAGGCATATTAACCAAGTTAATTTGGATTGTGGGAAGAAATATGTAATCACCAATTTACATCAAGAGCATCAGCACCATCGAATCATATGACTAGTAGTCAACAGAGGAGTACAAGATGTCCTTGGAGAGCAGATATCCATTCCTCTATATGATACCTGTGCATAGTAGTAGAGAATGCTTAGAAGCCTCCTTTCTGTGATTTGTAGGCAAAAGCTTTGGAGACAGCTAGAAAAAGACTCCAAGGGAACACAACTGTGGTCATAGATAGACGTAACAGCATGCCATAGCAAAGAGCAATGTGGGTGAGGAAAAAAGGTGGACTCCTTTTACAGGAAACAGTGTGGGAAAAGAACTTGGAAAAATTTGGAGGGTACAGTTAATAACAAAATCGTGTGAGCAAGAACTAGACCATATTTTATAGAGTAGGGAGTGTCAGTGAATGTACATTCAGAATGTATACACCCTTGTAACTACTGTTGTTAGTATAGGTAGTTTGACTGTGCTCTTCAGAAAAGATGGTCTGGAGGAGCAGTTGCTGGAGACTGTGACCTTTAAAAGCCTTCGATTGTGGTTAGTTTGGTTTAGTTTACCAGGATGGTTACTCTTGCTTTACAGGCTCCTTCTCATAGGCAAGCCACCAACAAGATCACTTTTTCCTTTAATGACTTTTATTTCTGGTTAGTCTTGAATGGAAATTAAATGATGACCCATTGTCTTCTGGGAACTTGAACAGTCTGTCACTCAGCACTATTTGATATGCCATCATCATGTACTAATACAGTTTTGATGGCAGCCACGTTGATCTCCCAGGCATCAGCCCCCTTATGCTGTGTGAGAGGTGACCAATTTCTGTATCATAAAGCTTAAGAGTGAAGGCACAATGGCCTTTAAAACTCTGGAGTTTGCATATTTACCCAAAGCCACACAGAGGACCCACAGGCAAACAGTGAGACAAAGGATGATTGCTCAGGTCTGTCCAAAAGGCACCTCAAAACCTAGACTTCTTAATCCAGATCATGAAAATACGCCTAGAACCTATTTACATGTTCTTTGGATGAACAAAGGGATTATTTCTCCATGAATTTGGATAATTATTTTCAACTTTTGTGGTTTAAGTCGCCAGAATTCCTGTCTCTGAACAAAATCTATGACACCAAAATCAGAAATGTTGTATTTGAAACAAGAACCAATGATAGGACTTAATCAAAAAGTCTTCTGATTAAATATTTTGCAAGGAAAACTGTCCATTTTTATTTGAATCTCAGTTTCAAAATGTTGTTTTCATCAGTTTGCTTCATTTTGGTAATTTATTCTAGTTAACAGTGGAGCAATTTTAATGTCTCAAACTATTGCTGAAGGATGAAATAAATGGAGGTCTTGGGGTTACCTAGCCGGTTTACTAGCCAGGTGAATGTGGACCACTTTCTTTTTGTTACTGTTTTCTCTTTCACAGATGCCATTGTGCATATGTGACAGGAAAAACAATGATTTAAAAGATTATTTTATTTTTAAATGTGTGTCTGTTCTGTGTGTAGGTATGTTCACACAAGAGCAAGTGGCCTTAGAGGCCAGAAGAGAGGATTATATTTCCTGGAGTCACGGGCAATTGTGATGCACACAATGTGGGTAATGGGAAACAAATGTGGGTCCTCTGAAATACCACACTTGCTCTTAACTGCTGAGCCATATTAATGCTATACCAATATGATATTTTTGAGACATATCTAGATTCACCATTGTGACAGTGAAACTATTTAATATACTCAAGAGTTTATATAGTTACAAAAAATATGTAGCAAACTCAACTAAAATCCATTCAGGTAACAGCAACAAAACAATTTAATATACAATTATCAGCTGTAGTCTTCATTTGAACATCATGTTCTAGATTTTCTGTCCTATATATGTCACTTCATACCCTTCGATCTGCATCCCAATCCCCCCTTCTTCTATATCCAATGCTGACCATCACCATTTTATTCTCTGTGTATTTGGGTCCTTCTCTCTTCTCCCAGTCCCTGCCCCTCACTCCTGGGGATAGAATTCTCAAGTAACTGTTAAATTTTCCCTTTTTTCTCATAGCCTTCAAGAGATGTTACATATACATGCCTGTGTTTGTATTTTTGTGCTTCTTTCTAGTTCTTTTATTTAGTCTTGGCAGAGCTGAATATTTTCTGTTTGTGTCATATTATCATATATGTGTCATATATGGGTGCATAATCATTTTTTAGATTTTTTCTCTTCAAAACCATTTAGTTTATTTCAAATTCTTTGTTGTTATAGATACTGACACAATGAAAATTTTAGTATAGTATGTACAAGTATGCATTAGGATAGATTATTCAAAGTACAATTGCTAGGTCAAACCCATATCTGCATTTAGAATTTGGATTTAAATTGTCAAATTACCTTTTTAAAATCATGCCAATTTACCATCCTATCCAATATACAAGTGCCATAGACTGTTACTATACCAGTCTAAAGGTGAGAATTTCTATCTCTTGAAGTTTGAATTTGCATTTATTTATAATGAGTAAGATAGTAGATATTTTCACATATCTAAAAGACATTTTTGCTTCTTCTATTGTGAAGTCTGCTTCCATACTCCTGCTCCTTGACTATTTTCTATTCTAATTTTGTCCTTTTTACTATTGGCTTATTCTTCATTATTACCTAATATTATGTTTTCTTATATCACAAATACTTTATCCAAAGCACATCTCTTGTTTTGTGTTGTTTATGGTTGCTTATAATGAAGAAACATTTCATTGTATCCATTAGAATTTGTATTTCATTTCCTGTGCCTCATATTCACTATGCCATTTTTCTTTATTATTGTTATATAATAATAAAACATTGAGAAATGAAATACAGATATTCAGCAAATCCTCAAAATTCATATTTTCTACACTATATTTTCTCTTAATATTATTTTCCTTTTTTGTATGTGGATACATGTATGGTATGTGTGTTTGAATGTGTGCAGGGACATATGTGGAGGCACATGAATAATGTCACGAATGTTTCCTGATCATTCTCCCACTTTATTCTATGAGTGTCTTAGGGTTTTTCTGCTGTGAACAGACACCATAACCAAGGCAACTCTTATAAAGACAACATTAATTAGGGCTGGCTTACAGGTTCAGAGGTTCAGTCCATTATCATCAAGGCAAGAACATGGCAGCATCTAGACAGACATGGTGCAAGCAGAGATGAGAGTTGGAACATCTTTATCTGAAGGTTGCTAGTGGAAGACTGACTTCCAGGCAGCTAGAATAAGGGTCTTAAGCCCATTCCCATAGTGACACACCTACTCGAAACAAGGCCACACCTCCTAATAGTGCTATTCCCTGGGCCAAGCATATACAAACTATTACAATGAGGCAGGGTATCGCAGTTATTCTTAGGGCATGCCAAGATGGATAGTCTTCCTAGCCACGTTGCTTTAAGGAATATCTGTCTCCACCTTCCAAGGCTGGAAGTAGAGGTGAACTGCCATGCTCATGATGAATTTATAGTGTGTTTTGAAGATTTGAACCCTGGTCCTCATATTTGTTTGATAAGGATTTGAACCACTAAGTCACCCTCTCAGTTCTTTTCTAGTATTTTATGGCTTTATTATTTTTAAGTAGATAGCAGAAAGGGGAAATAGATTTAGTGTGTCCAACATTGAGAAATGGAATACAGATATCCAGCAAATCCACAAAATTCATTATTTTTGCATCCTGAGGTGATATTAAAGATTAAATAGAGGGCAAACAATAAGCACATTTAAGTGGGCTCAAACAAGGCAGGGGTCCTTCCAACATTGACCCATCATTGACTGTTCCTGTAAGTTAGTCTGAGATATTGTTAGAACCATGTGAAATCTCCTTCGCATGACAAGCTCTCCCTCTGACTTGGGCCTTTTCCTTCTCTCAGCATGAGATTTTTTCATTTCTTGTGGTCCATTGTTGCAACCATCTGACAACCAGACTATGAGTTATGAGTTTTTCATTTGAGTATATTCATGCCAGGATGATTATAATTCCCTATCTTTACAAAAGCACCTTAATCTTGAAAATGAGCATGTCTATAACTGAATCAAATAGAATAAAAAGAAAGCAAGTATAGATCAAGGAAAGAATACATTTAGTGCCAGGTAGCCATACATAATAACTATTGTTTTTTTTTTTACAATCTCTAGGCTTTTTGCTCTTTCTGGAAGGGCTTGCACAAGAAACTTCATGTTAGTGGCTTGAGATAGGGTCATACCTGAAACCTAGACTGGCCTCAAACTCATGCTTATATTTCAGCATTTGAAGTGGTGGAATTGCAGACAAGTCCTATCATATCAAATATGAAAATACATGGCAACACCATGCATGAAAAGAGAAGCAACTCATGGAGATTGTTGATTATGGGTTAACAAGAAAAAAATGTTTCATTCATAAAGCTGTACCTAACTTTGCTCTTTTAAATGAAAATAATGGAATAATTTCAAATTGTATTGAGCCTTGTTAGAAAACAACCATTTTAAGTCCCTCTAGCTACTGACTCCTAAAACTTGCTTAAAATTGATAATGATGTCCGGACCTTCAGAGACTCTCTTATCCTCTGGGAAAAGTGTATGGTATAATGCTGATCTTTTAGTGTCTTTTGGACTTATAAGGCATCCAAAGTTTCCATGCTGGACAATCTTGTTAATTAATATCTGGATACATATTTGTTTACTCTGACAAAATAAAGTATTTTGCATTTATAAATATGAGATACAGTTGTAGATAATCTGTTTTCAGGAACCACCACTGCTTCCTAAATATATAGGTGCTACAATAAGTACTTTTGATTGTCAGTACTGTACACTTACTCTATTAAGAAAAACAAACATGAAACTCTGCTTTAAAGGTAAGATATTTGCAGGCAAATGGACAAAACTTGAAAATATCATCCTGAGTGAGGTAATCCAGTCACAGAAATACACATATGGTATGCACTCACTAATATGTGGATATTAGCCCAAAAGCTTGGAATACCCAAGATACAACTCACAGCCCATATAAAGCTCAAGAAGAAAGAAGACCAAAGTGTGGGTGCTTCAGTGCTTCTTAGAAAGGGGAACAACATACTCATAGGAGGAAATTTGGAGACAAAATGTGGAGCAGAGACTAATGGAATGGCCATCCAGAGACTGTGCCACCTAGGGATCCATCCCATATACAGTCATCAAACCCAGGCACTATTGAAAATGCCAAAAAGTGTTTGCTGACAGGAGCCTGATATAACTGTGTCCTGAGAGGCTCTGCCAGAGCCTGACAGAGGTGGATGCTTGCAGCCAACCATTGGATTGAGCACAGGGTCCCAGATGGAGGAATTGGAAAAGGAACTGAAAGACCTGAAGGGGTTTGCAGTCCCATGTGTGAGTGGGGGTGGTGGCAACAATGTCAACCAGCCAGACCCCTGGGAGCTCCCAGGGACTGGACAACCAACTGAAGAGTACACTTGGAAGGACCCATGACTCCGGTCGCTTATATGGCAGAGGATGGCCTTGTTGAACATCAGTGGGAGGAGCAGCCCTTGATCCTTTATTGGTTCGATGCCCCAGTGTAGGGGAATGCCGGGGCTGAAGGCAGAAGTGGGTGGGTGACTGAGGGAGCACCCTCATAGAGGCAGGGGAAAGGGGATGGAATGGGGGTTTCTGGAGGGGAGACCTAGGGAGGAGTTAACATTTGAAATGTAGAAAAAGAAAATACCCAATAAAAGGAAAATAAGGTAATTTCTATTTAGTGCTTCTGTGTCAAAATGCCAGTGTTGGTGACTGTGAGTCTAGACTCCTTTTAAACTGGTCAAGCCTTCTAAAGATTGATAGACATTAGACATTTGTTAATCTCCAAACGATTACTTAATACTCAGAGTAATTTTACCCCGTTGATGGTATTTTTGTAAAGCCTTATAGCTTATATATATGTGGGTATATTTTGGTTTCTGCATTCTACTCCTGTAATCTGTTTGTTGATTTATGTCAGTCTTAATAAGCACAACTATAAAATATATTGCAGTATCTGATGGGTCTCGGCTCCCCTCACTCATCCTGTTTTCTAATATCTTACTAGCTCTTACAGGTTTCACTTTTCCATATGTAATTTGAGTAACCACATCCAGTCTCCTAAATTTTTTTTACAATAATACTAAGATTGCTTTTGGTTTTAGGCTCATCTTCTAAAGCACTGACATCTTTAAATATTGAATCTTTGATTTATTCATTTATTGTCTGTCATTGACAACAAGAGAACAAGAATGCCCTACTAAGTTACAGATGCAGATAGTTTGAATTGATTCACTAGTAAATATCTGATATCAATGTATATTCATAGCTGGGCATTGACAGATTTGTAATAAACTATAGACCATGGACATGCTGAATGTGCAAGTGTTCAAGGCCTGTTGTAAAATGATTTATACATTACTGGTTTTGTTCAAATCATCTGCTGAATAATAAATATATACAATATAATAATCACATTGCTTGTAATGTGAACATTCTTTCAAATTTGATTGTCATATACCACTATGAAAAGCCCACCAAATTATCTGTATAGGTGTCTCTGCCAGTTAATTAGTTAATGTTAATGAATTATAGATAATGAATTATATTCATAATAAGTGAATGAATAATCAGTTAGCTGGCTTTCTTTGGGCATTAATGCTCAAATTGACATTGTGGTCAATTCAACACATGACTTCCATTTATGGCTATTGTCTTACAGATGACAGCAGATGAAACATTTGCCGTGATCTATTTTACTCTCCTTGCCCATCTGTTAGATCATACACTATCACAATATGCCACAGGAGTAAATCTGCCTCCAATGCCTCTTCCTGCCTTTCCCAAATTACTTGATGTCCTTCAACTTCTTTCTGAGAAAGAACACAAGGCATTTGTGTAGGTTATCCACACTATTTTTGCATTTTGCATTTCAATATGCAAACGGAATGCAGATTGACATTTTTAAAAGCTCTTCCTTGCTTACCTTTCATCCTCCTGACAGTCTCCAAGTGCACCAGGATCTACATCTCTTTCCAGCCTCATTTTTCTACTACCTCACTCAAAGCAATCTGATTTGATTTCCACATTAGTCTACTTTTGTAGACTATTGCTAAGTTTGTTAGGGGTGAGAAAAGAGACATTAGAAAATAGAGTAGAAAGAATAATACCCACAAATTCATATCTAAGACAGACTGCTATGAAAAACTGATTAACAAGAAAAAGAATAAAAGAGTTTATTTACAGTTTTGTTTCATATGAATTTAGTAGACTTGACAGGAATGCACAGTTTGCAAAGTCACTATGAATCCCAGCTAGCATACTTCCCTCAACCAGCAACATATCTGCTGAATTTGAGGATGTTCATAGTGTGACAGAGGAAAGAACATTGAGAGTCTATGGACCTGTGGAAAAGCAATTAAATGACAGGGAAAGTCTAGCTAATAAAGCTTGCTGCTATAAATTCCTCTGGTATCATCTTCTGGCTGATGAGGGTATAAAGTTGTCTTCAGTGTGTAACCTTTGTTCTCCCTGGAACAGAGAAAACAGCATAGTTTTTCTCTTTGCAAATCTATTTCTGTGTTTAGGCAAATAGAGGAAGGGCAGAGAACTCTTCTATATCCATTTTTTTGCCTTCAGCTTATAAATCCTTCATATTTTAAGAAGGCACATGGTGGCCTCCAACAAGGCAATGGCCCAAATTTGGACCATTTGCTGATTTCTGCAGTGTAGCTAACTTCTAATGGGGCCTGTTTGAAGCTACAAATGCTTTAACAATACGTGTCCAGCAATCTTCCAGTTTAATACTGTTCCATTGTCTAGACTATTCCTTTCAGCTTAGTTTTAGTGTTATCAAGATTGTTGTAGGACATGATATCTGCTATTAACATGGGTGCTAGAAAGCCCATACTGTGTTTTCTAAGGGCAAACTAACATTTTGTTGCCTTCGTGTTACATAAGTATATCAGTTTTCAGTATTTTCCAGTGGCTTAATATTTAATGAAAGGAAATATTGCTATATCCTTTATGTCTTACAGAAGTCCTGGCCCATAGAAGGTTAATAAATATTTTTTTAAATTAATGAATAGATTTATTGTGTTTCATTATCTCCAATTTATATCATTTCATTGCACTATGACAGCAATCGATAGCAGTAATAAAATGAAGTTTAATATCTTAATAGTGGAGAGCAGGAAAACAATCATATTACTAAATACTAGTGCTTTTTATTACCAATAAAATAGGATCATATAAGTGCTCTTTAAAATGTGTTTCAGGAAGATTCTAGAATGAGTGTTCCTATGTACTGAGTAAACATTGAATTGAGCATGTTATTCTGATGTTTCTCACCAACATTCTTAAGTGCAATAGCTGATAGGTAGCATGAGTTCATGTGAGAACTCAGTGTTTAAGTAAATATATTATCCCACTCTGTGTTCAGGTTTTCACCTGAAAGCCTCCAACAGCCAGCTATAATTTCTAGGTCAGAAGAAATAAAGGCCTACTGGAGGAGGTAATTTCTCTCTCCTCCTCCTAGTGGAGGAGAGAAAGATACCTTAATCACTGGGTGAATGAACAGTACAATTTTATGTTGCCAATACAAAATAAAATCCACTATTCTATGTAAAAAGTGTAAGGGAGAGTTGGCTGGTGGCTTATTCTGTCCAAGCTGGCATAACAAACTATCATAAACTGCTTAGCTCAAAAAACAGAAAATTATCTTTTAAAATTATTTTTTTTTGAGAATTGCATGCAATAATTTTTATTGTATCTATCCTCTATGACCCCTCACACTCCTGCACACCCACTGCTGTGATCCCTCCCAACTTTATGTCCTCTTTTTATAGCTCAGTGAGTTCAATCAATGATGCCTCTAAGTCCACGAGGGTAGTAGGGCCATCCACTGGAGAATGGACCACATCTCTGAAGAACACCGACTCTCTGTACTCCAAGAACCTTTAAGTGTCAAAGCTTTCAGGTACTCATAGGCCCTCTCCCATCTATATTGAAACAGAAATTTATCCCTTAGAGTTCTGGATACTGGGAAGTCTAAAAAGTCAAGGCAAATCTGTGTCAAGTAAGAAAAATAAAATACACTATAGTATAGCACAACACAACACAGCACAGTGTAGCAGAGCATAGCACAGCATAGTATAGCATACTTTAGCATAGTATGTTTGGTTTCAGGAATCCACAGAGACTCCATCTGTCTTCCTAATATCATGACTTGTGCTAGTGTTTCAACATAAAGTCTGGGAAGATGCAAGCACTCAGACCATAAAAAGTGGAGAATAGTAGCTCTTTTAAATCCCCACCATCCCAAGAATACAGTATTGGTAGGTGTGTGGATGTGATATCTGAAATAAAATGGTGGACAGATAATGGACCTTAACCTACACGTTAAAGACACTACCAGATAGACAACGGTACATGCACTAAAGGTGAGCAAAATATTACATTTCCCAAAAATGCATCTTCAAATAAGTTTAGCCTCAGTTTCCACATTTCCTTATCAAAAACTAGGCAACTTTAGTGACATGAAAATTTTAGAAAATAGTCCCTTTGTCTAGGTACCTTACAAGACAAAGAATGTAGCAGTGAATTTTAAAAGAATAGATTACGTATGGGGATTGCAAATGTGATTTTGCCATTAGTTCAGTCCAATAAACATGGTCTGTTTGCCATCATTTGATAGATGTGCAATGAAGATTCAGAATGAATCTTTGGTTTCAAGTCTAAAACCTAATGGACAGGTGTTCATCTCAGTATAATAGAAGTTTATTGGAGTTTCCGTTCAGATTCTAGCAGATGGCATTGTCACAGATACTAAATTATACTATCAATGGTACATATAATTCTTACAGTAAACCAGGGATTGGCATTAGGGGAAAATGTACCAGGACATGCCAGGAAACATATGCACTGAGGCAGAGGAATTCTAATTTTAAAATATGATTGGGGAATAAAGAAAAGACCATGCATGCTTTTCAGAATAACTAGAAGAGAATTACTTCAAAAATTCATGTGAGCTGGAGCAAGATAATTATCCCAGCATTCTAAAAAATTACATTAGGCTCACCTATATGTTACATAAGAAAATTAATATCCTGCTTATTACAAGAAAATGCTTATTAAATGTTGAGACAAAATTATATACATACTCAATAAGCAGAAAATGGCTCACCCATTAAAATTAATATGCTAGGTTTTAGCATTTAATAGATGGCCAAATCTTTTGTTGTTTAATATCTCAACAGTAAACTTTTTTCCAAAGGTGCTAATCTATCATGGATGGCATTGGGTAGATTGTCTTTTTAAATAATAGCCCATCATTTCAATCATGAATTTACATGCCAAACTTTTTAACTTCCTATATAATTTTCAGCTGTTAAGCACATAAAACCCTGTCAATGATTTGGGTCCCAACAAAAAATATATGTCATTTTCATTCACAGCAAGTTTTACATTATAAACAAATTTCAGCTCTTTTTAAAAACCACTTATGAAACCAAATTGAGTTCCTCTTTATGACCTGCTATTTAACCCGAAGCAGCAGAGCTTCATAAGTAACAGCAAGACTGACTCTTCAAGAAGCAATGCCAGCTGAAAGTGCGGAAATCGGAGGAGTTCCACACTTGGTGCCAGATAACTGTGTTCACAGCACAGAGAGAACATCCTGTGACAGCTGCGTGGGGGGAGTGGAGACAGTCCCTTGTCAAGATACCCTGAGGTACTCTGTTCTCAAGGCTACTATAAATGATTTGCAGATATTTTGTCATTGCCTTTTCTGTTATTTCAATGTGTTCATATGCAGCAGCCCACAGAGTAACAGACATTGTTTAGCTATCAGCCTTTGATGAATTGTTATGCCAACTTCATCTCTGCTGAGGTTGAACTGCTGCAAGGATCTAGATGCACCCTTCAGTGCTTGGGTCAACAATCCCAGATCCTGTTCTCCCAGGAAGGGAGTTTAACTCATCTGCATAGTGTGAGAGCATGGGAACCAAGTCATAGATTTTAATGGTCTTTTCATTAACTGTACTGCATGAGGTGACAATCAGATTTTGTTTTGTTCTGACTAAACTTGATTTTATATCATCTTCACATATGGCTCTTCACTATTATCACCATTGGGCTTTCCCCACAGGAGCCATAGACTTGTGTTCAGCAGCTCCTGATATGACAGGCTGCACAGAGAGTGGCGCTGGAAAGCTGAGCCTGTTAAGTGTGGATGGAGAAGGAGTAAACTGAGTATATTGTTTCATTGTCATTCACCAACACCACAAAGTGGCTGATGGAACAGCAAATAAGTTATAAATCTGCACAAATGAAACCAATACATCTCAACCTTATAAAAATATGGGTGTGAGTCAGTTTCTAGTAACATGCCCATTGGCTCATATGCAGGTACACGTCTTGTTTTTAGGCTTCGAGTAATCGCTTGAAGAGACAAAAAGGTCAAAGCTGACCTTGGAGCAGTGGAATACGTTCAAAGAACCTTCTCCATTCTAATCATGTCACAAACATTTATTATTTCTGATGATGGTTACATGTAGCTTTTATTGGGCACAAAACTAAGCCCCATTCCCAATGTAATGTCTTTTAATCTTTATGACAGCTCTACATTGCATAGTCTATTATCCTCATTTTTCCTGATGAAGAACATGAGGGTCAGGGGAGATAAGTAACCTTTGCCAGGTAAACTATTAAATGACAGAGCCAAAATTCGTACATTAGTACCAGACTGCAGATTCTGCAGGCTACTATGGATGGGTTTGTGTGTTATTTCTCAGGTATCTTTTATTGTATTTTAAAGACAGAAATAAATTATTGCTTCAGATTATCTTCATGCCCTTTATCCATTCTTTCTATTAGCATAACTATTTCAGGAACTGACTTTGTCAAGAAGACTGTATGTCAAATTTTATTCTCAGATGAAGGTTGCTGAAGTAGTGACCATGTGCCTATGGGATGAATTTGTCCACTGTGAATTGTATATCAACCCAACACTGTGGTTAGTTAGCATGACTATATTTATTATGTGGGCTGGGATGGCAACAAAGAATGGGTAACTTCACTACAGCACTAAAAATCCATCACAAAATCTCTCCTGAAAATTCAGAACAAAGTTTCCAAAATGTATTTACATTGCTAGATTCTTCATCAAATTAAGCATCTCATCTTAAAGCCATGCAAAATATTTCATGCTCTATCTATCTTTTGGCAGACAGCCAATTGTGTTTAATACTCTCAAATATGCCAGCTGTGTTTAAGGAACAAAAAACACTTTGTTTTCAGACTGTGTTAGAAATCCTGATGTTTATGAAAAAGCAGACTTCTTTAAAATGTGATTGTTTTGAACCATCAGAAGCCCTGAAAGTAATACACAAAAGACAAGTCCTTATTTTTTTAAAAATGGAAGCATTTACTTTTAAAATAATAATATGTTACCAAATCACGTTGAGATTATTTTTCCAGACTTATAGCTAGTCCTTTCATTTTGGGATTCTGAATCAGATGGAATAAAGAGTACCTTGTATAAAACTTTGCTTTGTGTCTTAGGGTTTTACTGCTGAGAATAGACACTATGACCAAGGCAAGTCTTATAAAGGACATCATTTAATTGGAACTGGCTTAAAGGTTCAGAGATCCAGTCCAAGTATCATCAAGGTGGGAACATGGCAGCCTCCAGGGAGGTATTGTACAGGAGGAGCTGAGAGTTTTTCATCTTCATCTGAAGGCTGGTAGCAGAATACTGACTTCTAGGCAGCTAGGACAAGGGTATTAAATCCCACACCCACAAAGTCACACCTACTCGGACAAGGCCACACCTCCCAACAGTGCTACTCCTGGCCCAAGCATCACACTTTGGATTAATTACAACACAATTTCAGGGACTGCTGATAAGAGCAAAAGCCTATATAATCTCCAAAATGTAAACTGGAATACAGATTTAGATTCTTTTTTCTCTCTGTGTGTGGTTTTTTACCCTTGTTTTAAGAATAGAATTTTCACTTAGGAAATTTGCCTATGACTTGAAGACTGGACTTGGACTGTGTAGTGTAGAAAGACTATTGCCCTTATTCTAGATGTTGCAGCTCACTCTGTCTTCTTGTCTCCCTCTGTATAGATGGGCAGGATGTTCTGAGTCATTTAGACTCTAGACGAAGGGTTGGTCCTTTGGTTTTCATAAAGATCCCTGTCTGAATTGCTGTCCTCTGTGGGGCCGGTGGACCCCTCACACCCTCCATCCTTGTCAGCGGGAAAAGTGTGAGTTTCACATAGTTAAATCTCACCATGGCAACCTCGCTTCTGAGCATCTCAGGAGCTCTCCAGCATTCTGAGGGAGGAGGAAGCCAAAATGTTTAGTGTTCACTTTGCTTCTCCAATCAATTGCCCCCACATACCCCAAACCCCCCGTTCCTGAGGACAGGCTCCTCCCCTGCCTTGAGAGCTGTTTTCTATATCCTCTGTCTCCTAGGTGACTTAGTCTTGTTTTGTATTTTCCAGACAGGGTTTCTCAGCGTAGCCCTGATGGTCCTAGAACTTGTTCTGTAGCCTCGAACTTAGAGATCCATCTGCCTCTGCCTCGGGAACATTAGGATTAAAGGGAAGAGACACCACCACCTGGCTTGGTGACTCACTTTTAACCTTTCAGGGTTTTATCTTCAAATTTCTCAAATGTATCTAAAAGTAAATAAACTAGTATGGTGAAGTATGTATATTGAGTGTGTTTTTTAAACAAGCAAACCTAAATTCACTAGTAACTTGCACACACACACAGGTTCTATCCTTCAAGAACCATGGGCAAGCACCATAGAGATCAGAACATTTGAGACAATGTATAACATCTAGGACTCCCATAAAATCACAAAAGAATGATCATATTTGAGGAATTTAATATTAATATAATGCTCTCAGTATGTCCTTTTAATCTGTTCTTTTAAATTTAATTGAAATTTTGAAATTAAACTCAGAATTCAATCAAGGGGCATAATAGCATTTGGTTGCCATGTCTCTGCCCTTGGCTTTAATCAGAACAGATTCCTTACTTTTTTTTAATGAACTAGATATTTTTTAAAGCATCCAGACCAGTAGTAGTCTTTTAAATGCTCATAGTCTGGTTTTGTTGTGTAGGACTTTCGGGTCTCAGTTTGAACTTAAATTTTAAAGAACATCACTGTCCCAGGACACATCCCAGAAGGGGCACATTCCTTAGTCAGAGGACACTTGCTAGATTAACAGTCAGAGGAAGAAGGGAGAGGCTGATTAACATCCTTCAGACCACAGGGGAGGGAACCCATCTGCGGGTGAGGAAGGCCCAGAGCACACAGACACATTCCAGGACACTCCTTGTCATAATCTGAGTCACTTAGAGACCGGACATGGAAAGGTCAGACTTTGTGGTTTCCCCTCGTGAACTCTGTATAAGAACTGCTCCCAGCTTTTGTTCGGGGCTCTCTTGCCTGCATGCAAGAGAGTCCTAATGCACTAGTTTTGGATCTTAGAGTCCAACAGTTGATTCTTTTGGTTAAATTCAACATAACTCAGCAGTCTTGGTTAGAACATCACATACTTGGTATGTGGGGTTTCCCAGGAACCACATCACTGGTACTCACTGCCAGTGTGTCCTGTCCCCAGCATTTGACAACTATTTGTCCTGTTATCAGAACTGTTGTTTGCTCACTTGGTAAACGTTGTGTCCCCAGACTTCTTCATTATGGTTATTTTCATTTTTACTTATCTCTTTTGAGACATGATTTCTCTGTGCAACCCAGGCTGGCCTCTAACTTTGGGGTTCAACTGATTACCCCACCTTAGCTTCCATAATTGCTGGAACTACAGCAGTCCATCAGTGTCCATCCTTAAAAATAAAAGCTTATAAATAAAAGTATTTATTTATTTATCTTCTGCTAGGCTAGACATGAAACTCCCAGCTTTCTGCATGCTAGACAAGCACTCTACCAACAAGCTGGTCCTTGGTTTTTTGAGACTGAGCCTTTCTATATAACCAAGGCTGGCCTTAAAGTCACTCTTCTTCCCTCAGTCTCCAGACTGCTAGGATTACACATGTGCACACATGCACACTTGCACACATGCACGTGCACACATGCTCTCTTCCACTCTTCAGGGTCTGCCCTGAAACCAAATTCTTTTTTACTTCATCAGGACCTAATTCTCTCCCTTGAGCTCTTCTCCTTAGCAACTTTTATTTATTTACTTGTTTGTTTGCGGCAAGTTTATCGCAGTGTAGCTCAGATTGATCTGAAACTCTCCAGTATCTTCCTGCCTCAGCCTCCCAAGTGCTAGGATTATACTAATGCACCCCCAGGCCCAGCCAGGCACCTACTATTTATTGGGGGGAACATCTTTGTGTCAGACTGTGCCAGTATGTGGCAGGATGTGTGTAGAGTCGTGTGTGTGGAGTTTATTCCCTCACCCCTCAAACTAGAATGATTGATCCTTGAAAATCCACATGATGGCTAGGTATGGTTGTATATACCTATAATCCCAGCACTCACAAAGCTGAGGCCGGAGAATTACTGTGAGTTTGAGGCTCACATGGGTTATATGAGTCGGAGGCTAGTTTGGCTTACAGAGTGAAACTGTCATGAAAACAAACAAAAGACAGAGATACCTGGCCCAACAACCAGTTCAATACAGAGATGCTGCAAGCCATGACCTTGGCCTCTGCCAGTGGTAAGTGATAGCCATGGATGTGATAGAGTGAGAGTCTGAGGGAGGGATGCTGCCATCACCACAGCTATGGATGAAGTATAAGACTATGTGGCTTCTCTGGAAGACCACGTGATCATCAGTGACATAGCTTCATCTTAAACTATTTACATGAGGCAAACTATGTTAAAAAAAAAAATTCTCGTCTACCCAAAATTCAAAGATAGCTGAAAATCATGAATTTTTGCTTATTATGATTTACAAGAAGTCAGGCAAAAAAGAGAAGTAATGTGGAGGCCAGGCCTCGAGCCAAAGGGCAGCCTCCCTCCCCAGCCAGTCCAGCTTGTCCTTACTTGTAATTTCAGGTCTCATCCCAGGAGACTGGTAGGAGTCATGGCCATGCTCCCTGTTGGGAAACAGAAACAAGTGCCCAAACCAACACCCCCCTCTCTGTACCCTAGGGGGTTGAATGTGCAAAGAGAGTTCTGCTGGGATCCCCCTATCCAATCAGTGATTGTACCCACTTGTATAGCAGGGTTAGTGTGGACATACATACACAAAAACCATGCCACACTCCCTTAGTTACAGCTGAACTCATCCATCTGCCAACCCAGTCAGGCTCCTCCCTCTCCTGCCTCCCTGTCTTTTGATTTTCATTGTTTGATGTTCCCACTGCATGCTGTGACTTCCCTACAGCTCAAAGAAGAGACTCCTATGCATGTCTGGAGGCAGTAGGGTGTGGTAAACTAAAGGGATGTTGAGTGTATTCTGTTGGGAGTAGGGCAGTGGACAAAACAGCCTGTTGATAGAGTCTTGCAAGGGGCTCTGTATGTACCCAGGGTACTGGCTCAATCCTCAAATTCTAGCCATAGACAAACACCAGGCCAAACCCCTCCATCCTGGTTCAACCTGGGCAGCTTGCGCTGAGTCATCGGGACCAATAGATTTAAGCTGACATTTCAGTCCAAGAAGACTTCTAAATGAGTTTAAGACCAGATAGGAAAGAGGGGCCTCTGTGGGTGCTGGGTACTCCAGAGGTGCCCTTGGTGGGAGGGTCAGTGGTCCTAGCAGGAAGTGAGGCCCAGCAATGTCATTCTTGGACCCTGGGTCTAGTCCAGTAGCTAGAAAATGGGACCAAGTGGCCATAAAGTCTAAGCCAATGATGGGGCTTTTCCACTGGGCCCCTGAGTCCTTAAGTCCCTGGCCTCCAACTTACCAGGTGCCGTTTCTTCTCAGAAGGCCACTGCCCAGGCTCCTAAGCCACCTCCTCATGGCCAGAGACCCCCCAGTGTCTCCTTGTGCATAGAACTTCCTCTGCCCCAGCCCTTACAGCAGTGTAGAAGCCCCCTTCCCCACCCCTGCCCCCCGCTGATGTAGAATAGCCAATAGTATAGTGTAGTGTGCTTTTATGTGATGGTCAGTGGGCAGCAGGTGGTGGGCTGTGTGCAGCTGTCTATCCTTTGAATCTCAATCTGCCTGCAGAGCCTGTGCTGTGTTTTGTGCTGTGTCCACATGCTGCGGAGACCCTCTCAGTACTGACTTCTCTATAAAAGCTTCTCTACCCATAGTCACGTAGCTCCTGCACATCCCCCTTCCGATATCTCTTGCAAGTTTTATACTCTAATACTTATATGTCTTTTTTCATCGAAAATTAAAAATAAAAAATGGTCTCTTCTGAAAGTCTGACCGTGTCTGTTTAAGAAATAGAACACAGAACATGTGGGTGGAGTTGAGGGGTTTGTCTTAAATAATAGACTCAAAGGGTCACAGTTGTTTGTATCTTGGTTTTGTCTAGATCTATTTTTGAACTGCGTGTGCTTGTACAGTGTGCATCTGTCTAATACGGAGTGCATGTTTCCGATTTCCTGGCATCTCGAATAATATGTGATGGACTGTAATGGTGCTTGTGGATCAGTATGTGGTGGTGGTGGTGGTGTCGCTGGAGAGTCCATTGTGGGGGTGGGGAGTTCGAATGTGTGCGCGACTGAGTCCACAGATTTATTCTCAGGGCTGTCTCCAGGCAGAAAAGGAGACCCTGCATGGGGGGCGGGAAGCAGGAGTTTGAGTGGGGGTGGGAGGACACTGGGGATTTCCTACCCCTTCCCCACTAGCTACCTTTCTTCAGCTATGGAGGAAGGGGGCTGATCCAGGGGATTTGCCTACCCCTCCTCCCTTGCAGCTGCCTAGAGGTTTGAGGAACTGCAGGAATGAATACCAGGGAGAAAAATTTCTGAATTCCAAGTTCCCTACCCAGGACCTCAGTTTCTCTGAGTGGAACTTGTTTTTTCTCTCTCTCTCTCTCTCTCCTCTCTCTCTCTCTCTCTCTCTTTAAATAGCAGCAAAATCAACTGAAGGGATGGCACGAGGAGATGGCCTGGGGACCCAGCCTTTTTCTCGGTACCCCTCCCAGTGCAGCTATTCTGACTCCTAGGTTCCTGCAGCTCCTGGAGTCAGGAAGGTTGACCCGGAGGACAGACACACACCCACAGGTTTTCGGGAGGGTTAGTGAGAGCATGTCCATCAAAAGAGCCAGAAGAGCAGTTTTTGGGCTCCCTCCCTCTGATTCTGGTTACCAGCTCTGCAGCCTTCTGGTCTGTTGCCATGGAAACCAAACCTTCCAGGCAACTTTGGCTTTGCCTGGGAAGGGTGGTGGTATGTGAGGTTGCTGAGAGGAAAGCAGGGTTTTCTCAGAGCCTGGTGTTGGAAGGGCAGTATACTGAGTGCCTGGGTTCTATTCCAGGCCAAGAAGCAGACAGTAGGGCAAAGAGCAGCTGTGGCTGGTCCCCTAATTGGTATGTGGGCATCAAAAGATAAGCAGAAACAGACAGCCTCTAGGGTTTACAGGCAGGTAGCCACCCCCACATCTCTGTCTCTGCCACAGGAGGCACCTGTGGGTGGCCCAGGGACTATATAAAAGGGTTTTTATTTCTAGTATAGAGCTGTCCAAGGGCCCTTCCTGGCCCCCATGGGTCGGCTCACTGTTAAGATGTCTTTGTTGAGGTTACAACTTGCTTGAACAAGCATAGCTTAGTGGCAAGTCCTCTGGTGTCTGGAATGGGACTTCTGACCCAGGTTGGGCAGGCTCAGGATTCCAGTGCCAGGGTTAACCACCTCTAACTTGGTGCGGATAGAGGATATTGGTGCCTAAATGGTCAAGGAGATATCTCTCTGCAGTGGCCACTCCACCACCTGACTCTGTCTTTCTGTCTGGCCTGCCACTGTCAGACCACCACATACAGCTTCAGCTGCCTGGAGGCCAGAAGGAAGAGGCAGCGTAGGGGTGGCCTGAGCTCAGCCCAGCCATCCCTGGCTGTTGAATTACCAAAGCAGGGTCTGTGTTTGCTGTCTTAACCCTGTCTCCTCCTCTGTGTTAACCAGAGGTCCTGGTCTCAGACAGAACTCAGCCTGCTTTTTCAGCCCTAATCTCTAGTAGGCCTTTGTCTAGACCAGTCTTCTTTCATTTGTGCTTTTCTTTTGTGGTTTCTCTGGCCCTGAGAAGAGCATGGGACTTATGAACCTTCAGGCTAGATCTTTTCACTGCTGTTGTGGAGCCCAATGACTACACTACCGGAACCCCAGGAAGGAAACTCAGAGGGCAACTGCTGCAATCACAAGAGGATTTAATTAATTGGTCTAATGCATTGGGGCTGCTTGCTCATGCAGAAGCAGCAGCCCAGAATACACTCGGGCAGAAACATATATACAGTTTGAACAGGACAGGTGTTTTGGTGATAAACTGGTCAGTTGGCATTGATGGGTTCTGGGGGACCCTCTAACAGGGAGCTATCTGTTGTCAGAGGGCTCCATATGTCTGATAACCCAAGGTTTTTCTTGGAACCATGTGTTTTCACCCTTTTTGGAAAGTGAGGGATCTTTTGGTTTTTCTTGGACTGTGTGGCCTCACCCTTCTGGGAATGGGGGGGAGTCAGAGGATAATTTTCCATGGACTTTACTTCCCTGCCTGGAGCCTGGCCCGGCACGGTGGGAGGAGAAGGTGATCTTTGTCTCCTCTGGTCGGTTCTTCTTGTGGCAGCCCCCCACCCAGGGGGGGGATGGGAAGAGCGTAGGCAGGGGGTAAGTCCTAGGGTTAGGCTACTGTAGCTAGCCCGCCCTCTGGTATTCTCCAGAAACTGCCGTTTCTGGCACCTAGCACCTCAGCCAGGGACAGCAGAGGATTAGGCAAATGGCCTTGTACCCTCTCTGCAGGCGCTGCCAGGCTCTAACTTAGATCTGTTAGTTTGAGGTTGCAGGAAGAAAAGGACACTTAAAGAAGTTATCACAGTTTATTACTAAGTGTAAAAAGTTTCCTATGAAAGCTATCTAAGAGGAAAAGTGGAAAGGTCCTAAATGGAGAGATTCTAAGCAGGGAAGACAGAAGAGGAAGAGAAGAGAAAGGAGCAGAGAGAAGAGTAGAGAAGAGAGGAGGAAAAAGCGGGCTGCTAAGGAACATCCCTTTGTCTTATACATCATTCAGAGTACATGATCACATGTTACGAAGTTCATCACAAGTTCACACCAAAATTCAAATCATAAATTGAAATAGAAGTTTACAACAGAAAATGTTTACATGCATATCCATTAGGAGTAATTATCTGGCTAAACATCCATCACCTGTCTAGCTCCACAGGTTCATCGAAGGTTTAAAACTATAACTTAAGAAATTAGTGAAGTTTTGTATAGATAAACCCAGGCAATATTTTCTCTTCTGTCCTAGCACCTATAATAAATCGTGAGTTCCCTTTTAGAGACCCTTGGTTAATAGTTTTACAACCACATTGGAATATGCTCTGAACAGGAGAAAGTCTGGTTTCTATCTCAAGGCTGTTAATGGATGACACTTGGGAGACTGACAGAGTTCTCATAGCAGTATTGATTGTCAGAAAGGGACTTAATACCAGTCCCACTATAAGAGAGCTAAATAATCATTGATATAATTTTAGGAATTCTTATAGGATCATCATTAAGACTTAAGAAGTCATTTGTCTATATAGCATCACTACAAGACAGTACATCTTCGTGGGTCTGCAGAGATCTGCTCCAAAGGGGTGTGCTATTGCTAGTGATTGTTACATATGCTTAATAATAAATAATAATAATAATAATAATAATAATAGGAAAAGCATATTAATAGCAGGGATTTTTCCTGAAAAATGTCCAGCCATACCCTTGCTGATGGGGCACACTTGTCGCAGATTATAATCCGAGGCAAGCATTTCAGGATGATCACCTGCTAATTATTAGCTTTTCCCATTATGGCTCCCAACACATCCCCCCCCCCCCACTTTTTCTTGTATATAGCTCCAATCTTGGAGCTAGAAGCTATTTAACTGAAATCTTGTACCTGGCTGTCAGTGCCTAGATACTGTTGATGTAGGACCATCAGCTGGACGGCACCTTTGCATTCCTTAATAAAGGCTATCAATTGATTTAAAATGCAATGGCCAAAGGTAGCCAATAAAAGGAAAATTATCAGGGTGGAAACCAGAGTGGTGTACCAGGGGAGCTGTGGTATCATGTATCAAAACAGCTCTGGGTTTGTTCTTTCTCTTAGCTAGACCCTCTCTGACCTTAGTCATAGAATCCCTGACCACTCCTGAGTGAACTGCATGGAAACAGCATTCTTCTTTAAGGGCTGCACAGAGTCCCCCCCTGTTGGAGAAACAAGAGATCTAATCCTTACCTGTTTTGTAACACTACCTCAGAGAGGGAGGTCAGCAAATCTTGGAGGTGGGTGATCAATTCAAGCTTTTCTGTGTCTAAATCTATGGCAGCCCTGAGCTCCTGATAATTTTTTCCTTGTAACACCAGGGAGGTGGCTCCCGCTGCCACTCCTGCAGCACTTAAACCTAATAGGGGGAGACTGTTAGGGCAGCAATGGGCTCCCGCTTGGCACAATAGCTACCGTCCCACCTGTCTAACATTTCTTCATCAGAATGATTAAGTAGCTTGGCACAAAGTGTACCAGGATGCAAAAATCTTTAAATTTAGGACTGTGAGGTAGACTCAGGGGGTCAGTCCAGTGGAGCAGGCCTACCACCCATTCTCAGGCAGGACTCTGTAAGAAGCAGTTAAGGGAGAGAATATGTCTCCTTACAGAGAAACTGATGTGTAGAAGGGACTTGACCAAGGCAGAGTCCTGTACCTTTTACTTCTTGTAGGGTTAGTCCTACTCCTGATTTTTGGGCCCAAAGGCAGGACAAGGATTTATTGGATGAACTAACAATGGGGGAGGTAAAAGCAATCCCCTAGGAATAGGGGCGAGCTTTATCACAGCAGAGTCAGCAGGAGTCTTTTCAGGTCTAGACTCATTGAGCACTAAAAAGGTTTTGCTAATGAGTCCTGTCAGTGGGCTTAGTTGTAGGCTTTGAGAAGAGGTGCCCCTGGCTGTTGGAGGTCTATCCATAGCTGTCCTTCTTTGGGTAGGTGCGGAGGGGTTTGGGTTAGGGTAGCTGATGGGGATCCCTGTAGCCTCTTTTTTCTTTTTGTTGGGTCGATGGGAGTAGTGGAAGTCTCTACCTTAAGCTTGACTGTCAAAAGGAGTCCCTTACCATGTCCAGACATGTATATCTGGAGTCCCCATGTTTTTCCTTTAACCAGTCTTCTCTAAACCTTTTTTCCTTTCTGAGTAAACTGAACCCATACGGGTTACAGATTCCTGAGCTCTCACACGGGGATGCTTGTACCTGTTTATAACTAGCACAATGGGGAAAATAAGTTTCTAGTGACAGTAATTAAGTCCCAGGAAGAACATGGTTTCCAATGGGCCTGTGGTGGTCTCACATCCCCAAGCTTGAAATAGAATTGGTCTGCTCCCCGCATCTAAACCTTTCTGACCTACTGAGGGGAGGGGGTAGCCGCTGGGGCAGACATAGAAATCACTAGTTAGTAGGGCACAGAGGGAAAAACTTTACCACACCCCACCCAGCATCCTGAACCCATTGTGAGTTGCATGTAAGGGCAGGTTGGATGCATGGTAAGTGGGGATATCCCAAGAGTTCAGTCCAACAGTCAGTTGGCAAAGGTCAAACACCAGATCTGGTCACCAAGTATAAGGGGGGTGACTTTGAGACACTCTGGCTACTTCATTGCCAGTCAGGGTGACAATACAAGCCAAGTTAGTTTAGCGGGTTGATGTGGGCTCGCCTAGCAGCCAATCTTGACTGGGTAGTAGGGTTAAGGCTTCTATAATGTTTAGGAGGATCTTCATTCTTGCTGGCCTGTTTAGTGATTTGAGCTTTAAGAGATGGTCCATTTTCTTTATACTCCAAGATGGTGATCCTCAGGGGGTAGACAGGTCACTGGTTTCATGTGGGAAGCATGTATCCAGGCAGCTATGCCATCTACCTTGATGGCCATGGGAGTCGTCAGCAACACCAGGTAGGGGCCCTTCCAGTGAGGTTCCAGGGTCTGGGTCTTATGTCAGTGGACATAGATGGTGTCGTTGACCTGGAACCAGTGTGGTACTTCAGTTGTTCCTGGGGCATAAAAGGCAGATAGCTGGGACCTTATTTCCCTTGGGACTGTCTCGAGGGCCACCAGTCTCTTTATAAGCTCATGGTCACCTTGCTCTGAAATCTTGAGGTCAGGACCCGAGGCCATAAGTGGAGTGGGTCCTCCATAGAGGATTTCAAAAGTGGTCAAATTCATCTGGTAGGGGGTGTTTCTAGCTCTGAACAAGGCCAGGGGAAGGAGCACCACCCAGTCACTGCCAGTCTCTAAGGTTATTTAGTTAAGGTCTCTTTTAAGGTTCTATTTATTCTTTCTAACTGCCCTGAGTTCTGGGGACGATATGCACAATGAAGTTTCCAATTGGTCCCCAATACCTTTGCAAGACCCTGACTTACCTGGGACACAAAGGCAGGCCCATTATCTGAACCTATTACCTTGGGTGTTCCAAATCTGGGGAAGATTTCTTCCAGGATCTTCTTGGCTATGACTGAAGATGTCTTTTGTTTGGTGGGGAAGGCCTCTACCTATCCTGAGAAGGTATCTACAAAACAGAAAATACTATACCCATATTCTCCAGGTTTGATTTCTGTAAAGTCTACTTCCCAAAACATGCCTGGTCTATTTCCCCTAGGTCTCTTTCCTGCGCCAGCCTTAGTGCAATGGCATTCACCTGTTGACAGACTCTGCAGTTCTTTACTACCTCCTCCGCTAGGTATCTTAAGTCCATGATAAACATTTTAGATCTCTTAATCACTTCAACCAACTTTTTGTTGCCCAGCTGAGTCCATTTATGCATTTGTCGTAGAGGTCTAAGGCCTGGTCCTGAGGTAGTATAGCTTTTCCCTCTTGGGTTTTCCATTGGCCCTCACCCTTGAGATAGTAATTGGTGGGGTAACTGGATATCTGGGCCTCTTCATCCCTGGTGTAGTCCAATGAGGCCAACCCTTAGTCCAATGTCACTCTTTGGCTTCTTGGACTAGCATGGGCACAGGGTCTCCAAAGGCCACCTCTTTGGCAGTCTTATCTGCCAGGTTATTTCCTTTGGCTATAAGACTTTTTCCTTTTTGATGGCCTGGGCAGTGAATAATGCTTACCTTGGCCAGTCTGAGGAGGACACTCTAGAGGGACTGATTTTCAGCTTTATTCTTGATCTCTTTTCCAACTGATGTCAGAAGTCCTCTTTGTTGGTAAATTGCTCCATGTAAATGGGTGGTGGCCAAAACATACCTTCTGTCTGTATAAATGTTGACCCTTTTTCCTGCCCCCAGGTCTAGGGCTTTGGTTAGGGCTATCAGTTCTGCTTTTTGAGCTGATGTTCCTGACAGGAGTGGTTCTGCCCAGACCACTTGTTGCCTGTCTACCACAGCTGCTCCTGCTCTGCACTGTATGTCCTGTAGGTAGCTGCTGCCATCGGGGAACCAGATGACTTCAGCATCGGAGAGTGACTGGTCAGTTAAATCTTTTCTCTAGCCTTGTTCCTCCACCAGTATCTTTGTGCAGTTGTGGGCAGGAAGCACTGTTGGGGTCAGGCAGCAGGGTGGCCGGGTTGAGGGTCACTGGGGCTGTGAAGATGATCCTATCAGAGTTCAGTAACAAAGTCTGGTAGTGGGTCATCCTTGCATTAGTAAGCAGCCCTAATGCAGGGGCCTCTAGTAGTGCCTTCTTAATGGCCTCAAAGGCTTGCTGTTCTCTTCCTCCCCCAGTAAAAAGGTTGTCCAGTTCTAGTCAAGGGATAAAGGGGGCACATAACTCTGCAAACCCTGGGATCCAGAGTCTACAGAAGTCAGCCATGCTCAAGAACTTGTTTGGTGGTCTTGGGACTTGGATATGGAGAATAGTCTCTTTTCTTGCTTTCAATAGCCAGCGTTTCCCATGTTCTAGCAGGTACCCCAAGCACTTTACCTTTCATTGACAAATCTGGGCCTGTTTGGCAGAGGCTTTGTAGCCTAGAGCACTCAGCTCTAACAGTAATTGTTTGGTGTCCTCAAGACAGTCCTCCTGGGTCTCGGCAGCTGTCAGCAAGTCATCAACATACTGCAAAAGAGTTACTTGGGGGTTTGACTCATACTGCAAAAGAGTTACTTGGGGGTTTGACTCATGGTACAGTGCAAGTCACGATGGAGGGCCTCATAGAAGAGGGTAGGCGAATTTTTGAACCCCTGAGGCAGCCGAGTCCAAATGAGTTGTCCGTTGGTTCCCCTCTCGGGGTCCTTCCATTTGAAGGCAAAGTACTGTTGATTTGAGGGGTCAGGCAGAAGAAGGCATCCTTGAGGTCCAGAACAGTATACCACGTCCTTGTGGGTGACAAGGAGCTTAATAGAGTCTATGGGTTGGGCACAGTGGGATGGGTGTCAGTTACCTCCAGTTTACCTCTCTTAGATCCTGTACAGGGTGGTCGTCCTGGGTGGCAGGTTTTTTGACAGGCAGAAGCAGAGTGTTCCACACCAACCGGCATTCTCAGAGGATCCCCATATCCAAGAGCCTATTGATGTGTGGCCTTATTCCCTCCCAAGCTTCCTGAGGCATAGGATACTGGTGCACTGACATTGGGATGGCCGTGGCTTTTAATTCCATGTGAATGGGAGGCTGTTGTGCAGCTTTTCCCATCACACCTGTCTCAGCCCATGCTTGAGGAAAATTTTGGAGCCACCAATCTATGTTCAACGGCTTTTCTTCATTGGTCTCAAATAACTTATATTCATTTTCTATTCTGACTGTCAATACATGTATAGGCTCTCCTCTTGGGCCCAGATAGTCAGGGCTTCTGGAAGGAAATGTATTTAGGCACCCATTTTGGTAAGTAGATCATGGCCCAGGAGGGGGCAGCGGCATTCTGGGATGACCATGAATGAGTGGGATACCCTGCCCACTCCTAGATCAACTGATCTTTGGGTAGTCCATGAATATTGTTTGGATCCTGTGTCTGCTTGGACCCAGGACTTTTTTTTAGACAATAGTCCCTCCATGTGAAGGAGAACAGACTGCTGAGCCCCCATGTCTACCAAAAATTGAGTAGGTTTCCCTTCCACTTTTAAGGTTACCCTGGGTTCAGGGAGGGGGTCCAAATCCGGTCTCCCCTATCCACTTTCATCTCCCAAGGCCGGGATCTTCTGGGCCTGTCACCTTTTGTCTGTCCTCGTCCCTAGTTTCTTTCATTTAGGACATTCTCTGGCCCAATGGCCCCTCTCTTTACAGTATGCACATTGGTCTTTCTCCAGAAGGGACCGTTGTTTCCTAGTGAGTGGTTGAGGCTCAAGTCCTCTCCCTACTCTCCCTTACCACTGTGGCTAGGATCTTTTGTAGTTTTCTATCCTGGTGTTTTTCATTCTGTAGTTCCCTAGCTTCTGCTTCTTTCTGTTTTCTTTCTTCTTTTTCTTCTTCTGTTTCCCTATTATGGAATACTTTCTCTGCTGCTTGCACTAATTCCCTTATGGATTTATCTTGCAATCCCTCTATTTTCGGTAGTTTTCTTCTGATATCCCTAGCAGCCTGATCTATGAAGGCCATGGTTACCATGACCTTGAGCTCCTTTACAGAAGGGTCATATGGGGTGTACTCTCTAAATGCCGCCATGAGTCATTCTAGAAAGACTGAAGGCAACGCATCAGGGCCTGCCTGACTTCTCTTACCTTGGTCAAATTAGTGGGTCGCTTGGCAGCACCCTTGATACCTGCTAATAGAGTCTGTCAGTAGAACTTAAGGTATTCTTTACTTCCTGCAGAGTTGTAAGCCCAATCAAGTCTCCAGAGAGGGAACCCTTCACCCATGTCCGCAAGGTTCAAGGTTGGGGCCCCATTGACCCCTGGGACATTCTTTCAGGCCTCAAGGAGAATATGATCTTTTTCTTCAGTGGTAAAGAGGACCTGCAAGAGTTGTTAGCAATCATCCCATGTGGGCTTGTGAGTGAAGAGAATAGATTCAAACAGGTTAATAAGGCCTTTTGGGTTGTCTGAAAAGGGTAGGTGTTGAGCCTTCCAATTATAGAGGTCAGCAGTAGAAAAGGGTCAATATTGCATGATCTGGTTCCCATCAGTGACTGGTGGCCCCAGGTCACAGAGCAAGAGAGCAACGGTGGTATCTGGAGATGCTGCCCTCCAGCTATGTGTTCCTCTAGCCTCTCCCAGATCCTGCTCAGGGAGAGGCAGACAGAGTGGAGCTGGGGCTGGCAGCTCAGCAGCCCTTGCCTGTGCTGTGGGCAGAGTGCCAAGTGCGGGGAGCTAAGGCAGGGTAGGGATGGGGGGAGGAGGTTCTAAGTTCCCTCCAGGGGCCAGGTAGCATTAATAAAGGGCCACTCAGGAAGAACACAGGGTCTGAAACTTCTTTTTTCGGACATCCATGGATAAACTGTGAGCCATCCCCTTTACTTTGGTCCAATGCTCCATCATAAGTCCTAAAGGAGTGGTGGATAATTTCTGTCCCATGTCTAAGAGTCTCGTCAGCATAAGTCCAAGTTTAAGATCACAGAAGATAACCAAGACACATAGTATTAAAAAAAAAAAAAAAAAAAAAAAACCTGATAACCGAATGCCTCAGTCAACTCACATCAGACACAAGGTCCCTGTTACCCACTTGGGAGACCAAAGCTTTCTTTGCACACACACCCCCACCAAGGTCACAGTGTTACTAGCAAGTCTGCTCGCCTGCTGAGACCGGGTCTGCAGTTCCTTTAACTGCAGCTTCATCTACAAGCACTCACACAAAGGTCAGATGAGATAGAGAAAGATTAACCACAGGCATCACAAACAACGACACACAGAAAACACAAACTGGTACCTAGTAAAATCAGACCTCCAATTTACAGATCTGCAGAGTCCCTCAAGAGGCAAATTTCCTGGTCAGGAAACCAAATGTGGAGTCCAATGACTACACTACCGGAACCCCAGGAAGGAAACTCAGAGGGCAACTGCTGCAATCACAAGAAGATTTAATTAATTGGTCCAATGCATTGGGGCTGCTTGCTCATGCAGAAGCAGCAGCCCAGAATACACTCTATGTGGCAGAAGCACATATACAGTTTGAACAGGGCAGGTGTTTTTGGTGATAAACTGGTCAGTTGGCGTTGATGGGCTGTGGGGGACCCTCTAATGGGGAGCTATCTGTTGTCAGACAGCTCCATATGTCTGATAACCCAAGATTTTTCTTGGAACCATGTGTCTTCACCCTTTTTGGAAAGGGAGGGATCTTTTGGTTTTTCTTGGGACCGTGTGGCCTCACCCTTCTGGGAATGGAGGGGTCAGGGGGTAGTTTCCTGTGGACTTTACACTGTTACCTCTGTTTTTCCTCCTGGCAGTTATTTATTGCTAGTGCTGTGGCATTGGGAGCTGCTTCTGCAAAAGCAGAAAGCAAATCCCACCTTTACCCCACTTTCCTGGGAACGGTCTCCCGGGCAAAGGATTTCAACCACTCTCCCTGTTCCACTATGGCCCAGGTCTGAGCCATAGGCAGGTAGCTAGGGCATAGTGACAGTGTGGGACCCGCCCCCATCCCACTGCTGTGCTTTATGCCCTTGCCTCCCTGGCTCCTCTGCACTAGCCCCCCTCACCTCCACCCTGCAACTGAGCCCCCTCCCCCATGCTTTCCCCAAAGCTTCCGTGCATCTCATTTGGAGTGTGGGCTGTAGTGTGACCATCCCAACACGTCACTCCCCCTCCACTCCGAGGCTACTGAGAAGGAATGACACTGTCCAGGCTTGACACGGAGTTTCCAGAGCATGGAGGAATTAGGAACAAGGGCCATACAGGGCCTTGTGGGTTAGGACACAAGGGGCGGTACAGGGGCCTTGTGACCAGGGAGGACTGTTTGGGTTGCCAGAGCTTGTGTCCGAGGAACAGTGGCAGCTCCTGGGCTCCTTCCTGGAAACACTGAAGTAGGGGCTGGTTCTTCCCTGAGCTGCCACCTTGCTTGTTGACATCTGGGGCTTTGACCCATTTCTTTTTTTAATCACTTTTGCTAAAATGCACTTAATTTAAAAAAAATTTAAGGAGAGCAGGCAAAATGCAAACCCCTTGCCTCTGGCCTTTTGGGATGTCACACCTCCAGTTTGATGGGTTTGTTTTTAACTGTCAATAAAGCATTGAAACAAACTCCCTCTTGCCTCCTGTTAAATTCTGGACTGCATCTTTTCACATAGTGTCTAGGCTTCTCTTTGGTGGTTTCTCATTCTGTTGTTCACCTGTCAATGAGTCAAAAGCTAACCAGTCCCACAGTTGAGCGTGGGTATGGTTCAGCTCCATGGTGGTTTCTGTGAGCGAAGCCCCCCTACAGGGCTGTGTCCTATTTACTCCAGCTTCTTCCATCTGTGACCCTTAGCTCACCTCCAACTTCCCACTTTCCTGGCTAATTCAGATGCCACAGTTTTCTGGCCAGCAGCACCTCTAACTCGGTGGCTAGCACCAATGTCCTCTATCCCCACCAAGTTCCTGGTATGATGATCTGTCTGAGTCAGAGCAGTTTGGCATGGTGGTGAGTAAGGCCGGAGCGTCAGCTCTTTCCAAATCCCTCGTCCCTTCCCTCTGGAAGCCAGTTGTGTCACTTGTTCCTTGCCTCCAAACTGGTTTTGAATCTTTTAGTCCATCAGTTCCCACCCCCTCACTTTGGAGTTCTAATCCCCCAGAAGAGGATCAGCCCATTACCTTTTTTGATGTCTCTCTCCATTAGCTCCATAATGGAATTTCTTTTCTTCCTCACTAGATGGGCACAGTGCCCCGTCTTTGGCCTCACTTCACGTCATCCACTTCGAGCTCCAATTCAGTCAGCAAGTTGAAAACATCAAGCCTCATGTTTCTGGCAACAGAAAGTAACTGTCTTAGGGTTTGGCCATACTGTTTTTAAGAGGGCAGTGGAAGGACTTTGGAGCTATGGGCTAGAAGATCCATTGATTACTGAGAGAAATGCAGACTATGGAGACCTGACTTGTAATGTTTTGGGGAAGTTTGAAAGTTTCCTCAAAGTACTTGTGCTATTTTATATCAAGAATCTGTAGGATTTGGCTTTTTGGAGACTGAAGAATCAGCTGCGATTAACAAGAAACCAGCGCCACAGAGCTAAAACAAACAAATAAACAAACAAACAAAACCTTTCTTTGTTTTACTGGAATAATGGGTGCTGGTTAGTCAGGGCTGAAAAATCATCTGTGATTAAGAGATCAGAATAACTGAGGTGAAATCCAAGAAGGATTTCCTCAGGGTCAGCACACAGAAGCTGTGGTCCCGAGGTGATCAATGCTGCATCTCAAACTAGCAGTTGAGCTGGCAAGTGGAAGACTCTCCTAAATGGGACTGGTCTGGAAAGCAGCTGAGGCTCGCACTGAGAGAGGCCAGGAGAGGTCACTGGTGAAGATGCAGCCTCAGCTGCAGTGGAGATCCAGTATTTGAGATGCAGGACTGCGGGGTAACACAAGGCCAGCAGCAGGGATGGAATGGAGCCAGCATGAGCCTACAAGACAAGCTGTGTGTGCTGTGGATGCAGAGCTGGAGAGATGAGCCTCTTCAAAGCCAGAAGTTCATGAGTGAGCTCCAGGTGTCACACACTGAGCTATTTACACTGCAGAATTTTGGTTTTGCTCTGATATGACTGTAACCGATCCCTTTAAAATAAGCATATACATTTATTTTATAGGAACCCATAGTGAAGAAACTGGATTTCTAAAAATAACAGATTTTTTAAATAGCTGGAGGTTTTATACAACTGTGGGACTTTTAAAAGTTGGACTGTCCACTATGATACTAATGTGCCATCTTGGGAATAAACAAGAAGGAAAGGTTATGGTTGAATAGTGATGTGTTTGTTTGTCAAGTTGAGAAAGGGTTGTTAGCATTCTTTCTAGGCTCCGCCCCACAGGTATGCCTGACTCACTATAAAAGGGGCTATTTGCCCCCTCTTCACTCTCTTATCCTCTTACTCTCTGCTCCTTCTCCCTGTCTTCCCCCTAACCTCCTCTCCTTCCCCCCTCTCTTTCTCTCGCTCTCTTGCTCTTTTCTCCCCTCCTCAATTCCCCTCCCCATGTCCTAAATAAACTCTAATCCATACTATATCTATTGTATGGCTGGTACCTCAGGGGGAAGGGACACCTCATCATGGGCCCCGCAGAGGCATCCTCCTACACACACCATGCCTTCCTTCTACAAACATATCCTTGGCCCTCTTTTTCTTTTTTATAAAACATAACGTTGTTGCCATAACTCAGATTTAGAAACTCCCAGGTTCACATTCTCCATGGCCACATGTAATCCCAGCCATATTGAATCCAATGCTAGACCTATCCACCCAAACACAGGCGAATTGGTAAGCAATCCCTCTCACTGGTCAGTGTAAACATCCCCTGGTCCCAAGGGAGGGCTATTGATCTCCCAGTTACCTTGTAGTGTCTTTAAGGATGGAGGTCTTCACAGTCATGACTGGCTGTCTCACTTACTGTTTTAGGACCTCTACTCTTGGGTGAGCTACCTCTCCCACCTCGAGACAGTTTTCTCTCTAGGCTTCTCCCCTGAAAAAAATCCTAGGCTGGGCCTAGGTAAACTGTTCTCCTGCTGTCTGTTACTCAGGGCATGGGCCCAACCTCTGTTATTTTAATTAATACATGACATTTAGATTATAATGTATTCTTCCCAGATTTCTGACTACATTGACAACTAAGATTGACAGCTAGAAAACAGACCTCTAGCTCCTTACCCCAAGGTAATCCACCACCTTATTAGCTCAATAATCAATTTGTTAACTAGCTAAGACTGCCAGACTTCATTATAAAGATACACAAGTTCAGATGTAAGCTTCCACAGATAACCTTCTGCTACTTCCTTATCTAAACTCAGTTTCCAGTGACGAAATGCTTCATATTTCCTCTCCTTGCTATGCAAACTGTCCTAACATGAACCAGTAGAGTTCTTATAAATTAGCCTAACCCCAATAAAACATTCCACTATATGATCCACTTTTATAATCACAAGTTCAGTTTCCTGTGGTTGCCTTTTAACTATGGATTTAAAGTGTTCACCTGCTAAATCCACACTACCAGCTCTCATACTCAATGTAAGTTTCCTTTAGTTGACTTAACTATAGACTTACGGTATTTCTCATGCTAAATCTATATGATCAGTTATCATATTCACTAGGTCAAGGTTTTCAGTTTCCTTTGTCTTTTAAATGTAAACATAAAAATGTTTCTCATTATGCTTTGCAGTCTCCTAGACAGAAGAAAAAAGCTCTTTTTGCTCCTTCGACTCCATGAAAGTTTTTTTTTTTCCGTCTTCCTAAGGTCACCTTTAAAAATGTTCATGTTGTTAACAAATTTATCTCTTTTGTAAACTTATAAGCTACAGGAATCTCACTCAGAGCTACCTCTCATGGACCAAATAGACTCTATCCACATAAATACACCTGCCAATCAATAGCCTAAGTTCCCACTTGCTACCTATTCCAAAAGGGTGGATTCCTCTCCTCTCTGTGCTCTGGGATTGGGACTCCCCTCACGCCCAACCACCAAGACCTAAGGATTTCAAATGTACACCTAAATTTTTTTTCTCCCAAACATACTTAACTTTATTCTTTTTACCTGTAATATATGTGTGTGTGTGTGTGTGCATTTCAGCATCCTGCAAAGTCCAGGGGATTACTCAAAATCTACATCCAGGGCAGGTTCAGAGAAGCAATCCACAGATGCTCCAATCTACTCTCACAGATACAGACACTTCTACTGTACCTGCTCCTTCATACCCAGAGATGGTCCCACAGACCCTGGACAGCAAGAAAACAGCCAACTCTCCTAAGACTGGACCAATGCCCTATCCCCATTTTCTTAGGTTTCCCAGAGACACATGGCTCCAAAGTTATTAGGAAGTAGCTAAAGATCATGACTTTATTCCTGCTTCACCATCTCCTCTTACTAGTTTTGCTTTTATAAATTTAAACCAAAATGGAGGAATGTTAGCATTCCTTCTAGGCTCCACCTCACAGTTACGTGGCAATAGCCAGGTATGTCTGACTCACTATAAAAGGGGCTATTTCACCCCTCCTCAGCTCTCTTACTCTTTCCCTTCTCTCCCTCTCCCCCTCCTCCCTCTCTGTACATGTTCCTGACTGGCCTGGCCTCTTCTCTTCCTCCTCTTCTTCCTCTTCCTCCTCCCCTTATTCCTTCTCCTCTCTTCCTCCTCTTCTTCCTCTTCCTCTTCCTCCTCCTCCTCCTCTTCTTCTTCTCTCTCTCTCTCTCTTTCTCTCTCTTTCTCTTTCTCCCTCTCCCTCTCAACTCCCCTCCCCATACCCTAAATAAACTCTAATCCATACTATACCCGCCATATGGCTGGTACCTCAAGGGAAGGGATGCCTCATGCAATAAAATAAGAGAAATAAAAAATAATTAAAATTTAAAATAATCCATAAGAAGGCAAGAATGAAAAAAAGGACATGAAACAGGACAATCAGAAAATAAAGAGTGATATGGAACAGACCAACTCCAGAAGATCTACCAAACATACACAGTATGCATTTCTTAAAACAGACACATGCTAAAGACAAGAATACATACCAATGGTAGGATAGCTGCAGAAGTTATGCCAATTATAAGAAATACCAGTCCAAAGGAAAGCTGTTGCAGCTACACTACTGTCAGACAGTGACAACTCCTCTAACTACTGTGATCAAACTCAGTTTATAGTGATACATGACAAAATCATAAAGAAGACAGAATAACTCTAAATTAAATGTATTAAACAATTTAGTTTAAAATATAAAAAAGAACTGTTTACTGCTCTAAGAGGCAGTGGGGTCTCAGAGAATGGAGCATAAAAATTAGACTGACTAAAGTCTCATGCATTGGCCAACTTTATTCAGAGCATCAGGCAATTTATACCCTGAGGGTTAAAAAGAATCCCATAAGTAAAGTTCCAACAGAACAACCAGATGAATTAAAGATAGTGGAAGAATTAACATTCTTTAAATAGTACCAATCAAAACAAGCAACCATTTGAAAATGCTGGCACATGCCTGCAATTTGAGCACTCCAAAGAGTAAGAAAAAAAGATTCTGAGACCAACGCCAGCCTGGGCTTTAAAACAGTCTTAGTTAGGGTTACTACCGCTGTGATGAGACACCATGACCAACAGCAGATTGGGGAGAAAAAGGTTTATTTCACTCACATTTCCAAATTAACAGTTCATTATCAAAAGCAGGAGGGCAGGAACACCTGGAGGCAAGAGCTGATGCAGAGGCCATAGAGGGTTGCTTCTTACTGGCTTACTCCCCCCTTCTTTCTTATAGAAGTCAGGACCACAGCCCAGGAGTGGCCCTATGCATAATAGGCTGGGCCTTAACTGATCGCTAATTAGGAAAATGCCTTACAGCCAGATCTTATTTTCTCAGTTAAGGCTCCCTCCTCTCAGAGACTATAGATTGTATCAGGTTGACATAAAACTAGCCAGTATACAAATAAACCAAAAAAAATCAGATAGAAACACATTTAATAAACCTGATCCAAGTGACATAATACATCAAAAATGACAAAATACATATTGTGTGTGTATATAGCACAAAATTTGCCGTGTATCAAGCCTGAACAAATTTCAAAGGATGGCAATCATAGCAATCATTCCAAGTATGTTGTCTGACCACAGAATTCAGTTAAAAGGGAACTAGAAAGTTCTAAACTATTTGAACATTGAAAGAAAATCAAGTACTCTAGAGCCAGGTAGGATATCCAATCAGATACTAGAAAATATTTTAAAAAGGGTGAAATCAACACTTGACACTGATCAATGAAACACATAGAAAACAGAAACACAATGTTGGATTTATTCTCAGATATTGCAAGTAAGTATGTTAGATAGAAACAGATAACATACTGTGTTGTAATTAAGATCAATGGTATTTCTGGGCAGTGGTGGTGCATGCCTTTAATCCCAAAACTCGGGAAGTAGAAGCAGGGGGATCTGAGTTTGAGGCAAGCTTGGTCTGCAGAGTGAGTTCCAGGACAGCCAGGGCTATATGGAGAAACCCTATCTTGAAATCTACCCCCACCTCCCCAAAAAAGAAACCCCCAAATCAACTATATCTGTATTCCATGTCTACTACAGCTGCATGGGGACCCTGTCAAACCACCATAGACCAGCATCAGACATGGCCATCAACGGATCGAAACTCTCCCAACCCTACAACAGTCTTGGCTCCTCCCAAAGACTATGAGATTATGACTCATACTCTGAGACTTTAGTATCAAATGTCTGGCACATAATACATATTCAGTGAATAAAGATCAGGATTGTCAGTTGGACTTGGTTATCAGAAGAAAAAAAATCTACTTAGGGCGAATAAGCTGACTCAGTAAAGCCAAACGTGGTATCAAGAGTCTGTAATCCCAGTTCTCTACAGCAAGCTGGGAAATGGGGACAGGAAAATCCTTGAAGTTTGCAGGCCAACCAGACTGGCATAAACAGTGTTGAATAATAAGAGACCCTGGCTCAAGCAGGTAAGGGCCAACACCCAAGGCTGCCCCCTGAGCTGCTACATACATATGCTATAGCACTCAAACACAAGTGTGCACTCTCTCAATTTAAAAAGAAAATCATCTAAGTTAAATTCACAGAAAAGCTAAAGTCAAAAGAATAAGAAAGTTTTATAAGGTTTATAGCAGACAAATTCTAATTAAAAGGAAATTGCTGAAGTTGCATTAACATTAAACAAAGATTTGAAAAAACAGAGTAGAAGAGATATGAACTCTTTAATGATATAGTTCATTAAGATGTTAAGAATTTTGATTTGTATGCACCTAGCAATGTATCTTTAGTCATAAACAACAAATGCATATGACCTCAATCTAACCAGAAGGACACGTCAGACAAATCCACTCTGTTAGGCCAAAGTAATATAAATGAAGGCAGAGTCCACTTTTGACTGTGGATTCCTATAAAGCTCCATCTCTCTCCATTCCGTATGATACATCATAGAAAAGGTGACAACCAACATTTTCTCCCTCCTTTGGCACAAAAACAAAGTAAAACAATGCTACATTTGTCTATGTACAAGAACTCCCATCTGGCAGCACCTCTAACCATAATAAAAGTCTAGAACTGTCCCTTTTTCTTGTTTCCTGCTCAAGACATACTCACTCCCATTCTATGCTGGCCTCCCTACAGTTTCCTTCTGTAGCCTAGGCTGACCTGGAACTTATTGGAAGGAACTGAAGAAACATGTACACACAGCAAATTTATAGTGCTTATGACACTGTAAGACATAAAAAAAGCTACCAATTCTTAAAGATCAAAATCACAAGAGCACCAACCATCATTCCATTAGCAAGATAGCCTCAGATCTAATCCCTGGAAGCTATGAATAAAAAGCCTATTTAGCAAAAGTGACTATGCAGGCATGAATAATAAAGATTGGAAAGTATATTCTGCATTGCATTATCCAGGTAGTTTAATATATCAAAAGGGTATGAGGAAGTCAGAAGGGCAAGAGTTAGAGATGTGAAGACAGAGCCGAGATGTGTGAGATGAAGATTCTTTGCTGTCTTTCAAGAGGGAAGAAGGAATGGAGAACCAGCCTGCCTCATCTTATGCTAAAAGATACCTTAAAAGTAACGCTCATGCTTAAACCTGTTTCTCAAGGATTAGGCTATGCCCCACCTGTAACCTTAACTATAAATGGTTCTATTCAGGAACAGCAATCATATCTTTGCTTCAAAAAGTTGTTTATAATCATCTTGTAAATATACCTTTTTTTCAAAGGTTATCTGACCACCTATGAAGACTTTGTTAAGACTACCTGTTGTTATGCCTATCTTGTTATGCCCACCTTGTTATGCCCTCCTTGTTATGCACCTTGAAACCATGTGATTGTCCCAGGAGGTCATTAGGACTAAGTTTTTGTGCTGATGCTCTGCTCCTGTGACCCCATCTATTTTGCCCACCAAATCCCCTATTTGGAAACCTCCTCCCCTGTGACATAAAAACCTTGTCTTCCTCACATTTAATACTGACGTCTTGAACCCTACCTTAGGGGGAGGCACCCCATGTAAATGAATAAAAAGGCTTGCTTTATTAATTTGGCCATGATGATTTGGGTTGGTGGTCCTCACACATCTTTGGTATTAACATTAGCCCTCAGAGAACACAGACTGCTGAAAAGCCAAGGAAACGTTCTCTACAGAGAGAACACAGCCCTGCCAACATCTCGACTTTGGAACTTACATACTCCAGAACTAAAAGATAATTATTTTTTGGAGGGCCTTTTAAAATATATTTAAAAATTGTATTGTTTTAAAAGTCACTAAATCTGTAGCCATTTTTTTTTCTTAACCATCAACAGAAAGCAAAAATATTCTCTATGTGGAAATTAAGTACTCATATATAACCTACTGAAAAGAAACAGCACTGGAAATCAGAAAACTTACAGGACCAATTGATGACAGAACTGCTTCCTGCTATGAGCTGAATTTGTTCTCCTAAAATTAGCATAAGAAACCCCTAAACCCCAACCCTCAGCACGTGACTGCATTTGTGAATTTCGATTGGCCATTCAGAGAGTCTGGTAACCTGCCTGGTGTCCTCACACCTCCTTCCCCAAAATCTGGACTCACAAAGACATACCAGAAATGTGCACACAGAAGAAAAAAAAAAATCAAATGAGAACGTGGTAAGGGGTGGACATCTGCAAACCAAGGAGAAAACCCTAGAGTTAGATTCGAGAAATTAACTTCTGCTTGTTTAAACCAACTGATGCTGCTTCTCTGCTTGTGCAGCCCTGTCAAACTAAGACATTTTCTACTAATGGATACACCTAGAAAATAATTGAAACAAAAATTTACAGTCTCAAGTGTACATACGGAGGAGGGACCTTAAAGCTACGGGATGAGGCACCTGGGGCGGGAGGAGGCTCAGCAGCTATAGCATGACTGCTCTGACAGAGGACCAGGGCCTAGGGCAGCCACCTGAAATTCAGATCCAGGGGATTCAATGCCTCTGGCCCCTATAGGGCACTAGTACTTTTGTGCACATGTGCTTCATCCACATTCACAAACATCAAAATCTTTAGAGATTAGAATGAAAACAGTAAACTAAAAACTTAAAAACTAAAGAAAAAATTTAAATGTATGAATTTTACTGAAGAGATCAACCAAACTTATTGAGAAAAACTAGAATTGAGCTATGACCACGAAATAAAGCTTAAACTTTATTTTAATTGGGGCTGAAGAGACAAGCTAAGTGGTTACAAGGTTACAAGCACTGGCTGCTTTTCTAGAGGACCTTGATTCAGTTCCCAGCACCATACAACAGCTCACAGTCCACTGCCACTCCAGTCCCAGGGGATTGACACCCACTTCACCCTCCAGGGCACTGCACACAGATTGTGTAGGGACACACACACAGGCTAAACACTCATACACACATAAAAATATTTCTTAATTGACCAGGTGACGTTTCTGGCTAATTATATTTCAAATATCTAAAGAATAAATAATGAATGCCTCTAATTTACAGAAAAAAATTCTACAAACTAGAAAAATACTCAATTCTTTTTGCAAAACTGACAAAAACTTAATACCCAAATATAAAAGTATTAATAAAATACATTCCTAAACAAATATAACAAATTCAATTAGGTCACATAAAATGAAAGGATAATCAATCATGCCCTAGTTTTATTTTAGGGATTTAAGACTTTTTTTTAAAAGGAATTCAAATGTATTTAGATAATACATTTCACCACAATCATAGATTATGGGAGATAAATATGACCATCCTCACAACACGAAAACATTTTATCAAATTCAACACCTATTCATAACAATCAATACTCTAGCAAACTTGGAATGTACAGGAATTCTACATGTTTGATTAAGGAATCTACCAAAAATTGAAGGCATAAAGCACACTTCATGGTAAATGATGAAAACATCCAAGATTGAGGCAGAGTCATGATCAGCTGTATCCATAAGTGTCTGAAGGTGTCTTAAATAAAGAGGGAAAAAGAAACAATATTTATACTTAAAGATGGTTGCTAATGAAAAAAAAAAAACTCAAGAATATATGAATGAATTATGAGCCAACTACAACAGAAAAAAAGCAATTAAAATAGTATAGAAATATAAAGCACTTAAAATGAAATTTCATAAAAGTTGATTGAGTAGCAAGCTGGCAGGAGATACCTCAATGGAAATGTCCAGCAACATAATGACCTGAGTTCCATTCTTCAGAACCCACATAAAAAGGGACAAACACATTAGTGTATGCCTGTAGTCCAGCCCTCCCATGAGAGATCAGAGATGGAGACAGGAGAATCTCCACAACTTGCAGACTAGTTAGTCTGGTGTAAGCAGCAGTGAACCAGAGATCCTGTCTCAAAAAGGGTGCAAGGCAGTGATGCACACTTAAGGTTGCCTGAAGCCCTGGACTTCTTAAACTATGCATTCACTGTAAATGTGAAGATTGATAACCCCAAGCTCTTTATAAAAACATCTATTTATATAAAGACATGGTAAAAAACAACACAAGCACAAACCAAAGAACCTAGAACACACATAACTGACAACAGATTAATATTTAGAACATATAAGGAATCCTTTTATTTGCAATCACCACTACTATACAATCCTATGTATACAGTAATTACTAGCAACACAGAAGGGACAATCAGATATTATGTGCCTTCTGAACAGAAGGATTTATAGAACCCAAGTATTCATTAACAAGATATCTTGGCAAAACCCAACCAGACAAAAGAGCCTGAATTTGATTAGCTCTTCAGCTCCAATTAACAATTTAAGCAGATGCAGGGAACAAACCACACACCAAGGAAAACAAGCAAAAATCTAGAGGAAAGGACTCTACAAACCAAGGACAGAACTTTCTTTTCTAGCAGATGATTGCCAAGAAGAAAGCCTGCAGAGTAAGGGGGGACAACTGAAAATCACAGGCCAACAAAAGAATGAAATCCTGTCATCTTCAGGAAAGCAGACGGAACCAGAGGACATACTGATTGAAATAAGCCAGACACAAAAGTAGAGTATTTCTTAAGTACAAACTTTAAAAAAAAAAGCCATTAACTGAAAATAGAAGGTGGTCTACTAGGGGCTGGGAAGAGGGGGGAAGTGAGGGGGGTGAGGATGAGTGAACATTATGAATGTACAATATATGTATGGGAACACCACGATGAAGCCCACGAATGCACATAACTAATACATGCTATCAAAGAGGGAAAACAGGCAAATTACAGTGTTCATATATGTAAACTTAATCAGAACAGCTGTTTTTCCTGGAAAGGTTTATCATAGTTCTACGGGCCTCCAGAAAGCAACTGACTTGTAGTTTATAATGGTCCTCACTGCATGGCAGTTCCTTAAGTGATCTATTTTCTGTCGGAAAACTATTCCAAGCAAACTGCTAGAGGGAAAACGATTGCTGTGGGTGTGTTAATACAGGGATTGCCATACAATTTAGAGTCAAAAACATTGCTTAAAGATTTCTCCACTTCTTGACAATTGTGAAATGTTGGAAAGATTATCTAGCAATGCTTATGTATGTGTAGAGATAATAGAACCTGAGCATATTCATTTGTGATGAGATTCAAATTATATATATTTTTCACACATATAATTACATACATGCAATTACATATTATTGGAATTATGTATGTATGTGTAATAATGGACATACATAGGAGCTTGGAGACAATTTTTTAAATATATGCTGTCACACTTGTTACAAAGAATGAAGTCATTTGAAGCATAATTGAGAAGAATATAATTTAGATCTGCTCTCTGTAGTCTTATTGAATTCAAAATAATTTGAAATATGATAGACACTTAGAAGGCTTAACAAAATTCCAGTATTCTGGTATCTGCCCTTCTTTTATTTCTATATAGTCCCCTATAAAACAAAGGGCATCCGTAACCTGCTTCTTGGTTCTCCATGAATCTTGTGCCACATTCTTCTGGATCATGGGTAAGTCTTAATATAGTACAAATACAGGATAATAAGTTCTGGAGCGATTTATCTTAAGAGCAAATGGTCACATAGGGAACAGTAATGAAATGCAATGAGACACAATGAGGGGCACTAGCCCCTTCCCTTGGGGTATCAGACTCCACCACAGAATAGTGTCCTGTGTCAGTGATACAAAGCTCTGTCCCTGCCTCAATGCCACACTCAGTTTGTAATCAGGAAGTGCTTCTGCCAGAAAATGTTGGTCTCTTCTTTCCATGCCACAGCGGTGAGGCCTTAGGATGAGCTGCTGTACATTTACACAGCTGGTGTGGGCAGCAACTCTGAAGACGGTGTGTTATGTAAGAGGTGTACGAGGAACAAGAGGCCAAATACACAAGCGGGAGCTGGAACAAGTGGGTCAACAGCAGTGCCAAAAAGCACAGAATATTTGAGTCCTCTATTTTTGATACATTCTTGTGTTTACAGTAACACTTAGGATGTAAGTGACTAAGGCTTTTTATATGAAGAATTCTAAAGTTACAGCATCGAGGTATATGGCAGTATAGACAGAATGTATCTTTTGGTCAACACAGGAAGAACAAGAATTCATATTTGTACTTGCTTATAATTGCATTTAAAAAGAAACCTGAAACAGAATTAAAAATAGAACCATGATTATTTCTAGAGGGTGAGAAATGGAAGACTGGAATAAAAGGCTGACTAGAATGAAGTTGTTTTATGCTGTCTACAGTAATGAAATACCTGTGCTACCCATGTTGATGAACAGATACAAGCAAAAACAAAAGCCAGAGCAAACATTCCTCAGAAGAAACACTCTCCCAACTTGCTGTTCAGTAACAGCAAACAAGATACTTCAGACTCAAGAATTCTTAAAGAGCATGAGGTTAAGGGTCCTTCAGATCAGTGTGTTTTCCCAAGGCTTTGGGTTCCAATAGGTAGCAAGAGTCCTCCAATATTCTACCATGCTTCCTGGAGACCTTGTTCTTTCTCATGACAACATCCCTACTCTCTCCACAGCACAAGGCTAGCCAAACTTGCTCAGGAGCTATGCCTGCAGAGCCTCCACACTCTCCCATCCTGATGTCCTTCTGTTTCCACAACTCCTTTGTTGCACAAGGTGATGACACCCATCTCTCTAACCCACTCAATCTCTAATCATAAGTTTCCAGCTTTTCACTGACCCCAGGGAACTTCAAAACATCTTTCTGTGATGCTACTGAGATCTGAAAGGAAGATTAGCAAGAGAAGAATTTTATAAAAACAAGTGCCTAAATAATGCCTGTCAGCAGTCAGTAGAAAAAAAACTGTTTTCTAATTAATCTCACATTGCTACCTTAAGGACCAGGTAACATGGATAGCTATTCTAATACAGGCAATGAGATGCTACTAAAATAAAACTGGACAGCAGCTTCTAGCTTTTGGCAGACAGTGGGAAAAGTGAGAAGAAAAATGAACACTGAGTAAGCACCAAGCCAAACCACACAGTTTGTGTGCTAGAATGCATGCTCTACACAACTTATTACTTATATCACTCTGGAGGCAGAGCCAGGAGTTCTAACTTCAACATGCCCCTCATCAAACCTTTATGCACACTAAAGCTTGAGACTGAATGGTACTAATGGACACTTAAATACAGAGTCAAGATGACAGAAGGATAGGCTAGACCGATCCTCAGACTAGATGATCAAAGTATCAATAAATACACTGAAAAAGCCTTTTTCTTTAAAAAAAAAATAAATAAATAAATAAAAATGGGCTTGAGAGATAGCCCAGCAGTTAAGAGCAGTGACTGCTTTTCCAAAGGACCTAGGTTCAAGTCCCAGCACCCACACAGCAACTCACAACTGTCTGTAATTCCAGTTCCAGGAGATATGACACACTCACACAGACATCCATGGATGTAGAAAGCCAATGTTTTAAAAAAAAAAAAAGTCTATAATGTTAGAAGATAACCTGGGTTTGAACAATGGTTTCAACTTGTGCCTATCTCTAATATTGCAATATAGGCAAACACCAGAGTTTATCAGCTGTAAAATTGGAATTATCTTGAGACAGTAAAGTTTTAAAATATATATATATATATATATTCACAGTGGGTAAGTTCTAATGTTTGAAGTAGCTTTTCAGTAAAAACTGTGACAGAAATCGATTATGAATATGTTAAAATATAGTCATATATATAACTACAAAATTCACTAAAATAAGCCTCCCTTTAAGCCCTCTGAAAGGAAGGCTATGATTTCATGAGGTTATTAGACTAAATAGCAAACACTATCCAGCCTCAGGACTCCCAAAGAAACGATGATCTTACTCTTAAGAAGCAAGATTCTGATTGCGCCTGGAGACAAGGTCCCTCTCTGTAAAGGGGTAAAATCTGACAGGCAGCATCTTACTTTAATTTTACTGAAGAGCTCGCAAGTAAACCTCCTGGCCAGCAGAGGGGGCTGTCATAGCAGTCTGTATCTCACAAAAGTGATGGGGAACTGCTCTCTAATGTGACTCCATCACAACCCTGCATAACAATGACACATCAAAAATAAGAGAGCTCCATGTGCCATCTGGTGGCAAAAAGAAGAGCACTTGCTACTGACAGAGTCTCAGATCCCTGAAGTTTAGAAGGAATTCAAGTTCAATTATCTTAATCTAATGACACTTTCCCTTAAATCTCCACTAGTTAGTGTCACCAGGAACTACATAAGCAGCCTTCAAGCAAAATTTACAAACTTTCCACCTAGTTTTAGCACTTAATCTCCCAGGACTAGCTGTAAGCAGGTTCTCCTGTCTGACCCTTGGTACCTAAAATAAAGAGGAACAAACTTAACTCAACCAAAACCAGCAAAAAGCCCATAGAAAGTTGTCAAACAAGAATCAGGGACTGTGATCGACTGTGAAAGGAAAGCGATTTCAAAGAAAGCAGAGGAAAAAAATTACAGAAGCAGAAGTTCAGGACAGAAGCCATCTTTGTTTTCATCAATGTCTATGTACAGACAAGGAAAGAGCCAGTGTATGAGGGAAAACGTTTGGCACAATTTCATAAGTATAGAGAGTAAAGCAAGATATATTTTCACTCATCAGAAATTCTGATCATTTCTTCACCTTTCAGAAACTACTATGCAGAAATATAAAGTATGCAAAAACAAACAGGATTTTCCTGTGGTCATGTTTGTAGAAATACTTAAAAATCTTCACCGAGGAGGGTTCAGTTATATATAAAACTAGTCTTATTCATGACAGAATACAACTGTCCTTTTGAAATAGTCCAATGACAACATGAAATTTTCAAAAACCAAGGCAAGTTATATATGATCTTAAGATATGGTAAAGGATGTTATACAAAATTTCAGAACAATATTTACCATATGGAATCAGCTTGCTGTACTAAAACAATGTTTACACAGTCACTATAATTGCTCTTTAATTTTCTAATAAGGTTTTGTTTGAAATTTTCCTTAATTTTTCATATCACCTAAATCTGAGTTGATTACATAAATAACATATGTATATAAGAGGGATGGTTAATCATAGTCACCACAGGGAAGAAGGGAGACTCTTGTATATTTTCAGAGTAGTCTAATATTTGTGGCAATGATGGTTAGTCATTCAGGACTGCCGTTGGACAGGATCACAGTAACAGAAGAAACAGAAAATGGGGAACACTGTGGTATAAGCGTTGGAAAGTTCACATTCTCATTGCTTCAATTTTCTCTATGGAGTGCTAGGCCTTTCGAGAAAAGGTGTGAAGTTAGTAATTTAGAAAAGTATGAAACTGAGTAGATTAAAAGTGCATACAGGGAGCTGGTGAGATAGCTCAGTGGGTAAAGGTGCCTGGTGACCTGAGTGTGATTCTCCCAGATCTACATGTTAGTTAGGTTATCCTCTGACTTCCACAAGTGTGCCATGGCACTTGTGTGCTGCACCTCTACCCACACTAAATAAATCTAATAAAAATAAACAATGAAAACAAACAAACAAAAGCCCAGGACTGCTTAAAGGTCAGTGTGACAGCATGTGCCATCCTGGAGATGAACAAAGAGACTGAGTTTGAGGTCGACCTGGGCCCTGCTCAGTCAGCATGGGAATCATGAGACCCTGTATCAAAAACTAAATCAAACCAAAAGAAATACATAAAACAACTTAAAACACAAGTGTATCAAAAGTCAACAACAGAACAGCCTGAGTAGAGGGAAATGAAGAACAAGCAGAGACAATGAGATCAAAATAAGAACACTTACTAAGAAAAGAAAGCGTGCCCAGGAAAGTATGTGTGGTCTCTTCCAGTACTATTCAGAGATACACAGCTACAGATCCAGCGCAGACAAGGTAGAAATCACGAGAATCATGGTTTTGCCAATCAAGCATGATGAAATGAGAAGAGGCCCTCAATGGAAGAAAAGTACCAGAGGAATGATAATTATGTTTAGCCATGGAGTTTTGGTGAGAAGTGAAGTCATCAAGGTGAAAGACAGGCTGAAAGATCCAGTGTGCCCAAAGCATTGCTGAGGTCACAATACTAAAGAAACGAGTGTAGCCACCTGTGGCCACGAGTCAACTGGGTTCACCTGAAAGGGGGCTGGGAACGAAAGGGGGACGGAGGGCAAGAAGAGATGAAGCCAAGACAAAGTTCTGTGATCAAGGCTCAATGCTTTAATGTTCAGCTTTTAATTAAAGAGAAAAACCCTGTCAGAACCCTTTCTAGTTTCAGCCAGAGAGATGGGTGGGATAATCTGTTCTTGGTCACAGGTCACAGCTGGAGATATCTCAAAGCATCTGTGACTAAGTTTTGTATTTCTCTAGTGAGTCTTAGAGTGTTGCTACCATCACATTATGTGAGGTCGTGGGTACCATATGGCCTGCCCCTCCTCTTCTCTTTCTGATGGCAGATTTCCTTATTAGCAATACAACATGAACTCAGAACCTTTGGAAAATGGTTAATCCGGAACAGAATATTTGCGAGATCATGTTTTAACCAATTGTGATTACACAGTTGGGAAAAAAAAGAAGAAAAAACAACAGCAAAAACAACAAAAAAAAAAACAGGTAGGGAAATTTCACATTGCCTTTTGTTCCTTAAAAGGCATCCTTGAACACAACAATGGCATCCAATTTTAAAGGAAATAATTTCTTAATTTTATTTTTAAAATCTCAAGACAGAGTTAAGACAAACAGTAGTACTCTTGATTTGCTTGACTGAGAAAATAACGAATTCTAGCCTCCGTTTGGAAAAAGATAAAACTGTGGGATTTGGGGGAGGGGACGTATGCTGGAGAATAAACCCTCATACATGCAAAGTCAGAATCTACCTGTAAGCTATGTATATCTCATGGCCGATAAAAGTGATAATATTAATCTCCCCAGAAATATTCATTCCTCCTTCCAATCAGAGTCTGCTGCTTCCTCTGCCCTCCAACAGACCCAATTTGCTGTCCATTTGCCAGTCGACGCTGTGTTGTATTCGGTTTGGATCATTCATTCCCCTTTCTTGTGTTCAAAGATAATGATTACAGTGTTTAATGGTCCTGGTTGGGGTGGGAAGTGGACAGATGCTCCCGCAGATTGGACTTGCTCTCCTGGTGCTGATTGAGCGCTGGACCGGAAACTCTGGAAAGCTGCCAGAGGAAAATGAAGTTCCTGGTGTGAGCTCCTGTCCTGCTCAAAGAACCCGGCGCTAGCTCAGTCTTCCAGCAGTTATTGGCTGGAACTCTGTGTGCTGCTGTCGGCCAATGAAGACCCCGGAGATCCGGCCGGGCCCAGTCCCCTTTCGGCGCCCCGGGATGAGGCAGAGACTAAACAGATCATCACTAACCCGCTGAAAGTTTCTCTGCCAAACCTCCGGGACCACCTGGACCCCGCCACGAGAAGCCGCGTTTGAGTGAGATGGACACAGAGGCCCGGAGCAGTGGACTGGTAAGCCCTGGGGAAACGGTGGGAGTTTTGCTTCTGCTAGCTGCCTTGACCGAGGTTTCCACCATCATTCACTATGAGATCCTGGAGGACAGAGAGGGGTTCTCCATGGGGAACGTGGTCACGGATCTTGGTTTGGATCTCCGCAGTCTGTCGACCCGCAGGACTCCGGGACCCGCAGGCTCCGGGTGGTGTCCGGAGCTAGCCGTAGGTTCTTTGAGGTGAACTGGGAGACTGGAGAGATGTTCATCAAGGATTGATTGACTGGACCGAGAGGAGCTGTGTGGAACGCTGCCCTCTTGCACTGTTAACTCTAGAGTTGGTGGTAGAGAACCTGCTGGAGCTGTTCAGCACGGAACTGGTGGTCCAGGACATCAAGGACAACAATCCCTCGTTCCCTACGGGGAAATGAAATTGGAGATTAGCGAGGCCATGCGCCGGGGACTCGCTTTCCTGCTGGAGAGCGCACAAGATCCCTATGTGGGAAGCAACTCTTTACAAACCTATGAGCTGAGCCACCCTTCCAATTCGTATCACAGTCCTGGACGCGAATGACAATGCACCTGCCTTCAATCAGTCTTTGTATCTGTCGCGCGTCCGGGAGGAAGTACCCCAGGTTCGTGCAACTGACCTGGATGATGGCCTCAAAGAGAAAATCCTTTACTCCTTCGGTAGCCACAATCCTGCTGGGGTGTGGGAACTATGTAACCAGGGTGGGGACAATCAAGGGTCTCCTGGACTTCAAAGACACCAAACTCCATGAGATTTACATCCAGGCCTAAGACAAAGTGCCAATCCCGAAGGAGGCCAATGCAAAGTACTGGTAGAGGTTGTGGGCGTAAATGACAATGCTCTGGAGATCACAGTCACCTCTGTATACAGCCCCGTCCCTGAAGATGCTCCTCTGGGGACTGTCATTGCTTTGCTCAGTGTGACTGATCTCGATGCTGGAGAGAAGGGCTGGTGACCTGCGAGGTTCCACCGGGTCTCCCCTTCAGCCTGACTTCTTCCCTCAAGAATTACTTCACTTTGAAAACCAGTGCAGCCCTGGATCGTTAGACCATGCCGGAATACAATAGCAGCATCACAGCTCGGGGAAACCCCCTCTCAGCTCTTACAACAGTAAAGGTCCAAGTGTCCAACATCAACGACAATCCTCCTCAGTCATCCCAATCCTCCTATGACGTTTATGTTGAGGAAAATAACCTACCCGGAGTTCCTATATTAAACCTAAGTGTCTGGAACCCCAATGCCCGCCTTTCCTTCTTTCTCTTGGAACCAGGAGCGGAAACTGGGCTCGTGGGTCGCTATTTCACAATAAATCGTGCCAATGGAGTCTTGACAACCTTAGTACCGCTGGACTATGAGGATCAGAGAGAGTTCCAACGAATGGCTCATATAAACCCGGTCTTGGCCACCAACATCAGCGTGAACATATTTGTTACTGACCGCAATGACAACGCCCCCCTCCCCCCACCAGGTCATGTATCCCAGGCCTGGACAGAGTTAGGTGGAGATGCTGCCTCAAGGTACAGGTACAGCTGCGGGCCACGTGGTCTCACGGGTGGTAGGCTGGGACGCAGATCGGGGCACAATGCCTGGCTCTCCTACAGCCTCTTGGGAGCCCCCAACCAGAGCTTTTTTGCTGTGGGGCTTCACACAGGTCAGATCAGCACTGCCTGCCCAATCCAGGACACAGATTCACCAAGACAGATTTCTCACAGTCCTGATCTCAGACAATGAAGAACTATTGCTCTCCACCACCGCCACCCTGACTGTGTCAGTAACTAAGGAGTCTCCGGAAGCCCGGGCCAAGTTCCCTTCTGGCTCAGCTCCCCGGGAACAGAACAAAAATCTCACCTTTTATCTACTTCTTTCTCTATCTTGGTCTCTGTGGGATTCGCAGTTACAGTGTTGGGAGTGATCATATTCAAGTTTACAAGTGAAAGCGGTCTAGGGACCTCTGCGAGGCCTAGTGAACTCCCTCTACTGACCCCCAGGGCCCTCCTTGCACGCAGACGCAGTGCGGTGGAGGAGCTAATGCCACCGCACCTGCAGTGACCCACTGCTGTAGAAGCCAGGTGCCGCCAGCCCACTGGCCAGCTGCCAGAACATGCTGCGAAATTGTGATCCCGTGTTCTATAGACAGGTGTTGAGTGCAGAGAGCGCCCTCCTGGACAGGTAAGTGTTAGCAAGTCATCTCTGAAACGCTTTAATGCCTGTGATTCTTATACCACGTTCAGGGAGGTATGGCTCTGTCTTGTTGTTGCTGTTGTTTTGAACGATGGTGATGTTTTTCTGAGCGTGCTTCCGGACTTCGACCTGTCCTTCCCAGATCAAACAGTTAGCGGGGGAGTGGCTGGCTAGAGTGTGCTTTGTGGTCCTATGTCAAGATGGTGATCACTTCTTGACTCATTCATTTGTGAACTCAATTCATACCCTCAGCACCCTTTTCCATCACAACTAGCCAGTCATGCTAAGGGCACATGGTCTCAGCACTCAGCGCTTAGCTTGATATGGTTTCTTTGGATATGAGCTCCTGCACACCTCTAACTAGTGGCAGTAGAAAAACTACCTTGTCTAGCCACCTTTCAAGTGCCTGCTACAGCTTCTATATTAAAACTAATGTGTTTTAGGAGCCGTTTGTTTGTTTGTTTGTTTGTTTGTTTGTTTGAGGCTGTCCTGGAACTCACTATGTAGACCAAGCTGGCCTCAAACTCAAAGACCCACCTGCCTCTAAAATTAATATCTTTTAATAACTTCATTAGCCTATACAATCTTGTACCTCATTCTCAGATAATTTCTAAAGCTCTAGGCATGCTTTAAATTTTTTCAAGCAAGTACTGGAAATAATGGGCATGTTACCAAATTCTTATAAACATTAATGATAAGCACATAGGAAACAGAAGAAAATACATAAAATATAAAGACAAAAATTTAGCTATAATACTCAAAGCTAATCATTTCAATTACAAAGATAAAACTTTGTTTTGAAAATAAACCTAGATGGCCTGAAAGAACATCAAGTGGAAAAGCCTCTAGTGTTCCTGGTCTCCAGCACTTTGTCTTGCTAGGTGTGGACCTACAGGGAAAGGGAGACTGATTCCTTTCCTTAGAAAGGTAAAGCGTTCATTTATGCATGATGGGATTCAGTCAACTAGGAAGGCTTCCTACTGAGATGGGCTACACACACTCTGAATTGTAGAAGAATCTCTGTTATCTGATAGCTAAGTTCATTATTGCTGGAAAGTCATTGGTTTGGTTTGCTTTGGTCTTTTTGAGGCAGATTGGTCTTTTGAGGCATGGCTTTCCTGAAGCTCACTCTGTAGACCAAACTGGCCTTGAACTCAGAGATTCGCCTGCTTCTGTTGAGATGAAAGGCATGTGTCACCACTGCCTTGCTATTGCTGGCAATTCTTAGGTTTGGCAATTAAACAAATGAGGATTCTCCAGCTGAGTCTTTGACCACAGGCTACTGAGTCTCCTTTCTAAGCCTCTTGCATGCAAAGAGGAAACAACATGGGCTTTGTTGGACGAATGTGTGCTATTCTGAATGTGCCTGGTTGTCATGATGATTAAACATTATGAGTTATTACTATTAAGATTACTGCAGTACTTCTAGTTCAAAAGCTTGAACTCCCTTTGGAAATGAACAAATATGAAGACAGCCTAAACTGGCAAAGAAGCTGAGGAAGGGTGGCAGCACACAGAAAATCTACTCTTCTGTCAGCCTAGGACAATTTCCTCAAACTTGGATAACCCTTAAAATCACCCCAGAGCCTTTCAAAAAGTTTGAAGCACAGACAACATCTCAAATTTGCCCTAGAACCTGCTAGCCCATCATTAACTGTATGTATCATTATCATTCTGATGTTCACAGACCCAGGAGCCAAAAGCCAACTTTATTGAACCAAGCCCCAATAAAAAAACAAAAATACTATCAAGTCACTTTCTAGATTTAAAATTTTAAGTATTGCATAGCTCAATTCTAGAAGGGCATTGTATGTAAGGCATACTATGGCATTTCAGTCACCTAAAGAGACAATCTTCCTAAACCACTAGCATCTAGCCTGCTCTTTTCAACTCTGTGTGTGTGTGTGTGTGTGTGTGTGTGTGTGTGTGTGTGTGTGTGTCTTAAGTAGCCCAGACTGACCTGATCCTCTTGTTTCACCTCCCAAGTACTGGTATCATAGGTGTGCTGCACTTTGCCTGGCTTAGTCTTTGAAAGTAGAACTGAGCAATAGGAACTGTCCCTTTAGGGTGAGACAAACATATTTCAAAATTAAACTGTGGCAATAGTTCCATCAAGTTAGTATAGAGGGAATATACCAAAAGCCATTAAATTATATGTACTTCAAATAGGTGAATTGCATGATATTCAATTTTATGTCAATAAAGCTTTTTTTTTTTTTTTAACCTAGAGGTAAAGGGGCTTAAGAAATGGCTCAGTGGTTTAAGAGGACTTGCTGTTTTGCATAGGACTCAGGTTTGGATTCCACTCCCCACTCACACATTAGACAGCTAACAGCTTCCCATAACTACAGTTCTAAAGCATCTGAGTCTTGAGCACCTGCACGCATATGGTGTATATTAACTCATGCAAGCACATACGCACACACTCATAAATAAAAAAGATCTTTAAAAACTATACTTAAAATGAAAAACTAGTGGTAGAACCAAGCATGGTGGCACATACTTTATCCCAGTGTCTATAAGTTCAAAGCAAGCCTAGTGGACCACCATGAGTTCCAGGAGAGCCATGGCTACATAGTGAAACTCTGCCTCAAACAAAAGAACAGCTTAGAAATAGAAGAATCACACACCTGGCATAAAAGATCAAATCAAGGACATGTGGAATTAGGGTTTTATGATGCCCCAGTTCTATTAAGCAAACTGTGTTTGTGTTAATGTGAACTTATAATACCGTGTAGTACTACATATGCCACTTTCTCAGCTTTAAATAAGTTTTTTTTTTTCTGTCTAAGCTTCAGGTCCTTCGCCAATACATAAATACAATACCTACTTTGTAAATTTTTAAGCAGTTTTAGTTGAAGTAATAGATAATATGAATATCATAGTGTATTAGTACCCCCATGTGCTAGACACTGTAGAGGATGAAAAGAAAATCTTCTTTTATGGTACACAGGATACCAGAGGCAATAAAAACAAAAAAAAAAAAAAAAAGATAATGGATTCGGGCATGGTTCTATGCACCTTTAATTGCAGCAGTTGGGAAACAGATCTCTGAGTTCAGGCCAACCAGGGCTACATAGTAAAACCCTATCTTGGTTAGGGTTACTATTGCTGTGATGAAACACCATGACCAAAAGCAACTTGGAGAGGGAAGGGTTTATTTCATTCACATGCCCATATAACAGTTCATCATCAAAAGCAGTAAAGACAGGGACTCTAGAAGGCCAGGAACCTGGAGGCAGGAGCTGATGCAGAAGCTATGATGGCTGCTGCTTACAGGCTTGCTCCCCATGGGTTTCTCAGCTTGCTTTCTTAGAGAACCCAGGACCACCTGCCCAGGGATGGCACCACCCACAATAGCCTGTCCCTTCTTCATCAATCGCTAGTTAAGACAATGCCCTACAGGCTTGCCCACAGCCTGATCTTACGTAGGCACTTTCTTATTTGAGGATTCCTGCCTCTCACATGGCTCTAGATTGTGTCAGTTGACATGAAACTGTCCACCACAAACCCTGTCTAAAAGAAGGGAGGAAGGTGGATGGTGTTCTGTCTTCTACAAGCAAGGTGGAGGCAAAGGAGAAGAAACACTTAAATCAGCCTGGGCAAGACAAGACTTTGTAAGGTGCTGGTGATGGCTTAAATGAGGAGCTAAAGTTTAAATTGCCAGATTGGAAAAGGGGCCAAGGAGGGACTTTGTAGGAAATTCCATGCAGAGGGATAAGGAATTCATTATTACTGAACCTTGAAGTGTGTGTAAAACAGTCTGCTGGATAATGAAGGTTTTAGATCCTGAATGACCTGTGAGGTCAAGAGAGACAAACACACACACCCAACAAACCACATTCCACATGCTCACACCACACCACACAAGAACATACACACAACATTACACACACACACACCATACACCCACAGGCACATATACACCACACATTCACATACACAGACCACACACAGAGACAAACAAGCACACACACCACATACACACACTACACATGGGCACTCACACACACCACACACATACCACACAACCACACACACACACACCACACACTCACACACTCCACACATACACACATACCACACACACACACCACAAACATACACTCCACATGGTCCACACCCCACACTATGCACATACAAAACACGCACCCATATACACACTACATATACACACCACATACATACCACAAACACACATACTACTCCCACACACACATCACAAACACACATGCACACAAGATGCCATCTGTATTTTTCTTGTTTTGGCGATTATTCTGGCAGCCATAAGAGAAAGACATTGGGGTTGGAAACGGAGACCAGTTATCAGCTATAGCAATATTTAGGGAGGATTCTGGAACTAACACAAAGGCAGTGCAGATGGGAGGAAACGGCTGCATAAAGTCTCCAGGCTTGTTGGTTGATATAAGAAACAAGGGATGGGAACACATCAAAGGTGGAAACTCCTCCCTGCTCACCTCCCCACCCCACACCTAGGAAGTTGGGTAGATGATTCACTGAGGTCACTGTTTCCATGGAGGAAGTATAGCAGCTTTGTTCCTTTGTGTTTTTGTATTTTTGGTATGAGGAGCTTGTTTTGCCTTTACATTAGAACACAGAATTGCCACATGTCTCCCTATCAGATTTTAATGCTGGGTGCTGGCCTCAGCACAGTAGACAAGATCATAGGGATAAGAACACCTTCTACGGAAAAAAAAAAAAAAAAAAAAAAAAAGAACACCTTCTGCTTCAGGTTTTTGGTAGCTATTGGTAATCTAGGCAAGGATCTGGATGAATTAACATATCTCATACTTAGATCTGTCTGAGATTTTCTTTCTCTGGTGTGTTTACTGTCAGAAGTACAGCTTTCAGGCACCCATGGTGCAAAACATGGCGATGTTCCTGTGCTTGTGCAAGTTAGTAGGCAGGCTGCTCAGAGGTCTGAATGAGGGTGGGGGTGGGGCGAGATTAAGTCCCCAGCTACAAGAGGTCCCCTGGGGCTAAGTGAAAGGCTTGTTCATTTGAAATGGTCTCTGTTGGTAAGTAACAACACATCATGAATACTATGGTGTCAGAAAAAGAGGATTTGTAGGCACAATGTTGGTGGAGGCTGATCCCTGTTATTCATGAAAGCTGTTCAGTCTGTGAACAATAGTGGCTCTGCCAGGTAATGAGAGCTAGTCCTGAAGAAAGCCCAGAGACTGAGTCTCACATTAATTCCCGTTTCCACCACCTACGTCATACTGTCCTTGAGATCAATGAATGGTAGCTTCCTCTGTAGCAAATATTTGAATAAGAAGTTTGGTTTCTGCTATGCCTTCTGTTACAATAAACACGTGTGTTGTATAAATTTAATTGGCTTCATTAATGTTTAAGCCTTCTCTTCAAAGAGAGGTAATCTGGGGAGGAGCAGAATTTTGAGACTATGTAGCACTTCTTATAGGCTATTGCTTTAATACGACCAGCCTGAGATGGAAGTTACTCATTTAGAATATTGGTTGGTGACAACACTGGCTTGAACAAATGACCAGTCGCAAATGGCCGCTAGCTTTCCTGGGCTGCAGGTTGCTAGGGCTCAGAAGGTAGCTGTTTTCCCCGCGAAAAGGGGCGGGGCAAATCGATGTGTTAGCGGGGTTGGGAGGTAGGGGGAATACACATATGATTTCTGCCTCTCCACGATGCTAACGATCCATGGACACAAATGCGAACTGAACAGAAGGAAGGTCGGAAGAAACGTAGGAATTTATTATATTGGGGGGAGGGAGTGTTGGGGTGGGGCGTTGTATGTGTGTGTTTCCTCCCAATGCTACGACGCATTAACCCTGCTGCTATTGGAACATTCTCTTCTCAGCCTATTGGTTGAGCCCAGGAGTTGCTGCCTGCCAATCGGGTAATGAAAGGCAGACAAATCTACCTAGCCACCAGCAAAAAACCCTCACTAACCCTTGCAGCACTGGCGGAGCCATGCCAGACCTGGCGCGGGGAAAGGAGATAGGTGTCTCCAGCTGCTGTGGCTGTTAGGAGCGGGTCAGCTTCTTTGGCGTCTCCAGACCTAGTAGAGAATTAGCGGATGGCAGCAATGCCCAGCACGGTGAGAAGCTGGGTAGAAATTTGGTGGGAGGCTACCGTTTTGTTACCCTTTTGCCACCTGGGTTACGTTTATGGGCAGATTCGCTACCCGGTCTCAGAGGAGTCACAGGAAGGGACTTTTGTAGGGAATGTCGCCCAAGACTTTCTGCTGAATACAGCGAGTCTATCCGCTCGCAGGCTTCAGGTCGCTGGAGAGGTGAACCAAAGACACTTCCGTGTGGATTTGTACAACGGAGCCCTGCTCATCAAAAATCCAACCGATCGAGAGGCACTGTGTGGGCTCAGTGGCAGCTGCATCGTGCCCCTGGAGTTTGTAACAAAAGGGCCTTTGGAAATGTACCTAGCGGAGGTTGAGATCATAGCTGTGAATGCTCACGCCCCACCCCCACCCCGATTTCCGCAGCAGCAGTTGGACTTGGAAATCGGGGAAGCAGCTCCACCAGGACAGCGTTTCCCCTTGGAAAAGGCTCGGGATGCAGATGTTGGAAGCAATTCCATTCGCAGCTACAGACTAAGCTCCAGTGAGCACTTTACCCTGGATGTCAAGAAGTACAGCGACGGCAGCCTGGTCCCAGAGCTTCTTCTGGAAAAGCAGTTGGATCGTGAGAAGCAATCTGACTACCGCCTGGTGCTGACTGCTGTGGATGGAGGGAACCCCCCCTAGATCTGGCACCGCAGAGCTCAAGGTGTCAGTGCTGGATGTGAATGACAACGCCCCAGCCTTCCAGCAATCCAGTTACCGGATCAGCGTGTTGGAGAGCCCGCCAGCGGGTAAGGTGCTCATCCAGCTCAATGCCTCTGACCCAGACCTGGGAGCTAGTGGTAATGTCACCTTTTCTTTAGTGGTCACACCCCTGACCGTGTGAGAAACCTCTTTAGCTTGCGTCCCACTACTGGAAAGCTCACCCTTCAGGGGCCTCTAGACATTGAGAGTGAGAGGTATTATGAATTCGACGTAAGGGCTTGTGAGCGATGGGGGTTCTCCAGCCATGGAGCAACATTGCAGCCTTAGGGTGAATCTTCTAACCGATGTAAACGAAAACGCTCCCCACATCACAGTGACCTCCAAGCTTGGAACTCTCCCAGAGAGTGCAGAACCTGGCACTGTGGTAGCATTAATCAGCATGCATCCTCTCTTGCTCTGGAATGCCAACATGACCACCACAGGCCCAAGATGTGCTTCAAGGTGAGAGTAGCAAAGCAAGCTCAGGACAGACAGTGACAGATGTAGGGCACAGCCATGGACACCTACTCTCATTAATGATTCTTCTGCAGGCTCACCTACAGAAACATTGTTATGACTTTTACTTTCTCTAGATAGTCAAGTTAGGCTGTCTTCTCAGGCCAGCTGCCAACCTAGTGGGGCCAGTCTAAGGGCCTCTCTAAACCATCCAATCAGTAGTAGGGATGGGCAATGTGTACAAAGGGCAGGGACTTAGTCAACACATGCTATTGACTGGCATTTACTGGGAACTCCTCATTCATGGGGAAAATTGCAATCCCCAGTCCCCATCACAAACAGGGTTCAATGGGCTACCCATGCCTGTCAGCATAGGGTAGGCACATACTGAGCCAGTCAGTGCCATGAGTGTGCAGCCTAAGATATCTAACAGCATCACTGACCTGTAATTGCTCAATCTCAAGTAGCTGAATGCCATTTGTCCCTCAAGGATTTAGGTGTGATTCATGTGAGGGACACATACCTGTCTTCAGTGGCCCCATTAGACTAACTGCTGGTAACAGTAGCCTTGTTCCCAGGGGCCAGTCACCAGCTCCATAATTGTCTCAGGACCTGTCATTCTCTTGTGTTGTTGAAGACACTACCAGTCTCCTCATCCATCCCTGCAGTGCCCCTCAGAGATGCTGGCACAGCACTGACTCTTGTAACTGTCAGTCACTTAGTGACTGGTAAGAGTCAGGTACCAGTCCCGCTGGCTTCCTTCTTAGGCATCAACCACAGAGCACCCTGACCCACAGACTCTTGCAGTCTTGGACTGGGGAGGACAGTGGTCTTGGTGGCCTTGCTGGGTTCTAGATGAGCCAGAGCCAGCTCCATGGAGGACAGTCAGCATGCTTCTTGGGATGCCAGGAGCTCAGGGGCTCCCTGCTCAGTGCTCAGAGCTGTCCTTCTGAGCATTCCCCATGATGGTAATGGGTCTTTTTCTGCAGAGTAGCAAGCTGTACTCTGAGGGGATCGGCTGGTCTCCCAGCCTCCATCTACCAGAGACCAGAAGCACGCCTGTAGACATGACACAAGAACACCTGAGAATGTCCACGGCCCCTGTATGGCCTGAACACTGCCCTGAGCCATGCTGGGAGGCTGAGGATTCTGCTAGAGGGTTGACTTTTGTCTGTTTTTAATTTTAATTTAGCTTATTTATTTACTTGTTATTTTGATACATGGTCTCATTGTGGCTGTGCCTGTCCTGGAAATCTCTGTACAGACCAGGCTGTCCTTGATCTCAGAGAAATCCAGCTGCCTCTGCCTCCCAGGTGCTAGGATTAACAGAGAGAGCCATCACATCCAGCCTGATTTTAATTTCTTTCTTTTATATATTTTCTAATTTCATTTTTAATTATGTGGGTTGAGTGAGGTTTGTACATGTGAGCATAAGTTCTTTGTTTTGTTTTTGTTTTATGTTTACTTTGAGACAGGTACCCATGTAGCTTAGGCTAGCCTCAAAGTTTACTATGTAGCCCAGGATGACCATGGATTACTGATGTTCCTTCTTCTACCTGTGGGTGACCAGCAGGAAGAGTCAATGCCCAATGCCCAGCTAGGCCCACAGCAGAGGAAAAGTCACATCAAAAGGTTACAGGGCAGGGTGCGGGAGCGGGTCTGGCTCTGCTCCAGAAGGCACCAGTTACTAAGCCAGAGGACCCGAGTTCAATCCCTGGGATACATTTGGTAGAAAAAGGGAAATGACTCCCCAAAGTTTTCCTTTAACCACACATGTATGTGTATACACACACACACCACACACACACACCAACACACACACACACACACACACCAACACACAACACACACACACACACACACACACACACACTGAAATAAGCAAATATAATAATACAGTTAAAAATTAGTATTGGCCAATGTGATGGTGTACAACTAAAACACCAAGTCTTCAGGAGGCAGAGGCAGGAGAATCTCTGTGAGTCTGAGGCTACCCTTGTCTACAAAGTCCAGTTTCAGGGCTACACAGAGGAAAGAAACCCTGCGGTAATAAAAGTAAACAAATAAAAATAAAACCAAAAGTTTTAAGTGTTGTTAGAAAGTGGGAACTTCTTGGGTGAATGGAATAGGAGCTGGGGCAGGAGGCTCACTGACTAGATGACACCAGTTTGCCTCTGGAAGCTGGAAAGGTGGCTTCAGGAAATAGTCAATTTGGAGTCTGCAGTACTCTCAGATCCTGAGGGTCACAGTGGTACCCTTTCTTATGTCTTGGGTCTTTTCTCTTTTCGTGAACCCATGTCACTTTGACATTGTATGATATTACGTATGAGATCTGGTCTATTTCTTCACATAGAAGCTCCAAGGGCTATGGAGATGGCTGAGTCTGGGAAGTGCTCACTGTACAAGCTTGAGGACCTGAGTTCCACTCCCACTTCCCATAGAAACATTGGGCGTGGTGCTTTGCACTTGTAATCCCAGTGCTGGGTAGGTGGGGACAGAGATTCTTGGGTCTCCCTTGCCAACCAGTCTAGCCTTATTCCTGAAGCCCCCATCTAGAGAGAGAGACCCTGTCCCAGGACAAGAATGTACTGGGGCTCGAAAGGTGGGTCCTTGTTAAATACTTGTTTAGTGACAGGAAGCACCTGCCAAGGATGGCTGGAGGGAGACAAATGGCTGACTCTCTCATTTTTTATCTCTGAAGAGGGCCACTTAAGCAGTCTTATTGGTAACTTTTGATACTGGGTTGAAGATGACATATTGACCTGTCTGAAATGTTTATCATTGACCTCAGTGTTCTTGTGAATCACTCATCCCCAGAGCCCACTTGACCAATGGGGAGCCAGCTTGCTCCTCTTCTAAGTCTGGCTGGGGTTGGGGGTAGTCAATTCCTGCATCTAGGAACTGGGAGGGCCAGTTCCCTGTATCTCCCCACTGCTGCTGTCCTGGGGATCCAGGCTAAGGAGTCTCAAGGCTTGGCATGCTTCAGTAAAAAAATTCTCCTCCTCCCGTTTGCCTTGCCTCAGGACTGCCTAATTAATGACTTGGCACCTGTGTCTAGTTCATATTTGATTTGAGTGAAGCCATTTCCTAAATATGGCCTGAGGTCATTCATGGCAGAACTTCCAAGGAAAGTGAGGATTATTCCCAGGTTTGAGAGATTATACAGAGGCCACTTTAAGAGGCTAAATGTTCTCCTTCAAGGGCTTTCAACTGGCCTTGTAATTCCAAGTTCTCCCCATGTGGAGTTAAAGGAAATACCCTATAGTAAGATGTCAGACAAGGCAGCTGAAGTATAGCCACAGAGCACTTGGGTTTAGCATCAAATGTGGAAGGCAGATGTCTTTGTAGGACATTTTAGCTTAGTTCAGAGGAAGTGTGCCAAAAGAAGAAAGAGCCTATGGTGACAGTTCATTTAAAGTCCTTTTCTTGCAAGAGTGAGGTCCTGAATTTGATCCCTAAAGCCAACTTTTAAGAATCCAGGTATAGTGAGTGGCAAATGTTTTTAATTCCAACAGTGGGGAGGTAGACACAGAGGATCCTTGGGACTTGCCTTCAGTCAAGCCTAGCTTACTTGGCTGGTTCCAGGCCAGTGAGAAACCCTAACTCAAAAAAAAAAAAATGTAGATATCCATGGTTTCCACACACATGTATACACAAATGTGCATGTGTAACACACACACACACACACACACACACACACACACACACACACACTAGTGAATTGGTGGTGGGACTCCACTGCCAAGAGCTTTCTTTCTTAGAATGAGCTACTGAACCTTCTCTTAAGGCATGTTCCTTGCCACCCACCACCCCACCTTGAGTCTCTGAGAGGAGACTGTTAGGAGAGGCTGTTAGAGAAGAGAATAGAGGTCAGGGCAGCCACAGGATTGGATAGGCCCCTGCTGGGCACATGGGACAGACTTGGCTTCTCTGGGACAGCCATCTCACTGGGCCACAGTTACACAGCTTTCCTACACACAGTCACTAAGACCCTGTAGCCTCCCACTTTAAATACTTATTGAAAGAGCCTTCAATTTTCTTTGGGAGAAATTTAATTTTCTGGTCTCCTTCTTCAGAGTGTTTTGTCCTACTTAGGTGAGAGGGAAAGCTTGAGAAAATTGCTCCTTGGGGCCTGATGATAGAGCCCTGAGGTGAGTGTTGGAGATGGCTCAGGTGAATTTAAACAATTCCTCAGCAAGGTGGCGGTGACCAGGTGCTGGCCGACTGCCACTGTGGTGAGAGAGAAAAGGGCGCAAGAGGTGTGAGCCCACCTGTGCAGAGGTGGGTTGACAGTTCCTAAGGTCATTCCTGGCTTCTTGCTGGTGAACTTGTGGCTGTTGGGGCTTTCCTATGTTGTGACAGTAGATACAGGTCAAGATTGCACAGCAGAGCCTGCAGGTACCATGTTCTTCCCTGCTACCCATCTGACCCTTGGATGCACCTTATAAAGTGTTTTCTTGCAACTTTATGGCCAAACCCAGAGAAATCTGCAAAGTGTGGGTGACAAAATATCCAGAAAAAAAAAATACTAAAATGGCACTTTTCTTTTGAGTTTGCCATGGCTATCGTGTCAAAACTCTGCACACTGAATGGCTTAAAACCCAGATGTGTTCCTGCAGTTCCAGAGTTCAGAAGTTCATTTTTGAGGGCCATGTCTATTGAGATCTCTGCTCAGTCTTTCCTTGTCCTCTCTGTGCCCTTGTCTTCACACCTTCATCCTTTTATCTGCTGCTTGTTTCTGTCCCCAGATGTCCCCTGTTTTAACACACTTGACACATTGAATTAAGGATCACCTAAGTGATCATATTTCAATCCCATTACCTCTGTGAAAACCTTATTTCTAAATAATGTCACCTTAGGTCCAATAAGAGTAGAAAGTCATTCAACCCATACATAGCACACACAGATGATCAAACAGATTTCTGTTTCATAGTCTGAATGTGGCACAAATTGCTTGCTGCTGAATTCCCTTTACAGGCTAAAGATCCGGGGTCCTGCACTGTGGAGTCTTGCACCTATGGGTGCCATTGCCCTGCACCTATCTCTCTGCATCTTCCTAAGACCTTGAAAGCTGTTGCCATGACAACTGTGGGAGGCAGGTGTTCTCATCAGACTCTGAGAAAGCAGAGATACGGCAAGATCTTTTTGCTGAATGTTGTCTGAGTTTGACTCTAACTTAGGTCTCCCCTAACACCTTTGTCTTTATCCTTGACATGAGTAATTGTTCCCTGGGAAACTCATTGAAAATTCAGACATGGGAGGCCTTGTTTGGTACTTATGAACCTAGCTGACACTATGTCACCTATAGAAGACATATAATGTACATTGATACATAACAAATGCAACAACAACAAATTTGGATAAATTTGAAGTGACAGCTAAATCACATGTCTCCCCTGTCCTTGCTTAACCATATGAGAGGATTCCATTCAATGATGAGATACGCTGGAAACTTGGAAGACAATGGTCCTTGACTGGAGACATAGTAGGGTGATATTTGTCTAGGCACCAGGACAGTGCTGGTTCTGCTCCTTTGCTCTGATGGTCATTTCAATGGTAATCTTCTCTTTGTCCCTGATTTGCCCTTAAGCTTGCAAGGATTATTGATCATCTATTTAGGATTGGTAGCTCTGCTCTAAAACATATGTGTCATGCCAGATAACATAAGTAGGTCTCCATCTCTTTCCCCTTCCAAAGCTGGGCTCCTAGAGGCAATTTAGTCATTGTCATGATGGTCTTTTGTGACGGTTCTAAAAGTAGCAGCATTTGTACATTAACTGACTGCTTGTTGAACCAGTGCTCAGTCTCCTTCTTGCCCACCCCAGCCATGCCCTGAGATGTAGCATTTCTCCACATGTGCTCCGTGAAATCAGAGGTGTATTCCTTACATGATGGTATGTGAAAACAGGTTCCAGGATAAGGATGGATTTGCCATGAAGTCATGAAGTTGAGGCTTCAGGACCTTCATAGACAGAAGACAGAGAGCCCTTCCATAGCCCCATAATAGTTTTGTAATTTTTTAAGGATTTATTTTTGTTTTTAATTGCGTCCCTTGGTGTACTGTGCTAGAAGAGTTAAGGGGCCTCGTGTACTCTTTAAGAACAAGCCACAGGGTTGAGGGGATGGCTCAAGTGAGTAAAGTGTTAACTACAGAAGCATGAAGGCCAGAGTTTGGATCCTCAGAAACCTATGTAAATGCTGGGTGGGCATGGCAGCCTGACTGTAATTCCAGCCCCAGAATTTGAAGATAGATCCCCAGAGCAAGCCAGCTAGCAAGACTATCCATACAGGTGAGTTCTGGGGTTGATTGAGAGACCTGCCCCAATGGTAAAGGTGGAAGAGCAATGGAGGATGATTTTGTCCTTTATCTGTATTTGCACATATATGTACACCTTCACTCCCATATGTGACCACACATGCAAAACATGCATACAGATATGAGGACAGTACACACACACACACACTTGACAACTAGGGGAGAAAGAACAAGTAGTCATTTACACATGTACATGTGTCCACAGGTGTGTATACACAACCTCAGGTGCCATTTATTTCAATATCAGTGTCCAATTTGTGTAAATGTAGTTCCTCCCAAGAAGTAAAAACCATTAAGGTGACAATGTGACGTTCTAGTAAACAGTCAAGTACCTTATTCAGTTGTACAAACTACACCTATCATAGTATTTTCTCACATTCCTAATACTGAGCACTGAGGCTGTAAGCGTCTAACAAGCACTCTGGAATCTGCTTAGTGTTTAGCTCCTATTGAGCTGAGACCTGGTATTTCTCAGATCTTCTTTCTAACTTCACTTCTCCCTCTGCACTCTGTAGTATTCAAGTCACTGGATACCTGTTCCTTTAAGATCTGTTGGAAAACCAAACAGAGCTTGTGGGGGCAGAGTGGAAGAGGGAGTGTATTTAAGTCTCAGAAGAAATACTAGGTAGAAACTCACTTGGGTTCTTTCTGATTATGGTTCTGTTACTGACTTTCATTACTTTAGGCTATCCATTGCACATCTCTCAGCTTCAATTTTTACACACACACACACACACACACACACACACACACACACACAACAATACACACTCATATATAAAACGTATGTGTGACTGAAGAGGTAGCTCCGTCACTGGACATGGGAGATCTCTGTTAGTTCAAGAGCAGCTTGATCTATGTCTAGCTAGATCCACATGTGTGCACACTCACTAAGACACATTTGATTTTCTCTTTCTCAGATCTGGCACTTCCAAATTAGAAGAGTTTTTTTGGGTATCTCTACTAGGTAAGGAACAGACTTGAGGTGGAAGGAAGTTAAAAGATATGTAAAGTATGCTCCTTGCTCAAATATTTCATGAAAGCTAACCTTTTTTTTTTTTTTTTTTTTTTTTTAAGATTATTTGAAATACAACTTTATTCTGATTCTAAATGAAAAGAATGGGAATGACAGTAACAAACAAGATTTCATGACTGGATATTGTAATGCGGCTGCAGCAGACTTATCTTTGAAATTCAGACAGGAAACAAATCTGTTCCAAACAGGTAAATATGCAAGTCCAAAAAAAAAAAAAAAAAAATGAAGGTATGGTTAACTGCCACATTCACTCAATACAATAGAGGAACACTCCTCCATCGTTGGTGGGATTGCAAGATGGTGCAACCACTATGGAAATCAGTCTGGAGGTTCCTCAAAAAATTGGACATAACATTACCTGAGGACACAGCTATAACACTCCTGGGCATATACCCAGAGGACGCTCTAACATATAATGAGGACATATGCTCCACTATGTTCATAGCAGCCTTATTTATAATAGCCAGAAGCTGGAAAGAACCCAGATGTCCTTCAACAGAGGAATGGATACGAAAAATGTGGTACATTTACACAATGGAGTATTACTCAGCTATTAAAAACAATGAATTTGAGAATTTCTTAGGTAAATGGATGGAACTAGAAAATATCATCCTGAGTGAGGTAACCCAGTCACAAAAGAGCACACATGGTATTCACACACTGATAACTGGATATTAGCCCAGAAGCTTGCATACCCAAGACTCAACTCAGACACCACATGAAGCTTATGGAGAAGGAAGACCAATTGCGGGTGCTTTGTTCCTTTGAGAAAACAAAATACTCATGGGAGCAAATATGGAGGCAAAGTGTGGGACAGAAACTGAACGAGGAGCTGTCTGGAGACCATTCCACCAGGGTATCCATCCCATGTGTAGTCACCAAAGGTAGATGCTGATATAGATGTCAGGAAGTACATGCTGACAGAAGCCTGATATAGCTGTGTCCTTAGAGGTCTGCCAGAGTCTGACATATTCAGAGGCGAATGCTTACAGCCAACGATTGAACTGATCAAGGTGTTCCCAATGGAGGAGTTAAAGAGAAGGAGCTGAAGTAGCTAAAAGGATTTGCACCCCCATGAGGAGAGCAATAATACAACCAACCAGAGCTATCAGGGTCTAAACCACCAGTCTGGGAGCACTTAGGGATGGACCCATGGCTCCAGCTGTATATGTAAGGAAGGATGACCCTGTAGGGCATAAGTGGGAAAGGAGATCCTTGGTTCCATGAAGGCTGGATGCTGAGTGTGGGAGAATTCGAGGTAGGGGAGGTGGGAGTGGGTTGGGTGTGGGGGCATATCCTCATAGAAGCAGGAGGAGGGGGCATGGGATAGGGGGTTTCTGGACAGCATGGAAATGGGTTAAGGGGATTAACATCTGAAATGCAAATAAAATATCCAATTAAAAAAAAAAAGAACTTCATTTTTAATTTGTAATAAAGTTTACAGCTTGTTTTTTTCTAAATAATCAACAAATTGCAAGCATCTGTTAATAAAGGTCTTAAATAATAACAATAACAATAATAATAATAATAATAATAAATATCTAGCAGTTAAAATAGGAATTACATTTCCCTCTAAAGTGGTGAATTCATCCACTTAATGTGTTTGGCCTTCCATCTCAGCAAGTTCCATATTGGTGGATTTGATCAACATCAATGCAAAGATGTTTGCCATAAAAACTATATAAACGTGATTTCCTCATGGTAATTCCCTAAACAATACAGTATAACGACTACCTACAAAGCATTTACACTCTAACAGTTGGTGTGTGAGTAATCTGGGGGTAATTTATAGGGGGAGGATTTATGGAGGTTTCTTGAAGGTAGTGTGCTAGTTTACAAAAGGGACATCAGCATACAGATTTGTCAGGAGCCATAATGGGACAAGCTAATAATCAGCAGGTGATCATCCTGAAATGGCTTGCCGTGGATTATTATATAATCTGTGACAAATGAGTCCTTATTCAGAAAGGCTGTAAGGGACTTATTTTAGGAAAGATTCATGCTATTAATATGCTTTTCCTATTATTATTAAACATATGAAACAGTCATTAAGCAATAGCACACCACTTTGGTGCAGATCTTTGCAGATCCATGAAGATTTACTGTCTTGTGGTGATGCTATATAGACAAATAGATGACTTAAGTCTTAATGATGATCCTATAAGAATTTCTAAAATTATATCAATGATTCTTAAACTCTTTTATAAAAGGACTGCTATTAGATCCTTTTCTGATAGTCAAAACTGCAATGAGAGCCCAGCCAATCTCCCAAGTGTCATCAGTTAATTGCTCTTAGATAGTAACCAAATTTTCTCCTACTCAGAGCACATTCCAAAAGGCTGTAAAACAATTAACCAAAGGTTATTAGAAGGGAACTAACAATTTATTATAGATGCTAGGACAGAAGATAAAATATAGATAAAAGTTTATCTATACAAAACTTTACTAATAACTTAGTTTTTAGTTATTAAGTTTTAAAACTTAGGTTTTAAACCTTCAGTGAACCTGTGGAGCTAGACAGGTGATGGATGTTTAGCCAGATAATTACTCCTAATCGATATGCATGTATCTCTGTTGTAAACTTCTATTTCAATTTATGATTTGAGTTTTGGTGTGAACTTGTGATGAACTTTGTAACATGTGATCATGTTTTCTGAAAGATGTATAAGTACTGAGGACAAAGAGATGAGAGGCAGAGATACAATGGACAGATAGAATCAGAATTTTTTTGCCTTTCTCCACTTAGAGTAGTAAATAGAATAGAATTCTTCCCTTTTCTCAAATAGAGTAGAATTTTTTTCCTTTTCCCCACTTAGGACTTTTCTGCTTTTCCCCTTAGATAGCTTTCATAGGAAACTTTTTACACTCAGTAATAAGCTCTATAATAAATTCTCTGAGTGTCTTTCCTTCATGGGACCGCAGACCAGCAGGCATAAGTTAGAACCCAGCAGTTCCAGCTGAGATAGAACAAAGGCTATTTATTTAATCCTTTACTGTTTTTAGGATGAGGTGCTAGGTGCCAGAGACTGCTGTTTCTGGCCTCAGAGGATCACAGAAGGCAGGTCAGCTACAGTAGCAAAGTAACTTAGATAAATAAACTTTTATTATACAGCAACCCTAAATATCTCATAAGACCAAAGTCTTACCCCCAATCTCATAAGACCAAGTCTTACCCCCACCAACACTCTTCCCCCTCTGCTGCCTTAAGAAGAATTGACAAGAAGAAAGAGGAAGACTTCCCCTCCAAGCCGGGCTGGCCTCCGGCATTTAATGTTATTTCTAAAATTATGGATGTTTAGAAATATTAGAAGGAGAAATTAATTTGAGTCGAGTAAGATATATCCTGTGCTTCTCAACACTCTCTAAAAGGCTAAAGAAAAAAATAAAAGCATATAAAATCTATGTAGAAATTATAATGCATTTCCAACTTCTATTAAAAAAAAATACCTATTTTAGACACCAAAACTGAAGGGGAAAATAAAGATTTGGAGGGAATTGATTCTGGGTAACTTATTAAAAATAAACTTTAAACTAAAGTGTTTTAAAAAAAAAAAAAAAAACCATTGGATTTGAAACATATTTGACATCTAGCCTCAGAGATTATTTGGTTTAAAATAGGTTTGGATGTGATGTTTGTGTTTGCTTTGTTCTCAGAAAATAAATTTAAAACTTTTAAAGAAAGAAAGCTGGAAATTTAAAGCATTTGTAATTATATTTTTAAAAACTTCATACTGATTCTCTGTTTCACACCATGTATCCCAATCCCACTCATCTCCACATCCCTCCATATTCCTCCGCCACCCTTGCAACCTCTCCCCTAAAAGAAAAAAAAAAGTATAAAAAAAATCTCATCATGGAAGCTGTAGTGTGTCACAATGTGTCCCACAATATTTACCCTTTTGTCCACTTATCTTCACTTGCAAGTGTTCATTGCATTGAGTCATTGGTCTGTTTCAAGGCCTCTGGCTTCTGCTACACCATCAATATTGGATCCTCACCAGGATCCTCTTGGATAGCCTGTTGTTGCCCTGTGTCATGGAAATCCTGCATCTTTGATCTGCAGAACTAGTCCCTTTGTGTGTTCCAGCAGTTTGTAGTTGAGGTAGACATTGGGGTAGACTAACTCAAAGCCCTGGATCTCTGGCCTACATAATATCTAAGCTGGTCAGCCTGCAGCTCTCCTGCATCCACACCACCAGGGTAAGCTCTCCAGTACTGCCCCAATGCTACAGCTGGATAGGGGCAGGGTCAGCAGTTCTGCTCTCATGCCCTCAGGCCCAGAGCCAGTTCTACTCTGCTGCCCAGTTAAGATGTGGCTGCTCTCCCATGTGCTGTAGCTAGCAAGGGACTGAGCCACATCTCCTTCTCTTACACTCTCAGAGTTGACTCACCTGTGATTTCACCATCAGGGCCAGCTCTACTGTGCTGCCCAGGTAAGGTGCAGGGCCTGCTCTCCCAAGTACTGCAGCCTGCAAGAGGGGCATGGTCAGCTCTACACAGCTCTTGGACGTCAACATGGTCCCTGGTGGCAGCCAGACCGGGGACCTTCACAGGGTCTTTAGTGGTAATATGAGTCATGGTCATAGACACAGACTCCTGCTGCTATATGACCACAGACCCAGAGATGGACCTCAGCAGCATCATGGACTGTTGGGAGCAACCTTGCTTATACACTGAAGGCCTAAGTCAGCCATACATGCCTACTAACACAAAGTCTTGGTCTGTGTGGGGAAGCACTGGCCCTAGAACAGATAGCTGTGGATCTTGTGGACAAGTGGCCTTGGTGGGAAACTACCAGCCTGGATGAGAACAAGTAATCATAAATCTTGTAGATAGGTAGCCTTGGTGGGAAGTACCAGCTTAGATAAGAACAAATGAATCATAGACAGAGTCATAATAATATTTTCCGCCCTGCTTCTTCTGTGAACTTTTCACTCATCAAATACCCTGTTATCTGTACTCCCCCTAAGAACACCTACACTCCTGCGTCATTCCCCTCCCCACATCCTGCCTCTATGTGTATGTAACCCCTGTGTGAAAAAATTAAAATTGTGGTTTGATCAGCCTCTAGAGAAGCCATGGTTCTTTGCGTACCCCTGTTCCCCCATTCTCTCTTTCATGTGGTCCCCCAGTCCTAGTCCACTGCCCTGCTGGACAGGGCAATGAACTGAAATTTCACCATGGCCTCAGGTGGCAGTTCACAGTAGGGTGTTCCATTCCACCCTCATGTCTCCAGTTCTACCTCTCTTTGTAATGTTCAAACTGTCCTGCTTTTCTTTGTCTCCCATCTCCCATAATTATACATCTTAGTGGCTCCCACTTCAGTTGAGCCACCAGCATGCAGGCCTCTGGATATCCTCCTCTGCCTAAGCCCTGTGGTATGGCATCTGGGTGCCCTAGGCCTCTGGGTCACTAAGTATCATTTCTGTAAGCATTTCACTGGACTACCACAAAGTTACTGAGCATGTGTTGAATCTCTGAATTTCAGCAAATAGTAATACGGACATGTATTTTCTGATGATTTTTTTTATAAGAAAACTGTTTTGTCAATAAACACATTTTATGGTAGATCAATAAACTGTACAATGTTTAGGCCATCTTTATATTAACTATATTTTATTCTGTAGTAATGATAAGCTTTAATGACTATGTGTAGACTTGTGAAAATTTACTTATTAACATTTTCATTTTACTAGTGGCATGTTACAGTACACTTAATACAAATTCATCTACATACCAAGGATTAATTTAACTCTTTCTGGCACATTATCTTGCAATCAACAGAAAATATTTCAAGTATGACAACATTCTATGAGAACCTTTCTTGGGGTATAAGAGCCATCAGCCTACATAAACCTTTCCCTTAAAACTTGGTAAATGTTAATTGATATTTGGTAATGAAAAAGACCAAAATAATAAAAAAGAAAGAGTTCAAGACTTAATGATCTTTTAAAACATTCTAGGATAAAGTAGATTGTAGACTGTGCGGGTGATATAAGAAGCATTATTTGAATATATTTGTTTATTCCTTCATGTGTTATAAGTAGATCAATACAAGTGGTAAATTAAAAAGTGGTATTTGGAAAACTTGAATCCAGAATTTACTGCAGCCAGACTAATCGTGTGACTTTGAACAGCCACTAAACTCTTAATCTTTTACTCTGTAAAGTAAATCATTAGAGTCTGGCTTCTAAGATTAAATCTTACTTGATGTACTTTTGTTTTTAGCGTGTGTGTGTTGAAATATGTATAACATGAAATTTTCTGTTTTAGCTATTTTTAGTTGCATGCTATTCATCTTTCTCTACAGTCTTTCATTTTGAAATTTTGTACCCATTAAGATAAGTTCTTAGCAACTTCCCTTGGCAAACATGAGTAGGCCAAGGAAAATGAAAGTTATTTATAGATAGAGACTCAAATAGAACTTCTGTAAAGGAAGAGCAATACCTGAGGTGGAAAGAGTAGTAGCATGTTAAATATTTCAGGAGAAAAGGAAAAGTTAAAACCTGAAGACGTGGCAGTATGTGTATCCAGCCAGATCAACCAGCACTGGCTGCCCAGGCTTGGTCTCCCAGTCAAGGCCCACTCTACTAGATGGAACTGAGGCCTGACACTGCTGGGGTGGCCAAGAGCCTAAGAGTGGATAGGAAATGGGCCTAAGAGAAAAACAAATGCTATTCTCTATTACTCTGCTAAAGGAACATGGCAATAAAATGACTCCTCGGTGTCCCATTCAGCCTCATCAGAGAAGCTTCCTCTTGCAATAGATGGGAACTAACATGGAAATCCACCTGGATAATGTGCAGACAGTGAGAGATTTTACAACATTTAGTCTTCAATGAGATGTTTTTATCAACTCTTCCCCTCTGGGCTCAGGGGGATGTGTAGATAGGAAACTTGAAAGAACCAGAGGGTGTGATGACTCCAAGGAAACAGTCTTCCAGGCACAAGAGGACTGGTACACATACAGACTCACAGGGACTGTGGCAGCATGTGCTGGGTTTGCAGGGGCACAAGCCATCTGGGTACCAGTGCTGACGGATGGAGGTACACATGGGCTCTCACCCCTAGCCAAGAGGCTATCTGCATTTGAGACCTGCTTGCAACGGAAATGTTAGTTTTCTCCAAGGGAGTCTCACTGTATATACAAATCACACTTATGGGCAGGCCCCATGGTCAATAGTAGCCAGCTACCACATAACAAACACAATGGTATTTTTGTAGACTTTTTTGTCTCAGTTTGCTTTGTTTAGGCTTTGTTTGTTTTATTGAGCTTTCGTGTTTATATGATGATCTCCAGTTGTGTTTTTGTGGATCTGTGTGCTGGGGTTTTGTGTGTATATGATGGTTTCTAGTTTATGTTTTTGTGGATCTGTGTGTGTGTGAGTTTCTCTTTTTGTTTTGTCTGGTTTTTTTGTTTTGTTTTGTTTTTTTTTTTGTTTTTTTTTAACAGATGGAGACGGGCAGGTGGAGAGTTCATGGGGATCTGGGAAGAGTTGTGGGAGGGGAAAAGTGTAATAAGGATATATTGTGTAAGAATATTTCTTCTAAAAATGTGTTTTCATACTTGCTCTGGTCTGTATCAATAATTCTAGAGAGAAGTGCAGATCTTTCAGGGTGATTGTATTTGTAAGAAAATGAATGGGCTAGAGAGCCTAACTGTGGATGGATAGGAGCAAGAGAGAGAACCCAGCCTGAGGAAAATCTACAGATGAAGCATGGAGAGCCTCTCCAGTGTCCTTCTTTTTCTTTCTTTCTTTTTCTTTTTTTTTCTTTTTTTCTTTTTTCTTTTTTTTTTTTTTTTTTTTGGTTTTTCAAGACAGGGTTTCTCTGTGTAGCTTTGGCTGTCCTGGAAATCACTCTGTAGACCAGGCTAGCCTCGAACTCAGAAATCCGCCTGTCTCTGCCTCCCAAGTGCTGGGATTAAAGGCGTGCGCTCCAGTGTCCTTCAGTGGGAGCCTCCATCAGCCTTTCAAAGCTTAGGGCTATGCCCATACTGGTAAGCGCTGAGCCTGCAACAGTGCCATCTAGCGAGGCTGAGGGGGATAAGCTGGGAGAGGACTCAGTAATGGGCTGTGCACTGGGGGAGATGATGCTGAAATCAATGGTGCTGTGACAGGCAGCAGGGGCTCCAGGATCCAGAGAAGGTGACGCATTCTCAGAGGAAAGGAAGACTGAGAGACAGAAGAGAGACTTGAATGTGGGCGCAGTACATTCCAAGCATGTGTGTTGGATTTGGGACAGGTGAAAGGTGACACAATGGAGAAGCAAGCCTAGCCTCAGGGTAGGATGAGGGTCTTGCAAAGAAAGGGTGATGACCCACCCTAGGGTGTCTCCTAGACCTGTGATTTAGAGGTGAGAGTGCTATCAAATGGGACTGTTTTGAAAGGTGATGGTAGCAAAGCCTGTTAGCTTTCTAATTGCTTCTGGAAATTTATCTGACCTATACAAGGATGCATTTTCAGGTTTATTCATTGTAGCAGTTTGCAACAGTAAATATTGGAAAGACTAATGTCAAGTAATATGAACATTAAACTCTGGATACTAAACTGACTATCCTTATCAGTGCTGGCCCTAAAGGAAGTTCTGAGTGGAGCTTGAGTCACAGAACGCAGGTGTGGATAATTCCTCGAGGATAGTCAGCATGGGGCAGGGGTTAAGTGAGATAGAATCAATTTGTGAAAGACACAGGGTAGATTCTTGTGGTTGCACAAGGGCAGTAGGTATATTTTATTCACCTCTGTATATCCAGGAAACATTAAAATCAAGAATTTTAAGGTTAAGAATGTGTAGCTTAGTGGTAACACTTTTTACCTAGCTCTAGGTTTCATCCCCATCAAGCAGGTGCGCGCGCGCGCGCGCACACACACACACACACACACACACACACACACGGGGTGGGGGAAGAGAGACAAGAGAGGAGAGAGGGGAGAGGGGAGAGGAGAGAGAACTGGAGAGCCCAGTGAAGGGAATTTACAAAAGGTTGACTGCCAAGTTGGTATAGTCTTCAAGATCATCCTGGGGGATATACTGTAAGTTTGAGGCCAGGCTGGGCTACGAGACCCTTGTCTCAAATTAAATATCAAAAGTAAGGTAAAATGCAAATGTAGAACTAAGTGTAAAAGTAAAAATAAAATATAAAATGAATATGATGATGTGGTGGCTTGGAAGCCAACCGGCCATCCTGAGAGTAGAACATGCCCGACCACAGCTTGGCTTTACCTCCTTAGAGCGTCTCTGGACCAAGACAGGGAGACTTCAGTTCCTACATCAGAACCAAAGGGCAGAAGTGCCAGGATTTCCCCTCTAGGGTTTTCTCCTGGGCTGCTTAAAGCACTTCTCCTGCTGGTTCCCCAGGTTGCCAAGGAGATGAGCATCCCACCTGGTGGTGCCTGAGCTCCCCGAAGCCCCGCCCCTTCGCCGCGGGCGATCACTGATTGGCCAAGGAGACGAGCGCACCTGTTGGCGGTGATAGCTCCCCGAGGCCCCGCCCCTCGGCCTGTTTGAACTGCGCCGCCGGGCCGGTCAACACTTGAGATGGCAGAGTCGCCTCCTGGCTCTCCTCAGTTTGAGTCCCCCGGCAGGCGCACACTTGGGCTTGCAGCGTCACCGTCGCCTCCTGGCTCTCCTCAGCTTGAGTCCCGGTCCCCGCGGCCGCCGTCTGCACCGCTTGGTCCCCGCCAGCGCTGCTGGGTCGGAGCCCGACGTCCTGCGCGCACGTCAGCCCAGCACGGAGCCTGGGGTCAGGAAGTCGGCGTGAGTACCAGGAGGGGACTGGTGGGATGACTGGGCGGGGGTCGCCGCCGTCCTCACGCTGAGACTGGGGACTGCCCGGGAGCTGAGTCCGGACGCGTAGGCCGGAGCTCCGCACCGTAGAGTTGTGGTGGCTGCCGATCCCCGTGTGTCCGCGCCCTCACAGTCCTCTCAGCCCGCGAAGGCTGGCCCCCAAATCGGGCTGTCTGCCACTACCTCCTCGGGTTGCCCCCCTTTGGGCTGCCCATCCTTCCCCAGCTTCTCTCCTCCGGCCCGCTGGGCAGGTGGCGGGTCTAGGAACCCCGGGAGCGCGCAGCCGGGTGCGCGCTGACACTTCCGGGAGTTGAGTCTCCAGGGCTCCTTCCGCATCCCTTGTCTAGTTCTAGCCTTGAGGTCAGGGTCCTTCTGCAGCTCGGTTACCTCGAGCTATCTTTGTCCCCAGGCTATCCCACTGGCCTACTCAATCTCCCACGCCCACGTTCCTCAGTAATTCCTAGACAGTTCAGGAGAGCCATATCCTGGTTACACTTTTACTGCGAAGGAGAGCTAGCTTTTAGAAAACCTTTCTTTCACACGCGCGCACACATACACACAAGAAAGAACTTTTTAAAATGAGGAAACATCAGTCTTTATATTTACTTAGGATATCTACCCCAGTATATCGCCCAACTCTGGTTTGTTTCTATTTTACCTGTGACTCTATTGAGGACAAAACTCCCCCTGGGTACTTCTGGTATCAAAAGTATATTTTTTCCTAATCACACTTTAAGAGTTAGATTACACATAACACATTTCTCTACTACTGTTTATTATTGTTGGAAAATGATTTTTAAGCCTTAGGAAGTACACCATTGTTAGAATTTGTGATGTCATCTATGTTAGTATTGAATTGAAATTTATGTTTTCCTTTTCTTTTTTTTTTTTTTTCTTCTTTTTAACCAGTAAGGCTAAGATGCCCAGGAAACCTGTGATAAAAAAGGGATCTCAGACAAACCTTAAAGATCCAGTGGAGGTAAGGTGTCTCGTGTGTGTGTGTGTGTGTGTGTGTGTGTGTGTGTGTGTTCTTTCTTTAGTCCATTTCTATCTTGTGTGTGCTTGAGAGGAGCAGAAAGAGGAAAGCGATATGCAAGTTGGGTTAAAGAGCACACAGTTAAATCGATGCACTAAATTGTATAAAACTAGTTTTAGCTGGGAAGTTTGCTTTCTCTACAGGATTAACTGGCCCAGAAAAAGGAACTTTTTAGTTGTTGACTGCAAACCTGCTATCACTAATTAGATCTGAAAAGTTAAATGGTCTCTCCCACCAAGTTCTACTCTTTAGGATGGGGTGGTGGGGTGGGGATGGGGACTTTCCTCTCAGGTCTTAGCCCTCTCCACCTGTATGTGGTAACTGACACATTCTCAAAGTTCATAGAGACTAGTGTAGAATAACTCAATTTAATTAATACCTCTTCCTTAAAAGGGGTATACCACCACCCCACTGACACTGCAGGGGGTCTCTGGTTCCCACTTGTGCCACCTGCTGTGAGCACAGCTGGACATGTTTTCCTCCAATGAGCTCCTCTACCCTCCAAGTGCTGGGATTACAAATGTGTGCTACCATGCCCACCTGAGCTGGCTGTTTGAAATGAATCTAATGGCTTTTTCAGCTATTTAGAAAGATTTTTATGTTGTTTCAATTTTATTTGTGCGCAACAGTGAAGAGATTACTGTACAGTTTAATATTTTAGCCTAAATTTATTTTGATTTAATGCATCTTTGCATTTGACCATTGTGAGCTGTAGATTTGGTTTTGTTGACTCTGGAATTTATGCTTGTGTTGAAGATCAGGTATCTGTAGATGAATAAACAGAACTTAAATGGAAAGTGAAGTGAGTGCTGAATCTTCACAGAGGTGCATGCCTGCAGTGCCAGCATCCTGGAGACTAGCAGGCAGATTGCTGAGAGCTCCAGCCCAGTTGGGGCTACAAACTGAGAACCTGTGTCTCATTTTACTGTCTAATATGCTTAACTTTTGGATGTTTTTATAGATAGTTCCATATTGAGATTCAAAGCTAACCCATCTATTCAAGAACTACTTAGATGGGGGGGACAGTTCAAATGATCATGTGTGTGGATCTAAAGGCTAAGACTGCCCCAGTCACATGGGGCATTGAACTGGGATCCGAAGACCTGGAAGAGAGAACTGGGGACAAGGGTACACAAAGAACCACGACCTGTCTGGAAGACTGATCAGGCTGTAATTTTTTGTTTTTTACATGGGGGTTATATACTCATAGAAGCAGGATGTGTGGAGAGGGATGACATAGGGTGTTCTTTGAATTTTTTGGTGGTTGGTTTTTTGGGTTTTTTTTTTTTTTTTTTTTTTTTGAGACAGGGTTTCTTTGTGTAGCCCTGGCTGTCCTGGAACTCACTCTCTAGTCTAGCCTCAAAATTAGAAATTCACCTGTCTCTGCCTCCAAAGTGCTGGGATTAAAGGCGTGTGCTACCACTGCCCTACAAAATTTGAAATTTTAATAAATGAAATAAACAATTAATAAAAAAAAGAAATAGTAATTTAATTATGTCCACACTGTCCTTGGGGGAATTAATGAAAGAGTCCATTTGCAAATGTAAAATATGTATTTCCATGGTTAAGGAATCTGAAATATGGGATATTTTAATTTTCAATGAATGGCAAATTGAACTGAATTCATAAAATAGGTTTTTATTGTTTTGTGTTCATGTAGAAACATGCAGACACTGTTCCAATCAAGATGAGTCTACAAGCCTCTTTGTAGATGAGCTTCAAATAGACTGTGTAGCTCAACTACAGATATGTTGAAGTCTGCTCAAGTGGCCAACATTTTGAGAGTAGATGAGGACACCATAGTACCTGCATCATAAATGCTGGACTGGAAGCGTGAACATCCAGCAGCACGTGCTCCACGAGTGTTTGGTTACTGAACTGCATCTAGTGCAGTACACTCACATTGAGTGCTGGGTTACTGAAACAAGCCTCTTGCAGTACACACACCATGAATACCTGTACACTGGTATGAGCCTCATGCACCATGAGAGCTGAAAGAGAGATTGTTGGGCCGTGGAAGGGTTGCCAGTGGCCTGGAACCCTGAGATGGCAGGTGTTTGGCCACGCCCCCAAAGCCCAGGGCCCTCCTCCATTTTAACCTAAAACATCAGTCAAGTAAGACATAGGCAAGGGGCATGACTAAGAGCCCTGTGTTGAGATTTGCATATTAATGAGGCCGGGGGACATAGATAATTAAGTCTCTTCTCTAGCCCCTCCCCTCGTCCATGTGAAAATATAAGGGACCGGATTTGGGAATTCGGGCAGGAAGCACTCATCATCCAGATCCAACAATCTCAAATAAAGCTGCTTCTTGGAAACTCAGTCCACATGTGTTCTCCGGCCTGCTTCCATCATCTGGAACTCCAGACGCTTTCATCTATGTGGGACCCTCTGGGCTGCAGGAAAAGCCTTGGCCACAGGACTCTACTGCCGTCCGCGGGCCCAGGCCACTGCCGCCAGCCGGCGGGACTCCACCACTGCTGCTGCATCAACAGGAGGGCCACTGCCACCATGTGGGCCCAGGCCTCCTCCACCGACGCTCGGGACCAGGCCTGGGGCCCTGCGCTTATCCCACAAGAGATGTCATCCTACCATAGAACAGGTGCAATATGTAGTAGGTTACAACCGTAAGTCTGGCACATTACACACACCATAAATGTGTGGTTAGCAGCAAGAACCTCCCACAATATATACTCAAGGTATGATGAGTTATAGTTGGATGTCCATGACAGTATATGCACCAGGAATGATGCTTTCTAGGCAATGATTTCCTTTGATATATGATCCATGACTTCTGGGTTACCATCCTGAATATTGCACTGACACTTTGCAATAAATGATAGGTTATAAAAATGAGCACCACACAACTCAAGAGTGCTTGGATATTATTGCCAAAGTTCCACTATATGCACTGAAGATCAACCTAGAGCAATAAGACACTTGAAGGAGATGAAGATGATATAATTTGGACAGTAAGAATTCAAAATGTCCTAAATGGTAGATGATATGACCGTATACATTGGTGACATTAAAATACTACTACCAACTTTCTACAGCTTATAAACACTTTCAGGAAAGTGGCTGACTACAAGACTGACCTAAAATAAGAATTTGTATCAGTTATATTTTCCATAGATATTCACACATATATACATGCATATATTTATATAGCATATTTCCCATATGCCTCCTATATAAAAATGACAACTGGACTAAGAAAAAAAATCAGAGAAATAAAGTAGCTTCAATTAATATAACAGAATTTACAGTAACTTTTTGAAAAAGCAAGAGAAAGACTCAAATGATTAAAATTTTCAAATATTTGAAGAATACGTAGTATATATAAGAAGATGGGAAAGTCTTTCATTTTCTTGTATTGGTATGTTGAACACAGTAAAAATACCTATCTTCCCAAAAGTAATCTATAAATGGAAAAGAATCCCCACCAAATTCCCAAAATAAGAGACTACAGAACTTGAAAGGATGATTTGCCATCCCAGGACATAAACCCAGGAGAGTTAAAGCAATCTGGAACAATAAAACAATTGCATGGTATTGACATATAAACATACTGGTTGGTTGATCAATGGAATAGAGTTCAAGAAAAAGACTTCATTCCAATCACACGTATACTTCTGGTGTTTCCTAAGGAATCCACCTAGACATTCTGAGAAAAACAAAGCCCATTCAACAAGTGATTCCAGGGATGAGCCTCAGCATGGAAAAGGGGCTCTGAGGGAGGAGGAGTCTGGGAACAATGAATAAGATGACTCCAAGTCAAATTGTGGATTCATGCTGAAGATCTGTGTCCTGCTTGATACAGCTTCTCCAGTCTGCTTCTCCCATTGTTCTGCTTTCTCCCTGGAGATCTGTCTATATTCAGCTTGCTTGCTATTCTAAGAGATCTCTCTGTCCATGTCCTGCTCTCTTGTTATATTAAAAGGTCTCTCTGTCCATGTTCTGGGGTGTGTGTGTGGCACGTGCACTCCTGTGCATGTGCATTTGAGTGTGTGGTAGAGGTGTCAGTGGAGGAGGGGGGCGATTTCAATTCACCAAGTAGTTATCTCTTTTTATCCTAAAAACTTTTCTTGGTAGCTCAAATCCTGCAGAACACAAGTCCTGACAATTATTTCACATATCAATCCAATCATTTACTTCAGTTTTCCTTTGGAGTATTTTATGAACAAGCATCCATGTCCCCAGGTCTTTGCGTGCTAGGAGACAGAAAGCATACATTTTTTCTTAACATTGCAAAATAACTCAGGGATCTATCTGCCTTTTTAAAACACATATAAGATACTTGAGTGGGACCCTGCCATGAAATTTTTATTCCAACTACACACGAGCCTAGACTGTCTGTGTCTGAGGCTGACCTTGAACTCAGAAATATGCCTGCCTTTATATCTCCCTACGTTTGTATCTTTGTGACAAGCTGATTCATAGTGTAACTGCCTTTGTTCCTTAAAATTCATGAAGAATTGATATAATTCATATTGAATCCTTAAGATCTATGAAAGAATTCATTCATACAATTCATGTTAGATCCTTATTTTATCCATAGTTGACACATTTATATTTTTGAATTCACATCTTTAGAGCTCTTTCCCATACCATAACTGCTGTCCTAAAGGTCCTGATGTTTCCCATTCTGTTTTGAAATAGCTAAAGTCTCACCTTCTGGACTCCTGCTGTTTCTAATGATCATGTAGTCAGTAACATTAACAGGGAGGACATTCCTCAATGGAAACGGTTCTGTACTGCTAATGGGTCCAAACCCTGTACATTATTACACAATCCAGCCTTATTTTGCCCACAGCAGCCACTGACAGTGCTGGATGTTCACACCAGTAACCTGTCCAAGGAGGAGGAACCATGTCACTCTACCCCTACCAGGACCATACTTGGTGGTGCTTGTTAAACTATTTCTACACAGAAAAGAGTGCAAATAGATCTATATTCTTTACCCTCCACAAAACTCATGTCCAAGTAGATTAAAGACAAAATAAAACCAGACAGAGTGCACATGAAGAAGACTAAGGGGAGGACATCCCTGAATGCATTGTCACAGCAGACAGCCTTTTGAACAGAATACTCATAGTTTAGGCACTCAGATCAACAATTAATAAATTAGACCTCAAGTTTCTTGAGGCAAAAGGCCTGTCAATTGGACAAAGAAGCAGCCTAAGGAATAGGAAATATTTTTTTACCATATCTACATGTGGTAGAGTCATAATATTGAAAAATACATAAAGATCTCAGGAAACTAGATGTTATGAATCAAAAATCCATTTTAAAAATTGGGTGCAGATTTAAACCGAGAATTCTCAGCAGGCAATCTCAAAGGCTGAGAGACACTTAAATGTTCATCATTATTAGCCTTATGGATATCCAAATGAAAATCCTTTGTGATTCTATGTCATACATGGCAGAATGGTTTAAATCAATAATATGAGTAGTTGCCCATATTAGTAAGAATATAGAGCAAGTGTGGCACCCTTGTACTGATTGTAAGAGGGCAAGGTAAGGCAGTCAATAGGGAGGGAAATCAATGTCATGATTCCTCAGGAAACTGGGGACCCATATACCTGAAGATACAGCTGTATCAGTCTTGGCATATATTCAAAAGCTACTCCAGTCACTAAATCACAGAGACATGTGCTCAACTATGTTCATAGCAGCTTTATTTATAGTAGGCAGAACCTAAAAATAACTTAGATTTACCATAGCTAAAGGATAAAGAAGATGTGGTACTTTTGCAAAATGCATTATAACTCAACTGCTGAAAATATGACAACATGAAATGAATGTATGATTACAGGCTAATGAATGCAACTAGAGGTAACCCAGACCTAGAGTAACATCAATTGTTAATATTCCCTGATGAGTGGATATTAGCACGTAAGTAAGCTTTAATATAACTCCCCTTGACAGAGCCAGAGAGGTTATGTAAAGAGAAGAGAAATAGTGGGGATACATGCATCCATGTGTAAAGGGGGAATAGAATAGATTCTCAGGGTAGCCTGAAGTTATTGGGAAAATACATGGTAGAGACCATTTGGAAAGAGGATGTAGGGAGAGTACAATACAAGGAGAAAAAGGTGGAATTAGGGGGCATTGAGAGGTTAGTTATGGAACTTAGTGCACTGGAAACTTTCAGGGAACCATGAGTGTGAGGCTACTGACTGCTCCTACAGATGGAGGACTGAGTCTGAATTGGCCATTCATTACAGCAAGCAAGTGTTTAGTGTTGGGAACTGGTTACATTTACAGAGCTGTTGCCCAGGAAGTCTCTAAACAACCCATACTGAGTCCAGTAAAAACATTTTGCTTTCTGCAGACTGACCACATGGCTGCATTAATTTGGACAATTTCCAAACAGCTCACTAAATGTGAAAGTCAAGTGGGTGCAGGCTTAGACCCTTCACTCCTATGTGATAGTTTCTTTGTGGAGAGAAGGTTCTCTACAGGCCACAGAATCAAAACGTGGACAAAATACAAGCTATAAAATTCTCCATCTACTCTCTCCAGTCTATAAATTGTGCTGAGTCAAGATGGTAATTAACATTTTTGAGTGGCCACCGAATATTTTGTTTAACTGGAGTAGCTGGACATCAGAGGGAACCCAATCCTCATACTGCCTGTGTATTCAGAAACCTCACAGAGCCTTGAATGGCAAAAATGGGGCTTGCATGGGTCTTAGCCAGGTCCTCTGCTTATGTTGTGGCTGTTAGCTTGGTGATTTGTGATCACCAAGGAGGAGGTGTGACTCTGAATTCTTTGCTTGATCTTGATACTCTTTTCTTCTTATTACCCTAATGTTAAGCCTTCAAATTGCTTTCAAAATTCCTTTTATCTTGTTTTGTTCTGTTTGGCTCTCCTCTCTTTGACACCTGCTGTCTTCTAAGGAAAAAAACATAAAAGTAGGGAACTTGGGGAGAGGAACATTGGAGAGGTTAAGGGGTTACTGGAAGGTATGGAGGGAGGAGAAACAGTGGCCCTGAAATAGTTAGTGTATGACAGAAGAATCTGGTTTCAATGAAAAACTTAATTCAGCATTTTTTTTAATGAAAAGGCAAAGATAAGGGAAAAAATAATGAGCAGACAGGAACAAAACAGTGAATAAAAGGAAACCATGATTTTGACAGATACACTTCTCATTCTGTAGGAGAGAGAATGACCATGAGAGAGGAGTTCATGACAAGCCCTTTCTGAGGACCTATCTAGATCTCAGAAATCAGAAGTTTTACTCTCAGCAATGTGAAATATTTGTGTACATTATCAGGTCATTTTCTTGTGTTATCTTTTCTTAGTTTGAATTGTGGAATTACAGAGGTAACTGCATGTTTAATTTTAAAACCATATTCTTGCTTCTCTTTAAGAGAAACTAATATTGACTAACATTAAATAATAAAAATACATATTTTATATTATAGGGTATAGATATCATAATTATTTAATACATTAAACATAAACTCTTGTATGAAAATATTAAATGTTTAACCAAATTCTCCAAACAAAAATGAAAGTGTTATAATCTATGCCTTGTTATTTACTCAGAAGAAAAGAAAGTGATGAGTCACTTGTCTAAAGCTATTTTTTTTTTCTGGTTTTTCTAGACAGGGTTTCTCTGTGTATCCCTGGCTGTTGTACTGGAACACACTCTATAGACCAGGATGGCCTCGAACTCAGAAATCCTCCTGCCTCTGCCTCCCAAGTGCTGGGATTAAAGGCCTGTGCCACTACTGCCCAGCTGGGTATTACATTTTTACTCAACTATAATTTATGGACATTATTTAAATATAAATGAAAACAATCCAGTCAGTTTCTTATCCCCATTTTTACTTTTTCAAGTTGCTGACTTCTGGGCAGAAAGCTCTGATTCCATCCACATAAATCAACTTTCTGGATTTTAACATTATACTATAATAGTCACTTGCTTCTCACCAGTCTGACAACTTTAGCTTTAAAAAGCTTGATTATCTTTCTTCTCCACATACCAAATAAAAGGACATTCTAAAAACCATTTGATGGTGAATGCTTCAGACAGATTCTGTGCTTCCTCCCCTTCATTTTGTATTTCATTCTGTAATGTAGACAAAATGGCTGAAATTCTCACATCCATCTGACAAATGACAGTGCCATTAGAGATGTAAATTTGATGGGAGAAATAGCTTGAGACTGCTTAAGCTGTCAGTATATGCAGTTCCATGACCAATAGGGCACTGACTGTAGGGATCCATTATAAGTGTATAATCCTTTAAATGTGAACTTGACCAATGTTACCTATGAGCACATGTACATAGAAATAAAAAAAAAAAAAACCACAAATTGCAGAACTCCCACAAAAGAAACCTCAAAGTCACACTAAACAGTTATATTTCTCATCATCTGTCTCCAACTGATCTTTCTTCTGAATAGAGAGGTCCCAAGCTCTACAGAACTCTCTCTGAATGGAGGTGTCAAAAGGATGGCTATGGTTCTGCAGCCCCTCATGTCTCTTTGTTACTTGAGAAAAACTCTTCCCTCTGAATCCCACACACAAAACAACATTGAAGAACAATTTAATGTCTGCTTGAGGTCAAGCACCATACATGCCTGAAAAACCTCTGAAACTCAAAACACCTATTGTACTCTGGAATTTAACTTCCATGAAACAGGTCATAGTGACTGGTGGTAGTAAAAATGTAAAAGGATTGAAATTAAATATTGCTGAAGGATGATCCGCATGATCTTTTTTTCTTCCAGTTTCCAAACTTTTAGTAATACTTATCACACAAATCTAAACATGGAGTGCAATGTTAGGAACTTCTAGAAACCATATCTATAGTTTTCATATCTTTCTTCTCACTACACACCAAAAGCAATGCCTGTTTAGGAACACAGGAGTGTGATATTATGAGCAACACAGTTTCCTATGGCCAGAGCCGTCCAGTCTCGCCCTGCCATGACATTCAAATTAAGTGACACTCAAAGGTAAAGAACCTTGTCTTAGTCAGGGTTTCTATTCCTGAACAAAACATCATGACCAAGAAGCAAGTTGGGGAGGAAAGGGTTTATTCAGCTTACACTTCCACATTGCTGTTCATCACCAAAGGAAGTCAGGACTGGAACTCAAGCAGGTCAGGAAGCAGGAGCTGATGCAGAGGCCATGGAGGGATGTTACTTACTAGCTTGCTTCCCCTGGCTTGCTCAGCTTGATTTATTACAGAACCCAAGACTACCAGCACAGGCATGGACCACCCACAATGGGCTAGGCCCTGCCCCCTTGATCACTAATTGAGAAAATGCCTTACAGCTGGATCTTGTGGAGGCATTTCCTCAAGGGCAGCTCCTTTCTCTGTGATAACTCCAGCTTGACTCAAGTTGACACACAAAACCACCTAGTACAGACCCTTAGTGTATTAAATTGTACATTGACACATTTAATGAAGCCAAGTTCCTAGCTTTTAGCACACCAGTATTCAGCACTATCTGTGTCATATTCCTGCCTGTCTACCACAGTACCACAGGGAAGGTCTTGGTGGCTATGGAAGCCTCCTGTATCCTACCTTCTATTCTAAGCATTCTAAGTCTAGACAAGATCGGGCGCCTTCAGGGTGGTATGGCTGTAGATGCATTCTAAGTCTAATCTTTGCCCCTAAGTGATACATTGTTTGGTTCAGGCCATATAAGAACACACTTCATATCCTTACAGATAAAAGACATAAATGGGCAAAAAATGTACTTAAAACATAGTTCACATGATTCTTCAAGGAAACTGAATTTTATTTGGTCTTTACCTTTATAATCTGTTCAGAATATGGGCATAAGATTCATTTAGCATCGTACTTACCTAAAACTCATAAACATCTTGGTTGATCACAACATCCCATAAAATTATATGATGAATATAAATCAGCTGTTTTCACACTAATTCTGTGACACTGTAATACAGGTCTCCATGTTGTGGTGACCCACCCAACATAATAATACATCCTTTTGTAATTAACAACTTTGATATTGCTACTGTCATGAGTTATATTTTCTCATCTCCTGATCACCTTAGATGACCTCTGATGAAGTGTTCTCTGAACCCAGAGTGGTCAAAACTTAAAGGTTGGGAAACTCATCTCTGAAGTATTGGCAAAACTTTCAGAATTTCAAAGATATTTATCCTGAGTACAAAAGCAAAATAGAACTACCTGGCTGGGCTGTGGTGGCACATGCCTTTAATCCCAGCACTTGGGAGGTAGAGGCAGGAAGATTTCTGAGTTCGAGGCCAGCCTGGTCTACAGAGTAAGTTCCAGGTCAGCCTGGGCTACACAGAGAAACCCTGTCTCAAGAAACAAAACAAAACAAAAAAATAGAACTTCCTGCAGTAAATCCTCTTTCTTTCTTTCCTTTGCTCCCTCACTACCTTCCTTCCCACTTTTTTCTTCCTTCCTTTTTCCCTCCTGTATTGCCTCCCTCCATCACCCTAGTCTTTTTTCCTTCCCTTCTTCCTTTCCTTCTGATACAATATTCCTTGAAGTGTTGATTCTCTGCTTTCATAGGAATAAGTACTAGATATTGATGTAATCATCACAAGTTTTGGACACTCTATATCTCTTTTTTTAAATTTCATATTAACTAAGATAACTAATTCTTCCCTTCAGAGATTTTTTTTTTTGGGGGGGGGGCAGGAGGTTCATCAGCAATTGCATTCAGAAACCATACAAGTTTGATGTGCTTAAATCACAGAACTATTTTGTTTATTTTATTTACTTATACATTTATTTTACATATTCACTTTACATCCTGCTCACCATCCCCCTCTTGGTCACCCTCATCACCACACTTCTTCCATCGTCCAAACTCTTCTGCAATTCTGTGTGACTGGGGCATCCCCTGCATAACCCTCACTGCCAAAACCTGGCAGTTAATATCTGTGTGAGGCTATGTGCTTACTCAGTTACTGTCCTACTGAGGCCAGATAGGGCAGGCCAACTAGTGGAAGCTATTGCATGTATAGGAAACAAAGTTTTGGGATAGCCTCCTTTCCAGTTGGTCAGGACACTGATGCAGGCCAAGCTTCATATCTACTACATATGTTCACGGAGGCCTAGGTCCAGCCCACTTATATTCTTTTGTTCGGGGTGCAGATTATGAAAGCCCTGACACTCCAGTTTAGTTGACACTGTTGGTATTCCTGTGGAGTTCTTATCCACTTGGGAGCTGCAATCCTTCCTTCTCTTGTTACTTAAGAATCCCCAAGCGCCATCCACGAGTTGGCTGTGGATGTTTTCATGTGTCTGAGTCAGCTGCTTTGTGGAAACTCTCAGAAGACAACACACTCCTATCTGTAAACATAACAGAGTACCATTAATAGTATCAGGGTTAGGTGTGTGCCCGTGAGATGGCGTGCCCGTGAGATGCCATGAGTTGGGGTGGTTACTGGTTAGCCATTCCTTCAGTCTCTGCTGTATATCTCATACCTACAATTCTTGAGGACAGGATAAATTTTGGATTGAAAGTTTTGTTATCTCTGTAGATCCTCTGGCTTTCCTGCCTGGCTACAGGAGGTGGCCTCTTCAGGTTCCATATCCCCAGTGTAGTGAGGCACAGCTAAGGTCACCTCCATCGATTTTCAGGCACTTCACTTATCCCTGGTCTCTGTTCCATTTTCATTAGTCAGCAGTTTGATTGTTCAAATTGAAACATTACTTCATACATGGATTATTTTCCAATAATTCTTTAGGGAATATTTTTTCAGGAAAATAGTTATAAATTTATATCATATATATGATTATCTTGTATAACAATCCTGATATTTCACATGGATGGAACATTGGGCAAAATTTTTGTGTCATCTTCATATTTTGAGAGATATTTTGTTTTCTTAAATCTCAGAAAAGTAAATTAACTTTGATATTAATTAAAGGATCTTTTCAAGGTTTTCAGTTGCATGGTTTTTTTCTTCTGTCTCCAGTAATTGGTATTGTAGTGAAGGCTGTCATACATTCTTTACAAGCTCAAGGTTCGTGTCCAGTATGGATTTTGAGTGGAGTTTTAAGATTAGAAGTATTTGTAAAATAAATTCTAGATCCTTTTATTTTTTATGTTTTTCTCCTGTAGGAATTCTGGTATATAATGGAAACCAGCTGAGAATTTCAGCCATATGGACTAAACCACTACTGGATCCTTCAATTTAGTACAGGGATTCAGTCATTGTTAGAATAGTTGGTTCGCAGCCTGTAAGCCATTCTAATACTTCCTCTTTCCACATATATATATATATATACAGAGATGGTAGAGAATTTTACTATTACACCTGTGTTTTTGTTTTATTTTTGCACCTTCCCATTAAGAAATTGACAATAGAATAATATATAATAGAATAGCAATAGAGCTCCACAGAGTTTGTCATCTGTTTCCTGCCTTTCTCCCAGGGTTGTCATGTACCTACCAGGTGAAAAGCATCTGAAATTTTCCTGAACCAAACATGAAGGACAATACAAAAATCTTGTTCCTTCATATTTCCTCCTGTGAGTATTTTGTTCTGCCTTCTAAGAAGGACTGAAGAATTCACAGTTTGTTCTTCCTTTTTCTTGAGCTTCACATGGTCTGTGAATGTTATCGTGGGTATTCTGAGCTATTAGGCTAAAATCCACTTATCAATGAATACATACTATGTGTGTTCTTTTGTGACTCAGTTACCTCACTCGGGATGATATTTTCTAGTTCCATCCATTTGCCTAAGAATTTCATAAATTCATTCAGTTTTTTTTAAAAACTTTAATCTGTATTTTTATGTTATTTTATTAAGAATTTATTTATTTTATTTATATGAGTAGACTGTAGCTGTCTTCAGAAACACCAGAAGAGGGCATCAGATGCCGTTACACATAGTTGTGAGCCACCATGTGGTTGCTGGGAATTGAACTCAGGACCTCTGGAAGAACAGTCAGTGCTCTTAACCTCTGAGCCATTTCTCCACCCTGAATTCATTGTTTTTAATAGCTGAGTGTACTCCATTGTGAAAATGTAGCACATTTTCTCTTTCTATTCCTCTGTTGAAGGACATCTGGGTTCCTTCCAGTTTCTGGCTATTATAACTAAGGCAGCTGTGGACATAGCAGAGCATATGTCCTTGATATATGTTGGAGCATCTTTAAATGTGGAACAGAGACTGAAGGAAACACCTTCCAGAGAATGTCCCACCTGGGGCTCCATCCCATATACAGACAAAAAACCAAGACACTAATGTGGATGCCAAGAAATGCTTGCTGACAGGAGCCTGATATAGCTGTCTTCTGAGAGGCCCTATCAGAGCCTGGCAAATACAGAGGCAGATGCTCACAGCCAGTGTTTGGACTGAGCACAAGGTCTTCAATGGAGGGGTTAGAGAAAGGACTGAAGGAGCAGAAGAGGTTTTCAAACCCATAGGAAAAACAACAATATCAACAAACCAGACACCCCAGAGCTCCCAGGAACTAAACCATTAAGCAAAGAGTACACATGTGGGGATCCCATGGCTCCAGCTGCATGTGTAGCAGAGGATGGCCTTGTCGGACATCAGTGGAAGGAGAGCACCTTGGTCCTGGTAAGGCTCCTTGCCCCAGTGTAGGGGAATGCCAGGGTGGGGAGGCAGGAGTGGGTGGTCAGGTGGATGAGCATCTTCATAGAAGCAGGGGGAGAGAGGATGGGGTAGGGGCTTTCCGGAGGGGAATCTGGAAAGGGGATAACATTTGACCTGTAAATAAATAAACTAGTCAATAAAAAAATTGAAAATCAAATCTTCTTTCTTAAACTCTCTCTTTAATTGGCAATATTCGGGGCACCTTTCCACAGGTGAGATAGATTGTTCACTCCACTGCAACGTTGGTAATATGCTTGATTCCAGCAACAGTAAGGGAAATGGCTGCTGGGTGCAGTGGAAGCACAGGCAGGAATGGAAGTCCTGACTAGGTGAGCATAAGGTTACAACCCACAAAGGGGAGGAGCAGGCAGCTAATCAGAGATGAGCTGGAGCGGTGGGTCCTCCCATGGGCTGTCATGGAGGCTAATGGAAAATGGGAACAGTTGCTACCAAAGTACGTATATCTGCCGATCTGAAAAAGGGTGTGCATCTAGACTAGAAGCCTGTGCCTGGAAACACTATTCTGAGTTACTTCTGCACCCTCTGACCCTGAGGGAGTTGCTCATGTCACTCAAGATTCACTTGCCAATGGGAGCCTCCAGGCAGGCCTGCCAGTCATACGAGGAGGAGGGTCCTTCCGGGATCCATTTTGCCAGCTCTCGTAATTAAGCAGGTTGAAGGTGATTTGGTCTGTGTGCTCTTACTCTTGCTGCTGGGTACTGTGAGGGAATTTCAGGCAAGTTCTGAAGTTGCGCCATGGTGAGGATACAGTCGCTTCCCAAGGAGGTGAGGAGGAGGAGCTGGTGTGGTGGGTCCCACTGAAGGCTGGGTCAGAACCAGCAGCTAGATGCAGGCACCTGTGCGAATACCTCGTGGTGGTTTTAGCCACCTCTGGCCCAGTGGTAGCATCTGAATGACTTCACTCTTTGACCTGAATATTTACAAACAATTTGGAGCAGGGGCCTGTATATAGAAACACCCTTGGCAGCATGCCAATGGCAGACAGGCTTTCTTTCCCTAGTATATTCTACAAGGTCTTCTCTTGGTATTTAGCATTTTGGTGTTGATTCATTTGATGTTAGTTTTGTCTGTGTTGTAATATGTATCTCATGTGTTGAGTGAATCAAAGCCCATTCTTTCATTATTTCTCCGTTTTTAAAAAAGAAACAAATAAAAAAGTGGATTAATTTTAGAACAGCTGCATCTTTAGCCTTTTAGAAAAATGTTTCTGAGACAACAAGGTATGTTGTTACCAGGATCTCAGTCCCATGCTCGACCTTGCTAAACTTAGTAAATTCATATGTTAAATGGCTGTACCACTAGAGAGAGATTACTCATTTTAGTCATGTAGTCAACTGTCCTTTACAGTAAAAGGAAAGTACTTGCACGTGGAGCATGGCTCCTGCCTTTAGACCAGCACAGGAGCAACAACAGTTCACTGTGTACACTGCAGGGTGAAGCAATGCAAACAACTGCTAGCTCATACACTGTAGTTTAAGGGAATCGTCTGCAGGGGTAACCATTATGAAGAAGGCCCTGATATGGGGCAAAGTGAGTGATTTTGTAATTCCCAAATGTGATAGGAACTCCATAGAAAGACCAACAGAATCAACTAACCAGGACCCTTGGGGCTCTCAGAGACTGATCCACCAACCAAAGAATATACATGGGATTCCTCTGTACACATATATGACAGATGTGAAGCTTGGACTTCAAGTGGATTCTATCCCAAAAGCTGTGGCCTGTGAGTGGTATGGGTTTTTCTAGCTAGGCTGCCTTATCTGGTCTCAGTTGGGGGAGTTGCTCCTAGGTGTGCAGAGACTTGATATTCCCTGGAGGGGGAATACCAAGTAGGGCCCCTCCCAACTCAGAGAAAAGAACAGGGTGGGGGCAGGGAGTGAAGAGATGAGGGGAGGTATTGACAGGGAGGAGGGGCAATAAGCAGGTTGTAAAGTGAATGAGTAAAATGAATGAATAAATATATGGTTCAAACAAAAAATGATTGAAAAATAAGAGAAATGGAAGACTTAAAATGTAGAAATAGATGAAGAGGAACAGAAAGGAACATACACACAGACACATACACACACAGACACACACACACACAAAACCCCAAAAAAAAATATGCTGATCTGAAGAATTGAATAAGACCCCAGACCGTGACTACCTGTACTGAATACCCTGCTGCCATCACTCAGCAGGAATGTGATGACTTCTGTAATGGCTTCAGTAATAATTGGAAGGCCAGTTGACAGTCAAGTTGCATATTGAGTAAACTAGAGGGGTGTGTAATGCATTAGATGGGGAAGGAGTATCCACATGTAGAGTAGCATGTCTTAAAAGTAAAGATTCCATTATTATGAGTTTAACTTTATATTTGCCTATCTAGCAATAAACATGAATATATAGTTGTATTATTTCTTGAAAATTTGGGACAAAAATAATCTACAGTTTACAAGATAGTCCTCAAAGTCCATATCTCCAGGTCAATTCTATAGAAACATTAGTTAATATTAATATTGATAGATATATATCAATGAATAAATTGGTAATAATGTATCATAAGTATAAGGAAGGATACTGTGAAAACACTGAACTTCACTGCTCTGTGATTGGAAAATCAAGCCATCTCTCTTAGATACAAAACTGACAAAACTTCAGGAAAGCCTTTCAAGATTTAAAGTGGTAAATTTGCAGTGGGGGTGAGTGTGTAAGTGGGAATACTGTGGGAAATAGAGTGGTATTTCTGTGGCTCAAAAAGCCTGGGATCTCATGTGGGGATTAAGGTATATGTTACCCAGTATGTGTTCACAGGTGCCAAAAGACCAAGCTTGGCTTTTGAGACCCTCTAAGTGAACCACGTGGAAACAAGAGATCGCTGCAAAACACAAGAGGAATTTTTAATATTCCAGCATGCTGGGGACACCCTGCACCCAAAAAAGGAGAGGCAACCCAGTCCAGCTCATTCAGTGAGCTTTTATACAGTCCTTAGGACAGCAGCCATTAAGCACAATGTGATTGGCGAACAGTGTGACTTTTTAAACTTGTCTCTAGGGAATGAGGTGGCAAGGGTTGGTCCCTTCTTTGGAATGTGTCCACTTGTCCTCTGGGCATTCACCACCCGAGAAAGTGGGTTCCCTTCCTTGTGGTCTGAGGAATGTTAATCAGCATCTCCCTTCCTCCTCTGAATGTTAATCCAGCAAGTGTCCTCTGACCAAGGAATGTTAATTAGCCTCTCCCTTTGGGCGACAAGTGTTCCAAAGTTCCTCTTCAGTTTTCTGAGAGCAGGGTTGTCTGGGAGTGGAGAAAAGGAAAATCATGGATCCAAGTTGTTGCCATGTGTTCTGCTTGATACAGACTTTCCATCTGCTTCTCTTTCTGTTCTGCTTTCTTTCTGGAGCTTTGTCTGTATTCTGCTGCTTGCTAGTCTAAGAGACCTCTGTGTCCATGTCCTGCTTTTTGCTTCGTTCTCTGCATGGGTGTGTATGTTCATTCTACAAGCAGTTCTCTTTTTCTTCTAAACATTTCTCTGGTGAGCTCACCTCCAGCAGAATACAGGTACAGGGTTATTTTACCTGTCAATCTAATCGTTTACTCCAGGTTTTCCTTTTGATTACCCTGTGAATCAACATCCCACGACTCCAGCCCTTTGATTCTTAGGAGGCAAAAGGCATACAGTTTTGCTTAACATTGCAAAATAACTCAAATTTCTGTCTGGCTTTCTTAAGCACAGATGATAGGCTAATTGGGTGGGACCCCGCCTGAAATTACCATTTCTATCAGGCCTGAGGGTAACATTGCTCTATCCTAGGTTGATCCTGAACTCTGGAATCTATCTGCATTCCTAAGCTTAAACAGAAAAAGAAACAAGTAGCTGGGTGGGACCCCCTTGGATCACCACTTCATATATCCCTTTATCTCCTTCCTTAGTGATTTTCCAA
>JAJTUV010002235.1:0-249893 GCA_021653895.1 Mastomys natalensis | reverse complement strand
TTATTTATTTTTTTTTGTAGAAGGAAAAGAAGGAAGTGGAGGGCTTGATGCCCTACTTTCATCCCTACATTAATCGCAACATTATATCTCCTGCTAAATACATCATCTATGGGAAAAAACAGGGCTGATACATTGTGGTTTGAGGAAGGATCTTAACAGGTGTCCTGAGGAACATGGACAGGGAACTCTGGAGAGTGAAAAGGTCTGAAAGGAGAAAATGGCAGCTGCAGAATGTTCTAGAGGTGAGCAAATCAGAGTGCTTACACATGGATGTTGAGAGTAGTTTGTGATCCAGAGACCATGCTTGCTCAGATGTTCCATTGTAGCAGGGTCCTGCTGGGTTTGGAGAGGGGTTTGAGAACTCAGGTTTGCTAGGATCACAGGGTACCACTTGGCTAGAAGGACTAGCCTTCAGACCCAGCACAGGTCAGGTAGCTCTTCTCTTTGACTATCTAGGAAACTTCCCTTGCTGGTATCCATAACTTCAGTTAGCTTTATTGAGGAAAGCAGGCCACTCAGAGGAGGGTGGCTGTCATTTCTAGTGATTAGATAACCTTCCCACTCTCTTTTGTTCATTGTTTAGTCCAGTGGTTCTCAGGCCCTTTCCAGGCAACATTTAAAAGTTTGTGGGGTTTCATTTTTGTATTTAGTGCTGTGAGAGGGGGTATACTTATGGCCAGAGCCTGTGTAAAAGCTGTTCTCCTGCTAGATAGAGTTCTCTCTTTATCTAGATTTTCAGAAGTCCCCTAGGACATTCATGTAGGTAAAAACTTGTGTTTAATTATCTGAGCTAGAACTTAATAGTTTTTTTTTTTTTAATGGTCTGAATATGCAGCTAACTTTCTAGGAATGCAATTACAGTTCTGTGTGAGTTTAGGGAAGCTTGACTTTGCTACCAAGAGTTGCTCAACATTTCCTGAAGTCACTACATTGATGGCAACATGCCGGAACGGAGGTAGTTGAGTCACTGGCTGTGCACCTGTATCAGTGTGTGTTGGTAGAAGTTCCGTTTCTGTGACTCTATGGAAAGGTGTAAGCATTTGCCTGCTTCGAGGGAAACGACACTCACACCAAAATACTGTTTATGTTATAGCAAATTGCTATGCTCCTCCTTATAGTTGGGGAAACATTATGCTCTAAAAGTCATGTGCATAGGGAAGTGATGTAATCTATGATTATTAGTTCGCGGTTTAGGAGTCATTACAAATACTTGTTCTAACACAGAGTTGAGGTTGAGAGCCTCAGTTCTCTGGTCTCACAATATCTGGTTTCCACCACCTCTCTGAAGAACTAGTAGCAAAGGAGGCCCCCACCTTTTTTCATCTTTCGGCCCATCATCATTATTAAGGCAATTGCAATGCAGGAACTTGGCTGTCAGACCTCTCTGCCAGGGCCTCCAGTTTACCTTAGTCAAGAACTGCAGTATTTGATCTGGTGGATAATACAGGTCCTGTCACGAAGAGGTTCTCTTTATGTTCCTCCTTTTCCATCTACCTCGTATCTCTTCTGATGCCCTCCCCGCCCATCCATCTTTTTGCTCCCGCCATAAGCTGGCAAATAGCCTGCTCTAGACCAACGAGCCACCATGGGCTCCAGTTCAGCTTTCCCATTTTTCTCCTGGCGCCCCTCCACCCTCGGCTGCCTTTCAAACCTTGCTTCTCCCTTCCTTTCAAGGTTGTTCTCCAGGATATGGCATCTTCTTTCCTCCTTTCGCCAGGTCCAGATCTGTCTTCCTTCCCTTTGAACAAACATCCTTTCTCCACTTCATCCAGGCCTGTCTCTGTGCCAGCTCCTTGCTTTAGGCTTGGGTCCTATAACTCCCCACAGCTTCCCCCCCACCCCCGTCTCCATCAGTCTAGGCTGCAGGTCTCTCAGCAGCAATCAGTCCCTGCCTGCGTACTTGACCCCCCCCCCCATCCTACCTCTACGCCCTCCCGCGCCGTGGGCGGTCTAGGGAGGGGCCAGGATCCGGGGCGGCTCCTGGGGCTCGGGTTGTGGGAGGCGCCCTCTCTGGTCTCCCCCTCCCTTCCCCCCGCCCCGTCTTCCCTGCACCCTCCTTCCTCCCTCCGCCGAGAGCTTCCCCGGTCCCCGGCGCCGCCTCCTTCCCTCCCGGCACCGTGCTCTCGCGGCCGCCGTCGCCCGGGGAAGGAGAGACGGGGGTGGGGTTTGCGGGTAGCGATCGAGAAGGGGAGAGACCCGGCTGGGCTAGAGCCTGGATTCTTGTGGAAGGAGAACAGGGGGAGGGGAAGCTGGAGGACCGGGAGGGGAGAACGGGTACCCGCGGCCGGGCCTGGGCCCTTGAGGCCGGGGAGAGCCGCGGAGCGGGACCGGCCGCCGAGGTAAGAGCGGGGCCCCACGACCAGGGCTTGGTGAGGAGGCCGGTGGACGCAGGGCAGGGCCGAGGGTGCGGGGGTTCGGGTGCGAGCGGCGAGTAATGGGGTAGCGGGACCCTGGAGCGTGGGTAAGCTGGGCTAGTGCTAGCCATGGGGGCTGCTGAGAGGAGGTGGAGAGAGGTGGAGTCCCGAGAGGGTGGGGGGCCAAGGGAGGCCGGAGGAGGGTGGGGACAGGCGCTCTCTCCTCCTCTCCCCCAGCCCGTGCGGCTCCGCCCCGCCTCCTCCGCGGGGCGCCCTCCGCGTCCCGAACCGCACGGTCGGAGCCCGGGAGGCGGGGAGCGAGACCTGTCCGTCGGCTGGCCCAGGCCGCTGCCGGCGGGCTCCTCCGTGCCCTTATGGCTGCTTTTCCTTAGATGCTGCTGCTGCTGCTGGTGCCTCTCTTCCTCCGCCCCCTGGGCGCTGGCGGGGCGCAGACCCCAAACGTCACCTCGGAAGGTGCACCCATCTCCGGCGCCCGGACTTCTTCACCCTACAGCTCCTTTCCCTGCACGTCTCCTTTTCTCATCACTCTAGCGTCAGGACCTTCCCCCACCCCACCCACCCCCGGGCATCCTGGTCTGCAGCCACTTCACTATTCCTGACCTCCTTTCTGTCACTCCGCATCACCACCGCACCCATTTCCTCTGTCTCACGTTGCTACACTACACCGTTTTTCTGACCCGAATTATCTTCTCAGCCCCACCCCCTTTTCCGGGCCCCACAATACTACAGCGCCCCGTTCCGTGGTCCACCTTGTTGCTTTGATGGGCTTGTGTGGTCCTCGTTCAATGGGATTGTGTGGTCCTCATCGGTATTCTCCTTCAACCCTGTCCTCAGTTTAACCATCGGACATTATAGCCCTTACGATTTCCTCTTAGCTATTTTTCTCCGTTATACCTCTCAACCGGTGGAAGGTGATGTAAGCATCAGCTTTAGCCCTAACCCACGATTCTGGGTTCTGCAGCTTGGGGTTCTTAACTGTTCCCACTCCCACCTTCCAGTCGTGTGTCCCGTGTGCCCCTCCTTTTCTGTCCCCCAGCCCCACCATTGACCACGCCTGCTCTTCCCCCTTCCACTGCGGCGTTGCCTTCCCGCTCCCACGGTTCCCCTGTGCCTCCCCCATTCCCTCTTAGGATGCCAGATTATACATCCGCCCTGGGAAGGTGGCATCAGGTACCGTGGCTTGACTCGCGACCAGGTGAAGGCCATCAACTTCCTGCCTGTGGACTACGAGATTGAATATGTGTGCCGAGGGGAGGCGCGAGGTGGTGGGGCCCAAGGTGCGCAAGTGCCTGGCCAACGGCTCCTGGACGGATATGGACACACCCAGCCGCTGTGGTGAGTAGCCTGGGAAGCCACCACCACCCCTACCCCCTTCCTTTTCAGGCCCTTCCTTTCCCGGTTGCAGACCACCTTAGTTGTTTTGCAAGTAGCAATTTAAATCCAGTGGAACCAAATTCACAAATACGTTTAATGAATGAGTACTATGTAGGAGGAGGGGTGTTGCTGTGAGCAGCTAGTGGGAGGAAGCAAGCTAAGCAGCCAGCACATTCACTTCATCGTCTTCATTAGGATACCGATCATTGGAAGAAATAACTTTGATTTTTTTTTTCATCTGAGTTATTCTTTGAGGTTCATTAGTGAGAGATTAATTTTTTTAAGTCATAAAACGTTTCATTGCATTTTCTGACACCTTTGTCTCCAACTCAATGACCATATAAGTCAATTTAGTAGTAGTACAGACCAGCCATAGGAAAAGCAAGCCTAATCATGCATCCAGATTTACATAAATCCACACATTTCAAAGGCAGAGAACTACCCACTTTACTGTGCTGTGAGCAGTATCTGTTTTGTGTGTGCTTATAGCTCCATCTTGGGTTCCTACAATAGAAATGTTTTTTTTTTTTTTTTTGATAGGAATGTGGATACTGGGGGGGCTGGGGAGAGACGGGGAGGTAGGGAGGCATAGACATTGCACACCTGATTCTGTGGAGTAGGATGCTTGTGAACCAGACCCAAACCTAATTCTCTGTACTCCTTAGGGGAAGGATCTTTTACAACTTGCCTTTCTTCTTATTTTCTGTCTCTCCACAGTCGAATCTGCTCCAAGTCTTATTTGACCCTGGAAAATGGGAAGGTTTTCCTGACGGGTGGGGACCTCCCAGCTCTGGATGGAGCCCGGGTGGATTTCCGATGTGACCCCGACTTCCATCTGTGGGCAGCTCCGGAGCATCTGTAGTCAGGGCCAGTGGAGCACCCCAAGCCCCACTGCCAGGGTGAGGGGAAAAGCTGCCTGCCTGCAGCTGATGAGGGTGCTTGCCCTAGAATGGGAGTGGGGTGGGAGTGGATAGAGGGAAAGGATGGTTGCTATGAAGAATGTCGGGAGGAATTTGGGAAGACGCAGGTGAAGCCCGTCTTTACACCGCCCACCTGCCTCAGACTTGGTTCCACAATCCTTTCTGTTGGGCTTCCCCCCACCCTCCTTCCCTTTAGTGTGTTCTTCCTGATTTCAAATCTTGGACCTTTTGTTTTTTTTTTCCCTTCAATAAGCTCAGCCGCCCCCCTCAGCTTCTTAAAGTTAAAAAACTGCTCGCCCCCCCGACCCCGCTGGAAAAAACTACCCCCTCTCTGTAGACTTAGAACATCCTCTGTTTCACTCTTCTAGAATTGATCCTTTGCTCTTCGCTCTATAATGGAATTGCTGTAAATATTCAGAATTAAATCATACATTACCTTTAGAAAAAGTCGGTGAGATCTGGGATTGGAAACATGGAAAAAAGAAAAAGAAAAAAAAAAAAAAAAAAAAAAAAAAAAAAAAACTGGGGCGAATGTCCAGAACAGTGATATTCAAGGGCACATGGAAGAAGACTATGAGTCTTGTGTATTCTTTTTACAACCTTGATCATTCCTTGAGGGAATAATTGCTTTCGTGTTTGCCACCCCTTTGCCTGCCTCTTTGCTGTCTTTTCTGCAAATGTCTCCCCTTTCTGGGCACCCAAACGCTTGTTGTATATATACTCTTCTCTCCTGGAATGAATTAAGTAAGCTTTAGGGTTCTTCATTTTGACTAAGTCCTCATTTTGAGCTCTTATGACTGTGTGCGTATGCTAACAACTTTTGGAGAACTTACTAAATTAAGGTATTTAAAGAGCACTCGTTTAAAACCAATTGTTTTGTAATTTGTTTTCTTATAGAGATCATAGATTTATATATGTGTATAATATTCAAGCTCTACAAAACTCAGCTGCACTCCACCCCCCCTTTACTTCCTGGCACAAATTCTGTTGTCCTTTGAATAATAGAAGAAAACACGAGTCCTGACCCCTAGCCCCGCCTTGCTTCTTATCCCCAGGCACCCTACCCCCAACGCAGTCTCCGCTCCGCATGAACTGGTGTGGGAGGGGGCTGGGGATCAGGCCTGGGAAGCTGGGCGCCCCTGGTAACTCTTCTCTGATCCCCGTCTTTCCTGCTGCCAGTGAATCGAACGCCACACTCAGGTGAGATCAGAAACCCTTCCTGCGTGCACTGCTGCCCCCATCCCTCACTCTTCACCCTCCACTAGAAGGATTTCTTTGCGTAGGTTGTGGGTGTCCTGTTACTCATTCCCTCCACCCATTCTAGTTTGAGGCTCGGCCCTCCTCTCCTACCTGTTTCTTGCCGACAAATCGCGGTTTTCCGCGGGTCGCGCTCCCTCCCACACCCCTGCTTGGCCACATTCCTCCGGGTCGCGCTCCTCTCAGCTTCCAAGCGCGAAGCCCGGTAGGGGGCAGCCGCGCGCCGGAGGATCCCAGATCTCTCCTTCGTGGGGTTCCTTCAGACCTCGGGGACCTATTCCTGCCACCCCCTACCTAGGTTTTACCGACGAGGTTCCATCGACCCTGTTCACCGGTCCACCAATGCGAGTCTCGCATCCTCTGTAGACCCTTTCTCTCAATACCCTTCTTCAAGCCTTCCCTCAAACCGCACTATCTTTACCCTAAGCTGCACTTCTCCATACCCAATTCTCCCTTTCTCAACCCGTATCTTTCTGCAAAGCCTTGCCCATCGCTCTCCCTCTTCCTACCTTTCCCCATATTCCGCTTTCAGAACTGTCACCGGCCCTCCTACCCTACCCACCCTCGCTTCCCATCTTTGCTTTGTGCTTATCCTCTCGCCTTCCAAATGCCCCATCCTCCCATCCAGTCTCCTTAGGCGGAGACCCCTCCCTTCCTTGCGCTCTTCTCTCTTCTCCCCTCCCCTCCGGGCCTCGGCACTGGCTCCTATCCCCGCCCCCAGCCCGTGACGTCAAGGCCCCTCTCCTAGCTCCTTTTCTCCCCTCCTCCCTTCTGTCGGTCGGTCAGTCGGCGAGGAGAGTCCGCGGTGGCGGGAGCGAGCGTCTCCTGGCCCTAGAAAGCCCACGTCCCTGCCTTCCCCGGGCTCTGGTCCCTCCTCTCCAATGAGACCTGGGATGGAGGCGCCTCCCCGACGCCCTCCAGAAGCCTTCCCCAGAAGAAGTGTCCCCCCTGAGCTGCCCCCATCCCAAGGAGGCCGCCCCCGCCCCTCCTCGCCATGGGCCGGGGGGACCCTGTACCCCAGTGGGGTGGCCGCTGCCTCTTCTGCTGATGATGGCGGCTGGGGTGGCTCCGGTGTGGGCCCTCTCACTCCCCTCATCTCCCGCGGCCTCACCCGAGGGTCCCCCGCACCCTCCTCAGAACGGCGTGCAGTATACATCGGGGCGCTGTTTCCCATGAGCGGGGGCTGGCCGGGGGGGCCAGGCCTGCCAGCCCGCGGTGGAGATGGCGCTGGAGGACGTTAACAGCCGCAGAGACATCTGCCGGACTACGAGCTCAAGCTTATCCACCACGATAGCAAGGTATGTCGGGGTGAGGGACAGAGTGGCTGGGGTGGTGGGAAGCGAGGGCTGTGAATCCTCTTTGGGATTGCGAAGCAGACCCTTCCCGAGGGTGACTGGTTGGAGACGCACAGGAGGTGCAGGAGCTTTGGGATGTCTCAGTGGCTCTGAAGGCCGACTCTCTTGCAGGCAGTAGGAGAATCACAGAAGTGGTGGGGGTCTTAGGTGCTGATCCTCTGGGAGTAAGCTATCCCTGGCCAGGGTTGGGGGCTGGGAAGGAATTCAGAGGTGGGCAGCTAGCTTAGGGGTTTACATTTGCCATGGTAACAAGGTAAATCTCTCGGCGTAGGTTGGGGCTGAAAGGAATATGGAAAGAAGGGGGAGGATTTAGAGAGACAAGAGGGTTCTACTTTATCTATCAAAACAAATAGCAAGGTAAGGCTGCCTGACTCTTCCATCTCTACCTTTTAGGGGATTCCTGTGAGAATGTGGCCTCCAGCTCTGGGAATGACTAATAAGGGGTGGGCTGAAGCACTGGGAGAGCGTATTGGGGTTCGTAAGGAACCCCTAAAACAGCATTGGGGATGGAGTGTACAGGGAGATCAGGGAGGGGTAGGGAGGAGGGTTGGGACAGTCAGAACTCTGGGCCTCCTGTGGAACTTGGGGGAGGGGGTCCTGATTTTAGCGTTTGGTTTTATTATGGCCTAGTGGATGTAGTTTTGGGAAGAGGAGAAGGTTGGTTGTGGTGAAGAAATTTTGAGATTAAAGGATGGTCTATGATAAGATTTCTTTACCAAGTCTCTCCCTAAGTGGGAAACTGATATGACAGAAGTTTGGGTCCTTTCTAACCTCAAATCTTTTCTAGCTCCAAAGATTTGAGGTTGGGAAAAATGTACAGGTGGGAGATTTGGTCATTTTATTCTTGGGTGTGTGTAACATTGGTATGCACCTAAAAATAGGCATGTGCCTCCAAAGGGGACAGAAATGAGCTTGCTGGCAGAATGCTAGGGGAAAGGGCTTGGAGGAAAAAAAAAAAGGAAACTTAAATTCTCTTGGATTTTTGCCTTCTCTGTGGGTCCCAACATCACTGAACAAAACACACCATTTGTTTAAAATACTAGATTGCACTCCTTAGTCAAGAAGGAATCCAAGTAGTATCTTTGTTTTCATCCACAGAAATCCTGCTAAGGACATGGGTGCATGCAATTTACTCCGGGATGCCTGCGGGAAGAGAGGCAGAGCACAAGAAAAAAAAAATTAGACGTGAGGGTAGGGAGGAAGGAAGAAGAGAGGGCGTCTTGATCTGTTAGAGAGCACTACAGGAAGATAGGGAGGTCTGTCTTGAGTTCACAATTCTTCCCCCATGACAAGTGATTCTGTAGAGGTGTTGGGGCGCAAATGAGGCGGGGGGGGGGGGCGACATAGAAGGTAGCCTGAAGGAGAGGATATGGTGTAGCGTAGGTCTTGATCTTTGGCCAGTGTTAAGAGAGGAACTTCATGGATTGGGGTAAATGGTTGTGTGTGGGGTTTTTATAAGAACAGGTAGAACAGAGATGAAACAGGAGATGGAGTGGTACACACATTAGGCCACACAAGGCCCTGTTTTATGTAACTGTAAGTTTCCGGGTATCCTCATTGTTCCTGTGAAATCGTTTCTTCAAACAGTGAAGGGACACTTCCAGGATTAGGAGAAGCTGGGGTCAGCATCTGTTCTGTCAGGAAGGACCCACTAATGGTTAATATATACACACATATATATAGATGCTAAGTAGGAGTCATGTTCCAAACCTACAGGTGAGCCCTGCCCTTGACAGGGTGGAGAACAGAGCAGGCAGCCGTGTTCAGAGTATTTTTTTTTTTTTTTTTTTTTGGGTGCTCAGATTTGCCAGCTCCCCCTGCCTCCCTGGGCTTCTTGTCTCCAACTTCCCACAGTGTCTCAAATGTCAGGCCTCAGTGGGGAGCAAGCAGACTCTTGCTTTATTGTCTATACCTTCTTTATTTTCTTTCTAACCCCTCCACCAAGTTCACTCTCTCCAGTCCCTTGTGCCTCCAGTCCCTGTTCCCTCTGCTCTGACTCCCCACTGGCTGTCATTTCTTCTCCGCTTCTTTTAGGGGCTCCAGCAGCTTCTGAAATGTCATGCTTCAGCAGGAGGGGAACAGACAGTAGGGGACCCACGGCTGGCCCTTCCCCCTAATTTTCCCTCCTACTATTCTTTCCCTCTCTAAGCTTTCCTGTTTCATCTTTCAGGCACTTCTCATATCATCTGGCTTGTGGAGAATTCCACTCTGTTTATCTGGATCTCCCTCATTTTAGATTCTCCTGCACTCCCCCCTCCCCTTTTTCTCTAATGGACTTGTCAAATGTCAGGGCCCAGCAGGAAAGGATAGGGTGCTGAGCAGGCACCCTACTGATCTTGTTCTCTGAAATTGAAGGTGGAAATTTTATTGAGGGAGCTGTCTGGGGATCTGCAGAGAATGTGTTTGTATTCCTGCAGACTTTTCTGGGCAGATGTTTCAGACTCTATAAACATGGGATGGGTATGTGTGTGTGCAGAGTTGAACGAAGAGAGTGGACTTAGGGTTAATTGAGAATAAGCAGAAGTGGAGGACAGTAGAGTATGTGTTAATATGGACGGAAGAACATGCAGTTGTGAGTAGGGCCAAGGTGCCAGATGGAAGACAGGAGAAGGGAGCTTAATGAAAGAGGTGAAGCTAGAAGAAACTTGACAGGAAGAGATTCAGGAAGAAGAGTGTAGTTCTGGAAGTGAATCATTAGGAAGACAGTAGGCAATTTGAGATGTGTGTATATGTGAGATGGGGGGGTCTTGGGAGTCAGCCCTCATTTCTCCTTCCTCCCTCAGTGTGACCAGGACAAGCCACCAAGTACTTGTACGAACTACTCTACAATGACCCCATCAAGATCATCCTCATGCCCGGCTGCAGTTCTGTCTCCACACTTGTAGTGAGGCTGCCGGATGTGGAACCTTATTGTGGTATGCAAGGCAGGGTGTCACTTCCTTTTGGGCTCGGTTAAGTAGAGCGATTGATAGAGGTTAGGTTCAAGAGAGGACTAGGGAGAGGGAGAGAGGGACCTCTGCCAGGACTCAGCCTACTGAGGGCCTCATCTGTTTGTCTTTCTGGTAGAATTGCATGAAGGGCTATGGGGATCCACAGATGTGTGCGTGTGTGAGTGTGTGTGTGCGCGCTTGCTTGCTTGCTTGCGTGCTCGCTCTTTTTTTTTTTGTTTTTTTTTTTTTGTTTTTCGAGACAGGGTTTCTCTGTGTAGCCCGGGCTGTCCTGGAACTCACTCTGTAGACCAGGCTGGCCTCGAACTCAGAAATCCGCCTGCCTCTGCCTCCCAAGTGCTGGGATTAAAGGCGTGCGCCACCACCGCCCGGCGCGTGCTCGCTCTTGAAAATCACTTTTCCCAGGACAAAGGTGGGGAAGTTTGGAGAGCTGGGAGAGAAAAATCAGGGCCAAGGAGTACCTAAAGACACTGCCATTCTTCTGCCTCAGCTCTCATATGGCTCCAGCTCACCAGCCTTGTCAAACCGACAGCGGTTTCCAACGTTCTTCCGGACACATCCATCCGCTACACTCCACAATCCCACTCGGGTGAAACTCTTTGAAAAGTGGGGCTGGAAGAAGATTGCCACCATCCAGCAGACCACGGAGGTCTTCACCTCAGTGAGTCCAGAGAGAGGGTGGGACGTGAGGTCCCAGGGGCATCTGCTCTTGCGGGGGGACTTGATGGTTTATCAAAAGAGAATACATTCCAAGTGGGCGAAGTGCTTGTTCTTTCTGTAGCCTGTGAACACGTAATTGGATTTTTGGAATCCTCTCCACTGTTTCGATTTGTTGTTCCCCAGACAGATAGGACTCTGTTCTATAAAAGTAGGTTTAGCCGGGCGTGGTGGCGCACGCCTTTAATCCAGCACTTGGGAGGCAGAGGCAGGCGGATTTCTGAGTTCGAGGCCAGCCTGGTCTACAGTGTGAGTTCCAGGACAGCCAGGGCTATACAGAGAAACCCTGTCTCGAAAAAACAAACAAACAAACAAACAAACAAAAAAAGTAGGTTTAATTACAAGTTGAAACAAGAGGGGGTAAAAAAGTAAGGTCTTAGGGAAGTAGTGGTTTCCAGTTCCTTCAGGGGGGGGGGTGATTGGCAGCTTAGTGTGGAGCTACTGGATGGAGTGGAAAAGAAGAGGTCGAAGGAGCGGGTGGACAGATAAGAGACAAATGACATGTGTGTGGTGGGTTTGGTAGTTGACCGGAGAGATGCTTACAGACAGTTTGAAGAAGGACAGGGAGGTTTGCAGAAAACAGAGAGGAAATGGCCACGCTCCACACTGAAGAAAGTAGCCTGATTCTTCTCTTTGTTTCTATTTTTTGAGTCTTCATTATTTTCAGTAGCCCTTTAATTTTCCCTTCCCACTTTTCCTCAGTGACTCAGTCCATTTTTCTGTGATCCTTTTGACTGTCTGCCCACTTGCCTCTTGAGTTGGCACCATTCTGTGTATTCTAGACCCTGCCCTGCTTTTTTCTCTTTCCTTTGTTTTCTTCTCAATGCCCAGAGTGGGGTAGAATAGGGCAGTATCCTGGATACAGATCCTGAGGAGGGGCTCATCATTGCATCTCAGAAGCTGCCTCCTAAGAATGGGGCTACTTTCTTTCATCCTCTCTTCATAGCGTTCAGGTGTTTCTTGGAATAAGGTTCAGATCCTACTCCTCTGCTGTGAGTATTCGGTTGGTTCTTGCTTGCAAGCTCTGCTTTACTCTTGATTTTTCTTATCCCCACTTAAGACACTGGATGACCTGGAGGAGCGTGTGAAAGAGGCCGGGATTGAGATTACTTTCCGACAGAGTTTCTTCTCAGATCCAGCTGTGCCTGTTAAAAACCTGAAGGTGGGAGAGCAGGGATGGTGGGCTGGCCTGCCGTGGGGTTTAATGTGGGTGGTGGTTGGCTGGAGAAGAGAACCTGGAAGAGGCAGTTGTTAATTCTATGAGACAGCTCAGTCTCCTGGGAAGGTTTAGTTCCGTCTTCCAGTTGACATTTATCCACTGCCCATTCACTCAACGTTTCTTTGCACTAAGCTCTTGAACGCTTAGAAAGCACTGGCTTAACCCCTCAGGCGCTTTTAGCATCCCTCAGGAGCTCTGTTTCTGTTCCTGTTTTATAGCGTCAAGATGCTCGAATCATCGTGGGACTTTTCTATGAGACCGAAGCCCGGAAAGTTTTTTGTGAGGTGGAGATAGAATCTGGACCAGGGAGGGGCTGGATGGGCTCTCTACTTTGGTTTTTCTCCTGGGTCCTCCTCACTGCATCTCTGCTCAAATTGATAGCAAATGACCTGAGGTGATAATGAATACCAGGCCTGTCTGTAGGCCCTGACTCCTTATTCCTCTACATTCAGACACACATGCACGCGCACACACGTTCTCATTTTAATGATTTGTGTTTTGACCCTGTCTTTTCTGGGTTGCCAAAGGAGGCATTTTGTTGAGACTTTCCTATGATTTGACGATTTAAAAAAAAAAAAAAAAAAATAAAATATATATATATATATATATATATATATATGTATATGTGTAATTAAATTTTTAGATCAGCATACAAAATAGTGGATTTTAGTGAAGATTAAAAAAAAAATTCCTGCTCTTTGATTCTGGAAAAGCTATATAGTATCTAGTGAGATGACACTACTTCCTCCAGAACAAGAGCACACCTCCAATGCTTCCCTCCTTACTTTGAACACAGGTCTATAAGGAACGGCTCTTTGGGAAGAAGTACGTCTGGTTCCTAATCGGGTGGTATGCTGACAACTGGTTCAAGACCTATGACCCGTCAATCAATTGTACGGTGGAAGAGATGACTGAGGCAGTGGAGGGCCACATCACCACGGAGATTGTCATGCTGAACCCTGCCAACACCCGAAGCATTTCCAACATGGTGAGGGAGCATCAAAGAAGGGGAGGGAAGAGTGGGGGGGGGGATTGAGGATAGCAGAGGAGTCGGGGGATGAGAAGGGGCTCATACCCATCTTGTGCTTTTTTGCGTCATGTTTCGTGGGTTCTACCTGTGCTTGATTTCCTTGGGTGAGAGAGAAAAACTGTGGAGCATACAGTAGGCTTCTGATGAGCGGAAGGGCTGTTACCATGGAAACAAGGAGCAGTTGGTGAGAAGTCAAGTGAGGGAGAGAGGCGTTAATGGTAATATAGTCTTGTACTGCAAAGCACACTTTTTCCAGAGAGCATCCCTTGGGCACTGATGTGTTCTTATTTATTGCTATTATTATTGTTGTTATTATTATTATTTGTGTGCGTCTGACTTACGTTAGTACCTCAGAGGGTTGCTTAATATTCCTTTGGTTTTTTTTTTTTTTGGTTGTTTGTTTGTTTTGGAAATAGAGTCTCTCTATGTACTCTTGGAGATCCTGGAACTAGCCATGTAGACCAGGCTTACGTCAAACTGACAGAAATGACTCTGCCTCCCTAGTGCTGATATTAAAGGCATGTGCTAGCATACCTGGTTTCATATTCACTTTGTATCCATGTAAAATTAGTTTTTGGTAATTTGCTTTTTTTTTTTTTTAAATTTTGGATATGCACAAACTTCCGAAATTCTCTAGCCCTGGATTGTTGCATTCATCCAGCTGAGTGGCCTCAGGTGTGCTTGGAAAGGCACTTTGAAGGCACACTGTCACTGTCTTGATTTAGAGGACCAGAGTAGCCCTGTGTAGGGCGTGATGAGTGAGCATGGGTGTGGCTATGTGGGGAAGAGACAGTTGCTGCACAGCACCACACTCCACAGTGCGGGGATCTCCATAGTTCAGGAGGGTAACCTGGTGTGACTCCAGCTGTGAAATATCAGCTTTCAGAGGGGGTGAACTAATGATGGTTTTAATAATGGTTGATTTTTATGAGGAATATCAGGATATTTGGCGTTTAATTTCAGGATCTCAACAGCAGTACTCTAAAACAGATTTGTTAATTTACATCTTTTGAGCTAGAAACTAGGAAGGTTTCTTGGAACCAGGAAGGTTTAGTGACTAGTCCTGGGTCTTGCATCTCCTCATGCCCTGTGTAGTTGAACTCCAACCTGCTCTGCTGCCTCAATTCCCATTGCAAACACAAATGCCTGACCAAACTCTTTACCTTCATGTGCAAATACTGTTCAGATAATGGTGGAGTTTTATCAAAGGAGAAATGAGATTTGGGAATCTGCTTCCGGCGGTAGGTTGTGGTAAAAAGTTGGGCAGCCATGTGGATTCTGATTATAAACTATGTTCTGGGATGTTCTAGCAGGATGTTATGTTTAATTTATTTCAATTAAAAATGACAGTGAAGAAACACTGGATAACCATTCCCCTGCACAGGACATGAAAACAGTCATTTTCCAGACACCAAGACAGTGGAGTAGGCTACCAAAATCAGAAAGGCTTATTAGTGTCCAAAGCCTAGAACCTGTCACCCACGGACTCTGTCTCACACTGGGGGAGAGAGAGAAGGGAAAAATAAGAGCTTAGAGTTGGGAGGATGTCACTGGATACTTGGGCCTTGGGATAGGATGTCTTTTCTGGCTTTTGGTTTTCAGAGAATGTATCTTTTTGTTTATTTATATATTTTTAAAAGGTGCTCTTTTCTCAAAGAAAGCTAAAGGCCTTCTTGAGACGCCTTTCTTGAGAAAAGACCCTGAAAGTGTCAGGTGGAAAACCCTAGATTTCTTTTTTTTTTTTTTTTCAATAGTGAAGAAGCAGCCTTTTCAGGTGATGAGGGAAGATTATAGGTGGGTCAAACGGCACCAAAAGAAGTGGATCAGAGCAAGAGTCGGACAGAAGGGTGAAATGGGCAGAACCATAGAGATGTAGAGAAATGGCCAGCTGGGTGGCCTCAGGTGTGCTTGGATCATTCCCAAACTCCCATCAGAGCTACCTGAAAAATTAGGTTAGTGTGGAGGTTACTGAATCCTTTCCCTGGAATTCCCTGCATCTGAAGTGTGGGACCTGAGGGTTTCATTTCTGGCAAATTCCTGAAGTTTCTGATGCTGCTGATCTGGTTTCCCATGAGAACTATAGGGAAGTGGTGTTCAACAGAGGTTGCGATGTCTGGAGGGTGAGGACAAGGGGGCCTCTAAATATCCTGCGACGAACACAGTTCAAACCCTAGCAATAAGACTTCTCTGATTAAGTAGTTCAACAGCATAGGAATTGAGTAACCCTGGTTTAGAAGAGGATCTTAGGTACCATGTCTGAGGAAACAGAGGGTCTGAGATCATATACACCCCACCCTACCTCCTCTACAAAGGAAGGAAGGAAGGAAAGAAGGAAGGAAGGAAGGAAAAAAAGTATAACCATAATCTTTGCTGACTCAAAGGGGAAGAGTGGTTTTTCATGATTTTCAGTGGTACTCTCTTGGCTAGCTGTACTGTCCTGAGTGAGCTGAGAATCTGAGGATAATATCATGCTGAGCAGATTAATCCCTTCCCAATATGGTGATTTTCTGATGTAATCTTTACTTTGAACTGAGGATTGGCTAGACCTGAAAGCTGAAGGCCTGACTGCTCAGAAAGTGTTAGCTCGCTGCTGCTGCTGCCTAAGAGCTTCCAGCACAGAAGCACCTCAGGGCAGTGCACAGTAAGCACAACGGTGGATGCCAGACACCCTGGGCTGGAATCCCAGCATCACTACAGGCTGCAGTTAGTTACAGGACCCTGTGTCTTTTGTTTCCTCATCTCTGAAATAGAGACAATAACAGAGTACATTCGTTGAAATGTCTGAGGATCAAACACATTGATCTGTGTGCCCGGTACAAAGTAAGGACAATATAAATGTAGCTGTCACCATGACTCCTACCACCACCACCTGGCATCACCACCCTGGCATCACCACCGTCACCACCACCAGCCTCTTTTCCTTCCTGTATAGAGAGGGGTGGTATTAATGAAACATTAGAACAAACTGCTTAAGAGGATTTGCTGATTTTGATATGTAATTTACTTGCAAGTCTGATTCACTGGATACTGGGTATATGAGAAAAAAGTGAGCTAAAATTTTTTTTTTTTGTCTTGGTTTTCGTTTTATTTTATTATTTTTAGGTGTGTGTGTGAGTATGTATAGGGAGGTGCCAATGGAGGTGAGAGATATCGGATCCCACAGAGCTGGAGTTTCATGGGCTCTTTACAATAGCTTCTGCACTCTGGAACATTGAACCATCTCCAGCTCACCTGCCTTTCTGTTTTGTTTTGAGATGAGAGTCCTACTATGTAGCTTTGGTTAGCCTTGAACTTAGCTGTGTACACCAGAATTGTCTCGAATTTGAAATCCTATTGTTTTTGTCTGCCTCCTGGGTTTGAGAGGATAGGTGTGCACCATTATGGACACCCCCACCCTGACCCTTCTCTCTGAAGTTGGTCTTACTGTGATGCCCAGGTTGATCTTGAACTTACAGACTCCGACTCACACCCCCCCCACACACACACACACACAGTCTTTAGCCTCATAAGCAGCTTGGTTATGCTGCCACTGTTCTTCCTTTGAATTTGAGATCAGTGGTCATATATAGCGACAATGTGTTTGAGTAAATGGGAATTACAAGATGTAAGGTCTGGGACCAGAATTACAGGCCTGAGCATTGGGAACAAAGACGAGGGTGCAACCAGGGAAATGCGCAGAGAGAGAGTGTAATGTACTTCATATACTTCATTTTATGTGTTCTTACTTAATCCTTGCTGGAGCTCTTTAATGCAGTATTATTCCCATTTTCAAGCTGAATAGTCAGTTTAGTGAGATTTAATAACTTGCTTGAGATTTCTTAGTAGGTAAGCAGTTTAATTAGAGTTAGAACCCATTCATCTACTTATCCATCCAGTGGACTTTCTTTTTACTTAGAGATGTTATTGTTTTAGGTTCACAGCAAAATTGAAAGGAAGGCCCAGAATTCCTGTAATTCTACATGCACAACTTCTCCATTATCAGGTTACACCACCACATGAGTATACTAGTGAAAATTGGTGATCTTCATCAACCACTTATTGTTACTCAAAGCCCATGGCTTGTATTAGTGCCAGCTGTTGGAGTTTTGTATTCTGTGGGTGCATGTGACATGTGTTTTACCTTTACAGTGTCATGTGACGTACACAGAGTTCCAGGGCCATTTATAGTGTGTCTGCTGTGAGCTTTGTTCAACGCTAGGTTCCAGTCCCCAGGAGAGGAATGGAGCTTATTCCTGTCTTAGCATAGTTGAGCCCTGACCTTTGTGTTTCAAGGCCCAGGCTATTTCTAGAAAACTGGACAGAAAAGTAAATGTCGTTAGGGCATGGGAACAAGGTTTTAAAAAAAATTAAAATTTCATTCTGTCTATTTATTTTATGAATGTGTCCACACCAAGGTGCACATGTGAAGGTTAGAAGCTAACCTTTAGGTGTTGGTTCTCTCCCTCCATTATGTGTGTACCAGAAATCCAACTCAGGCTTGGCAGTAAGTAGGTAGGTGCCTTTACATGCTGAATCATCTCACTGGCCAGAAACAAAGATTCTTCATTCGTGTATCATCCCTTCTTCGTTAGTGTGCCTGTAAACATTCTAAACCCAAACAATTATCTATGCAGTGATTCTGCGTCATACATGCGTTCCGCCAAGAAAAATTTAAATGTTTTTCTACGTGGTCGGGAAAGGGAAGGTGTGATGCTCTCTCTCTCTCTGTTATGTGGAAGGCAATTCTGAGAGGTTTAGAAATTCATTCACCCATGAGTAAGGAAAGCCAAGCAGAGCTATTGTAAGCTATATGGCGAGGTCTCTTCGTCCATGAAACTTAAAGGGATTGCCATTCTTCTTAGATTTCTTGGAAGAAAGATTGAGTACAAGAAGGGATGTGAATAGAACTGAATCTGGACCTCTATGGTGTGAAGGCTGCTTCCTGCGGCTGTCACCAGTCCAAGGAAGCAGCCAACAGAAGTCATACCAGGCTAGCGAGAAGTTAGCTTCTTAAAGAGCGATCCTCCTGGTTGTCAGGCAGAGTGCAAAAGGCTGTGGTGTCGCCTTTTCTGGATCTTTCAAAATTGGAGGAGTTGTTAGCTCCTGGGTCACCTCTGCTGTAAGAGCCTGAGGGTTGGGAGAACGCCAGCTGCCACTCTTCACTGCAATATCCATCGCTTCCTTGGCTGTGTCTTTGCTTCGCTCGTTTGCCATTCATTTCCCAGAGTGTTTATTCATCAGATTTCTCTGTTGTTTGTAGTTCTGAGCTAGCAGCTGTACACTCTTAAGACCATTGGACTCAGCTAATCCCCGCTTTTAGTCTTGTAGCTTCCAACCCAAGATAGACACATGGGTATAGCTAACGATTTTGTCTGTACATATGGTCCTACCCCACAACATGAACACAAACCATCCGCTCAAGTCACAGTGTCTGAGCCAGAACTGAGGCCTCTCCCCCTGTGCCCACGCACATTTCAATGCTCTCTCCTCTTGTTCTTCCCTACAGACATCACAGGAATTTGTGGAGAAGCTAACCAAGCGGCTGAAAAGACACCCTGAGGAGACTGGAGGCTTCCAAGAGGCACCACTGGCCTATGATGCTATCTGGGCCTTGGCTTTGGCCTTGAACAAGACCTCTGGAGGAGGTGGCCGTTCTGGCGTGCGGCTGGAGGACTTTAACTACAACAACCAGACCATTACAGACCAAATCTACCGGGCCATGAACTCCTCCTCGTTTGAGGGTGTTTCTGTGAGTTACAGCAGCTTCTGCTGTGCACCCCATGAAAAGGGAAATGCTTGGAGGGCCCCTAGATACATGCATTTTCTCAGTTATTTTTCTCTAAGAGTCAGTAAAGCAGTCTTAGACTAGGGAGGAGGGACCCCCTCACCAGAAAGCCATACAAAATATGGCAGTACAAAGAACTGCTGTATTCTAGTGCTTTTCAAGCTGGTCAAGGTGGTTTACAGGTTAGATGAGAAGTATACTGTTTTAAAAAGAGATAATAACTTGAGAGCTCATCTCCTTATTCTTTTTAAAGTAAGGAAATTAGTGCCCAATAGGGTTTGGCGATTGCTCCTGATCCTCTCTCTGGGGACTCTCTGATTCAGATCTTAAGGGTGAAGTTTCTTCTCCAAAGAACACTGTTTCCAGAATCTAGGGTATGTGCATCTGGGGTGTGTCCTACATGCAGCAGATGCCATAAATAGCCTTCATTCAGAAGCTCAATTACATCAAAAAACAGAAGGTTTCGGAGTCCCTGATGTTCTCTTTTTTTCCTGCTTTTATCCCCTCTGCCTTCCTCCACATGTTTCTCCTCAGGGCCATGTGGTCTTTGATGCCAGCGGCTCCCGGATGGCATGGACTCTTATCGAGCAGCTACAGGGTGAGCTGGGGTCTGAGGGAGCTGAAGGAGGGGCAGGCAGGGGGCTGGCAGGGGTTGGGCTGAGTGCATCCTTGGAAGAACAGTGATGAGCCTCAACAAGATTGCCCGGTACATTTTGCCTACCTTGCATCGTGTTCGTCAGACTTTTAAATAATGATAAAAAGAACATGGACAGGCCTTTTGCAGTGATTCTGTTCTTTCAAAGGGGCATGCAGGTTAAAAACAACTGTTCTTTCTTCCAGTGGTTTCAGTTTTAGTCCCAGAAGTTGCCTGCCTGAGGCTGGGTTGAGAGGTGAAGAGCTGTCAGTGTGTCCTAAAAGATCAAGGGAAGCTGGCTCTGGGAAGCTGGCTTCTTTTAAAAAGGAATCCACTCAGTTCTTTGCTATGTGAGAACAGCATTCCAGTCATACAACTAGCTGGCCTTTTCTAGAAAGCATTCCCTGTAACTTAGTTCTGAGGAGTCTACAGAGCTTCTATGAGTTAGTTTTTCAATTCCACCTGACTTAGCCTCTTGTGGTGTGGCCAAGAGACCCATTTCTTAGCCTCTGTGAAAAGTCCCTCCCTCCACCTCTGCCACCAAACTCTCTCAGCTCTCTCTCTATATGGGACAAGTGAGGCTGGACTTCAGCCAGGGCGAAGTGGGTGTGAGTTGGTGTTTGGAAGGACTAGGTTGTATTAACTGTGGCCATTCTGCAAAGAGACATCTTAGGAGTGACTGCATTTTCCTGACTGGCACTTGAAGAGGCAGATGTATCTTCTCCAAGGCATTAGAACCCAAGCCAAAGGGAGAGAGGGTTCTAAAATTAAAGCCATGCAGCCTGCAGTTCTGTCCATCACAAGAGGGAGAACGGGCAGAAAATGTTTAAAGCTTTGGAAGCGAGAGACATGCTGCTGGGAGAGGTGTGAGGCAGCAGAATATGTGGTAGACATGCCAAGGCGTCTTCCTCTGTGGAGAGCCTTACATGCATAAGGGTTATATTACTTATTCATATATACACACACATACATATTTATTTATTCATGTATACTTACTGCTTATTCATGTAAACTTGCTGCCTTGGGAACCACCTTGTGTTGCTGTAGATTTAGGTTGCCTGCCCAGGTGACTTGGCTCCTTACAGCATCCTCGAGTTGCTTATTATATATTATTACATGCAACCACGAAGAGCAACCTCAAGGGTAACGGAAGCTTGAAAATGGCTTCTCCTTACCCACGGCAACTCCTGTCCTTTGCTCAGGCGGCAGCTACAAGAAAATCGGCTACTACGACAGCACCAAGGATGATCTTTCCTGGTCCAAAACAGACAAGTGGATCGGTGAGTTCTTCTTTGGTGCTTCTGAATAGTCATTGTCGTACATCTGAATGAGGGAGGGTGCTTTGGGGCTGAAATGGAAGGTGGGTCAGGGTAGGGATTGGGAGTGAACATAGCCCCCAAGAAAGGAGGAGAGGTGAGTTGGTGTGAAGCTGGATCAGGCCAGCCAGGAGTTGGATCAGGCCCTGTTTTTTAATAGTGCTCTGCTTCAGTGGGAGGGAATTAAAGGGAACAGACACCGAGAGAAATGGAAGCTTGTCATCCAGCCTTGATATGCTAGAACCAGAGTCTTCAGGTCTCTCTCCAGAAAGTACTTGCTCAGCTGTGGGACAGGAGGCAGAATTTCATGCTGTTCTTATTGGCTCTTTTGTCCTTTTTTTTGTTTTGTTTTCCCCTCACGTTTTATACATTCGTTTGTGTACAAGTCTAAGAGGCCTCTCCTACCACCATGTGTGTGGGTCCTGGAAATTGAACTCAGATCATCAGGCTTGGTAGCAAGAAACTTTATGCCCTGTGTCATCTTTCCAGCTTTTGGTTTTGGTTTTTGTTTTTTTCTGCCTTTTTGAATCAGGGCTTGAACTCTCTTGTAGCCCAGGTTCATGTTGAAGTCAGGATGATCCTCCTGCCTCAGCGTCTCAAGTGTTGGGGTTTCAGGTATATACTACCATGCCTGGGTTTTTGTTTTTGTTTGAGTTTCACTATGTACCTCTGACTGTCTCGGAATTTGTTTTGTAGACTAGGCTGCCCTCCAACCCACAGAGATCAAACTACCTCTCTCTCCCTTCCTTCTAAATGCTGGGATTAAAGGTGAATGTGCACCTGGCCTACCATGCACTTTAAAAATAATAATAATAATTTATTTATTTATTTATTTATTTATGACTGTTCTGTGTGAATATATGGTACATGTCAGAAGAGGGCATCAGATCCCATTATAGATGGGTTATAACCCATCATGCGGTTGCTGGGAATTGAACTCGGGGCCTCTGGAAGAGCATCCCCTGAGCTATCTCTCCAGCCCTACCCATGCACTTTTTCTTTTTTCTTTTTTCTTTTCTTTCTTTCTTTCTTTTTTTTTTTTTTTTTTTTTTTTTGGTTTTTCAAGACAGGGTTTCTCTGTGTAGCCCAGGCTGTCCTGGAACTCACTCTGTAGACCAGGCTGGCCTCGAACTCAGAAATCCACCTGCCTCTGCCTCCCAAGTGCTGGGATTAAAGGCGTGCGCCACCACCACCCGGCATGCATTTTTTCAAGAGAGAAAGAAAGCCTGTTATTTTTGATGTGCCAAATGACAGGAAATGGGAAAGATACTGGAGGTAGGCCAAAAAAGAAGTTCCTATTGATGGAAAGGCTGTTGAAGGCAGCCTTGCCCAGTGAAATCTCATCATTACCAGTACTACTGGAAAAGTTAGTGTGTGTGTACATTCATGCTGTGTGGCTGTGGTGTTCCTGTGGAGGTTAGAAGACAGCTTTGTGAAGTTGGTTCTCTCCTTCCCGCCATTACCTGGTTCTTCAGCTCCAACTTAATGTTGCCAGGTTTGCATAACAACTGCTTTTACCCACTGAACTATCTTTCTGACACAGCTTTATAGATTTAATTAATTTTAATGTGTCAATAAGTGTTTTGCCTGCATGTATATGTGTACCATTTGTGTGCCTGGGGCCCTCTGAGGCCAGAAATGGACATCAGAATCTCTGGAACAAGAATTGCAGATAGTTGTGACCTACCATGTACGTGGGTGCTGGGAACTGAACTCAGGTCCTCTAGAAGAACAGTATGAACCCATTTTGGGACAGATCCTTACTTTGTAGACCAAACTGACCTCAAAGTTAAGTCAATCTTGCCCTAGCCACCTAAGTGTTTTCTCCATTATTGTGTGAGTTAACATGTCTAGGTTTTACCTCATATTTTTTTTTTATTATTTATTTATTTTTGTAGCTTGAATTTAGGTCAGAGTTCTGTACAGTTATAGAAGCCTCATGGCCTAAATTGAATTGGCTCTTTAATTTTTTTTTTTTTTTTTTAAGCTGAGCAAATTGAAATTAAGTAGGTGTTTTGAGTCTCCCCCACCCCCACCCCATTACAGATTTGAGCTTCCTCTCTTAAGAGTAACTGGAAAAACAGTTTTGGGGGAACACATCCCTGCTAGAACTGTTCTTCTGACTTTTGCTGGAGGCTAGAAGACCACGCTGAATCCTTGGAGGCTTTTCTGGCTTTCTGCTTCTGTAATTGTCTTTTATACCTTTTTGTGAAGTGACTAATGAACTTATTGGGTTATTTCATCTGTTCCCTTCACTCATCTCTTATTTTCTTTGCTGTAAGGCAGAGAAACAACAAGAGCAAGCCATAAAAGTTGGCCGTGGTGGCTCACACCTTTAATCCCAGCACTCAGGAGACAGGGAGAGAGCCAGGGCTACATTTATAGAAGAAACTCTGTCTCTACAAACCAAAACTAAAAAACCAAACCAAACCAACCAAACAAACAAAAGCTCCAAAAAACAAAACAAAAAAACCCTCCAAAGGAATGAACAGTCAAAGACTGAGGTCCTCTTCAGCACAGACCCCGTTGTCCTATTTCTATGTGTTTCTCAAGGTTCCCAGTGTCCTCCAGCATATCGATCATCTCAGCCCCTCTGTGTGTTGAGGGCCTCGTTTCTTCAGCCCACACCGACTCCTTCCCTCAGCAGCTGGTCTTTTACCACTTCCTCCTATCCTGTCTTGATGCCACATCCTTCCTCCTTTTTCTTTCCTCCTCCCATGTGCCATGCAGGAGGGTCTCCCCCAGCTGACCAGACCTTGGTCATCAAGACATTCCGTTTCCTGTCACAGAAACTCTTTATCTCCGTCTCAGTTCTCTCCAGCCTGGGCATTGTTCTTGCTGTTGTCTGTCTGTCCTTTAACATCTACAACTCCCACGTTCGGTAAGTTTCTCTTCTGACTGGATCCCTGGCCTGGCTGTCTCTCTAAATACTGACCATACTCTCTGAAGAGTAAGAAAACTGTCACTCTCAAGACCAAGTGTCAGAGAGTATCGAGACACCAGAAATGTAAGAGGGACGAGGCAAGACCCCTACCCTTGCTTCAAAGCAGTCAGCTAGAAAAACAAAAAACATTCCAGTAAGGCCTTATGCTGCAGAAGCCCTGTGCTTGCCTAGGTCCAGCCCTGTGGCCCAACAGTGTTCTTATACTGAGTGCTCTTTCTGCCTGTCCCCAGCCTGTCTCCTTTATCAGCCCTGGGGATAGGGTCATGCTATTGATGGCATTTCTGGAGAACTGAGCCTCCCTGGAGGAGATGGGGTAATTCTGCTCTTTCTCCCACCCTCTCCGCCTCTGCCCTAGTTATATCCAGAACTCCCAGCCCAACCTGAACAATCTGACTGCTGTGGGCTGTTCACTGGCACTAGCTGCTGTCTTCCCCCTTGGACTGGATGGTTACCACATAGGGAGAGGCCAGTTCCCATTTGTCTGTCAGGTAAGTAGATGGTGGGCCAATATAGACCTTGCAGAATATGGCTTTCCTAGCCCTCACAGGAGCAGCCTCCTTGTCTCTCCTCTCCCTCTGACAAGTGTCTCCTAGTATCACCCTCTGGTCTCTCTTTGGTTTTGGCTCTGGCTCTTCTTTCTGGGTGCCAGACCTATTCCATTCTACAGTTCCCTGGCTGGTTGCAAGGTTGCTAGGCATGCCTTGGAGAGGAGAGGGGTGATGTACTGAAGACAAAGGAAGGGGTCTGCACACAGAACCTGTGAACAATGGTGGCTTGTCTGTGGTGTGTGGGCTGAGAAACAAAACTGTGGGCTTTCCCGTGGGAGCCTTGGTTGGAGTTTGAAGTGTTGAAGGCAGAATCTAAGCAGATAGAATTTGAGCAAGGGACATAACATCACAGAGGGAGGAGACTTTTGGAATTGGGCTCATGGATCTTCAGGGACTATGAGGAAAGGCTGACTTCAATGATGTTTGAATGTTTCTCTCCTATATGAAGCATCCACCCTTTCCCTGGTTCTTCCCACTGACTCCCTCTCTTCACTGTGTTTCTGTCCTGATCATGCCCTTTGCACACAGCATGTGCACACATACATGTGTTCACCTCTTCAGGAAGTATCCGTTCCTAATGGGACCGGCATGCAGCAGGAGAGACAGACAGCTAGCTGTGGTGTGACTGTAGAAAGTGCTGTGGAGACAGAGAAGGGAAGTGGCTCACTGTCCGCGTTTGAGTGGGCCTCAGGGCTTTTGTGCACTGAAGGATGCATGGGATCTGAAAGAGAGTAGGTAAGGGAGAGTGAGTAGTTCAGCATAGCTGGGTGGGTGAGCACAGGGTCAGCGAGGGCCTGGGAGCTGATGGACCGACCATGCTATGTCACATTCAAAGGTGTGCAGATGGTAACTGAAGGTGCTAGATAAGGTCAGTAAGGGTTTACCAAGAATACCCTGGTGCTGTAGCAGTAGTAAAGACAGATGGCAGGAATGGGTGACTGCAGACCCCCTCCTCCTCCCTCTCCTCCCTGTCCCTCTCCTCCCCTCCTTTCTCCTGCTTGCTATATCCAGCTTGCTTTTTGCCATCTGGTCATTATTCCCATTGCCTCCTGTAGTTCCATCCACATGGCCTCAGTCCAACTTATTTCCAGTGTTCTTTCTCCCCTTCTAGGCCCGCCTTTGGCTCTTGGGCTTAGGTTTTAGTCTGGGCTACGGCTCTATGTTCACCAAGATCTGGTGGGTCCACACAGTCTTCACAAAGAAGGAGGAGAAGAAGGAATGGAGGAAGGTGAGCTACTTCCCAGACTCAGCCTTTGATCCTGGCCATAGAGAAGACCTCCTTCTGACCTGTCTTCTCTGGCTGTCTTCTCAGACCCTAGAGCCTGGAAACTGTATGCCACTGTTGGCCTGCTGGTGGGCATGGACGTCCTGACTCTTGCCATCTGGCAGATTGTGGACCCCTTGCACCGAACCATTGAGGTATCTATCACTTGAGGAGTTGCTGGGGTCAGGAAACTGGGTAGAGTTCACCAGCTTAGCATCTCCAGGGCTGTGTGTGGTCCTGAAGGAAATGTATAAATGGCACATACCTTTAATCCCAAAACACAGGTGGCAGGGGCAGACAGAGTTGTATTAATTTGAGGCTAGCTTGGTCTACATGGTGAGTTCCAGGCCAGTCAGGGCTACATAGTGAGACGCCACCTTTAAAAAGCAAAGGGAGCTACTCAGGGAGAGAACTTTTCCATCTTCTATATATTCGGGGTGCTTCTGTCTTTGCTAGGTGAAACCTTATCAGAAGCTTCTAGGTTTATCTAAAGAAGGGAAGTTGGATCTGGGAGGATGTGTAGGGTTTCCAAGTTTTGGGGGAAAGAGGGGAGCAAGCCCTTCTAGTGTGTTCAGGAGAATGTCCCCAGGCCTGGAGTAGGATCTGGCACAGTAATGAGTCTCATAGGGAAGGCAGGGCAGGGGCAGGGGCAGGGGCAGGGGCAGGGGCAGGGGCAAGGGGCAGGGGCAGGGGCAGGGGCAGGGGCAGAGAGAGAGGCAGAGGAGAGGCAGTGGAGAGGCAGAGGAGAGGCAGAGAGAGAGGCAGAGGCAGAGGTTCAAGAGCTGGATAAGAATACAGTCACTCATTCTGTTTCTTTTTTTCCCTTAGACTTTTGCCAAGGAAGAACCAAAGGAAGACATTGATGTCTCCATTCTGCCCCAGCTGGAGCACTGCAGTTCCAAGAAGATGAATACATGGCTTGGTGTGTGGGATGTGGTGGGGAGGAGGGGAGGAGAGGAGGAGGGAGGAGGGAGGAGGGAGAGGGAGGAGGGGAGGAGGAGGAGGGGAGGATGGGAGGAGGAAGCGTAAGCAGGAGAAAAGGTAACAGCAACAGGCCAGGTGAAGGACCATTCAGAGGAGATGGCTTCGGTGCCCTTATCACTACACTAAACTTTTCCAAGAATAGGAGAGCTTTGGTCTTTTGCTGTGAGTAGTGATGTTCAGCAGAGGGCCAGTTGTGGTGGGTGGACTCACCCATCTGTGTCTGGTCAGCTCGTGAGAGTAAGTGACCAAGGTTGTGAGGTTGCAGGCTTAGCCTCCTTTCAGCCTGACCAACATTCATCCAATCTGCAAATCCACCTGGTGAGCTAAAAACCTTAGCGTGTGCTGTGCGTTGCTGCCTGGAGGAGACTGATTGAGACACTGGGTAGCATCTGTTGCATCCTTCCTAGCTTCACAGAAAGCCACAGAGGGGCTGGAATGGAAAGGGTGGGGCTTTATTTACACAGAGGAGCTACAAAGGTCAGTAGTAATAAAGCAAAGGGAAAGAGAGGAAGAGGATTGAGTTGGGAGTATGACCTCCTTGTTGCCCCTGTGACCCTTTGCTGCTCTCCTAGGAATTTTCTATGGTTACAAGGGGCTGCTGCTGCTGCTGGGAATCTTTCTTGCTTATGAGACCAAAAGCGTGTCCACTGAAAAGATCAATGACCACAGGGCTGTGGGCATGGCTATCTACAATGTTGCGGTAAGCTTACTTGACACCTGGCGTTGGCCCTGGAAATGGACCACTGCACGGTGAAGGTGCTAGAACTAGAAGACTCAAAAACTAGATCTGAGATCATTTGTATAGGAGTCATAAAACACTGGCTAATGTCTGATGTATAAAGTCTTTTTTTTTTTTTTATGACTTGACCGAGGAGACAAAAGCAAATGTCAATTTATCCTAGATAGGGTACCACAATGGAAACGATTCTACCAAAGTCTAGTTAATGTTCTGTTTCCATTTCCGCTGTTGTGATAAAAACACTCTTTGACACAAAACAACTTTGACGAGAAAGGGCTTATTTCAGCTCTCAATTCCAGGTTATAGTCCATCACTGAGGGAAGTCAGCACAGGATCTTGAAGTAGCTGGTCATCCAGAATTAAGAGCAAAGAGACATAACAGCATGCATCCTTACTCAGCTCAACCCTGAATCCTATGCTTAGAGATTGGTGCCCTCTACAGTGATTGAGTCTTCCCACATCACTTAACAGTAGAAATCAAGATAATCTCCCTACCCCAGAATATGCTCACATACCAAGCCTCATTGATAATCACACGAGTCTAGAATTTAGACTGTCAAACTGACACCTGGCTAACCATCATGCTTGGTGAAACTATGCGTCAGTCTGTTGGGGTTACTACAGGAGTACGGGCGTCTTAATGGCATTTATGATATCTAAAATGTCCACTACAGCAAACTCATAGTAACTACGTACCTAGAGTCCCCTGCCCAGGTTGTAGGCAATTCCACAAGAGAGCATTTTCTTTCATCAGGAATTGGTTACTGCTTATATAACATCCGGGTTGGGCTTCCTGAATCTTGTAATTGACTGGCTTTCACATGTCTCCCTCTTTTTTGGGGAAGACTAGACGCGGGGGTCGGGGTGAGGGGGAAGGCTGGGGTGTTAGATGTTAGATTCTGATGCTTACAAGACAACTTTAGAACCCACATCAGAAAAACTGATATGTGTAATGATATGTGCTGGTAATACCATCTCTGATAAGGTGCAGACATGTATGTAGATCCTTGCTCTCAGTGACCAGGCAGCTTCCAGCCAATGAGGGACCCTGTATGAAAAACCAAAATGGAGAAGAAATGAAAGCTGAGGTTTTCCTCTAGCCTTTGTATACATGTGCACTCCCATGCATGAGTACACACATATATAAGAGATAAGGAAAAAAAAAAAAAACTTTAAGAAAAGCACACTACCTTATATCATTTTGCAATAACCTAGTGAAGTCATCTGAAGAACAGACTGAATGCAGAGATCCTGAGGGAAGCATTGATCTGGAGCTGAGAACTGGTTTGGTAGTTTATCTCTGAGTTTTAGCTATTTGATTTTTTTTTTTTTTTTTTTTTTTTTTGGTTTTTCGAGACAGGGTTTCTCTGTATAGCCCTGGCTGTCCTAGAACTCAGTCTGTAGACCAGGCTGGCCTCGACCTCGGAAATCCACCTGCCTCTACCTCCCAAGTGCTGGGATTAAAGACGTGTGCCACCACTGCCCAGCTGAGTTTTAGCTATTTAAAGTTGACAATTGGGCTGGAGAGATGGCTCAGCGATTAGGAGCACTGACTGCTCCTCCAGAAGTCCTGAGTTCAATTCCCAGCAACCACACGGTGGCTCATAATCATCTGTAATGGATCCGATGCTCTCTTCTGGTGTGCATGAAGACAGTTTACGATATACTCATATAAATAAAATAAATAAACCTCTAGTTTAAAAAACATCAAGTCAAGGATTTGTAGAGCATTCATCACAAGTCTGCTTTACTGACTTTTGTGGGGAAGGAAACCCTGCATCTTACTTGAACTATACATAGCTCTGAGTCTCCCAAACGCTGTCTTGCCAGGTCCTGTGTCTCATCACCGCTCCCGTGACCATGATCCTTTCCAGCCAGCAGGATGCAGCCTTTGCCTTTGCCTCTCTGGCCATTGTGTTCTCTTCCTACATTACTCTGGTTGTGCTCTTTGTGCCCAAGGTGAGGTCTAGCTCTCCCCGTGGTCTCCCTAGAAGGAAGCAGGGCTTCGACTCTGTCCTTATTTTGCCTGTCTTTCAGTTTTTCATTACTTTTCCTTACCAGCTGCTCACTCATACAGCCCAATGCCACCCCATGCCCAAACCTTTGTCCCCAGATGCGCAGGTTGATCACCCGAGGGGAATGGCAGTCGGAAGCACAGGACACCATGAAAACAGGATCATCCACCAACAACAACGAGGAAGAGAAGTCCCGACTGTTGGAGAAAGAAAACCGTGAATTGGAAAAGATCATCGCTGAGGTGTGTGGTGACAACCAGGGGCCTGTGTCTAAGGGTGGTTTTCTGTAGTTGAGCCTTAGGTATGGGTTCAAGTGTTGGTGATTTACAGAGGGCCTCATAAAGCCTGCCAAGGAACAGGAGAGGGAAAGGGGAAGGGTTGAGTTTCAGTTGTGTTAGCCTGAGGAGAAGGAGGACACTCTGGAGACTTCAGCCCTCCTGAGGCAAAAGAGCAGTCACTGGCAGTAGTTAGGTGGAAGCCTTTGTGAGCCATTAGTTACCCCCAGTGTTACTGTGTCCAGGCTGTAGTTAGGGACTGTGCAGTGCTGGGGGTGGGGGTGGGGTGGGGCTTTCAATTTGTCTGATGCAATCTTAATTTAATCTCTCTCTCTCTTTTAAAATCATTTATTCTCTTCATCCATTCTCTCCGTGCTGTTACGTACTGTGGCTTCCTTTATTTCGTCCCTCAATTCACATTTTAATTTCCTTTCTTACTCGTACTTCTTGTTTCAATGTCTCTTCCCCCCTTTTCCCTCCTCCCATTCCACACCACCCTCCTCCCACACTCCCAATTGTGTTTCTTCCTCCAGAAAGAGGAGCGTGTCTCTGAGCTGCGCCATCAGCTCCAGTCTCGGCAGCAGCTCCGCTCACGGCGCCACCCCCCGACACCCCCAGACCCCTCTGGGGGTCTTCCCAGGGGACCCTCAGAGCCCCCTGACCGGCTTAGCTGTGATGGGAGTCGAGTGCATTTGCTTTACAAGTGAGGGGGGTATCGAGAAGGATAAGGCCAGTAGGGGAGGGAAGGGTGTGGGAAGAGGGTGGGGGACTGGGAGGAGGGTAAGGACTTCTATCTCCAACCTGGAGAACACACTCCAATCCCCCTCTTATAAATACATGTCTGTGCATCTGGGGTTGTTTGGGTCTCCAGTGTTCTGGGAAACAGACTGTTTTCTTTCCATATAATTTTATATCACTACTTCACAGTTTTGTTTGAACCCTGCTTGGAGCTATTCACTCATGACTCCAGAGGGGTATTTTTCTCTCATAGCCTGCCTGTCTTGTATAGTTACCACAGCAACCCCTGCCGTTTCAGAAAGCAGGGGTCTTCCTACATTCGCAGGGCTTTCTTTCTTCATTTCTCAGCATCAGAATCTCCTTTCATCATCCTCTCCTTCTACATATCCCTATGTCTTCCTCTTTTTAAACGTTGCTTCTTCCAGAGGACTCCTTCTACACACACACACACACACACACACACACACACCACACACTCCATATCCTCCCCTCTCCTAGGCAGCTGGATGTGGTTCCTGTGCAATTGTATTCTTTACTGAGTACTTCTTCATGCTGCCATCACTTGTACTGTCTGCATTTGCTGCACCTGTGACTGCACAGTGGTTGTCGGTGTGTGCTGTGGTGTGCTTGGGTAGGTGTGTATGATGTGTTGAGTATACTACACTGTCTTCCTCATGTGCACACGTCATGTCTGTCTATGTTTTGCTTGTATGCCTCTGTGCATTGTGTATTTTTTTTCTTTGCATCTTAATATCATTATGTGGTGTGTGTGTGTGTGTGTGTTGCTCTGACTGGCATCATGGCAGGCTTCCTGTCTCAGCCTTCTGAGTATTGGGATTACAGTTGTCTGCCTAGCTGATGTCATGTCTACTTCCAGTAGAGCCATGTGCACCCAACATGTGCTTCCCAGTACATGTTTTCTGAGTTATCCCTACCTTCTCTTGGCGTTAGGTTTACCCAGAAGTGTTCCCTCTATTCTTTGTTCTCATGTGTACCACCTTTGGTCTGTACAATCATCTCTCAGCACGACTGTGTCTTTGTTTTCTTTTTCTTTATTATCATTATTATTATTTTTCAGAACTAAGGGAAAAAGAAATGGGGACAGGTTGGAGGCTGTTTCCAGTGGATTAGTGGGTGCACATCCTGGCCAAATGAAGGCATGAACAGATGGACTGATGGGGCGGGAGGCAGTGTCCCTTTCACACTGTGGTGTCTCTTGGGGGAAGGATCTCCCTGAATCTCAATAAAGCAGTGAACAGTGTGACTCAGCACTTCATCCTCTGTCCTGTGAACTGAGTGGGCTCCAGGAAGGGAGAAGCCCAGGCTCTCAGGATTGGAGTTAACGAAAAGGATTTGAAGCAGAGAAGTGCAAAGATCTGTGTGACTGATCCATGCACGGATTAATGGGGCAGAGTGGGATGAAGGCCCATTAGTGAACGATTAGTGAGTGATGTCATTAGTGGTTAAAAGTGTGGGCTCTAGGGTCAGGCCTGCACCTCAGGCAGAAATGTCCCCTAATCTCTATTCTCTACTTTGGTGATCTGATGATAACCGTAATGAGGATGCATTTCTCCATGGAGTGCACACAAGAACTAGGCTAATTATGTATCCTAGTGCTAGGATCTGCTTGGTCCATGATAGCCTCTGTTACTGCTGCCTCTTGGATTCCCCGACAGGGGTGGGCATTCTCTGGGAGCTTGGAGCAGGTGGCCGAGCAGTTGTGAGGAGTCTCCTCCTCAGAAAGGAAGAATCACAAGCAAACAATGACTGCCAGGTTCTGGAATAAATGCCTCTGAACTTGAAAACCATTCTCTGAGGGACTCTGAGCATCTTGAGAAGAACTTTTTGATCAAGATGAATGTTTGAAAAGCCTGGAAGAGAAAACTTGGAATTTTTATAATTCTTTAAGGTGGTTCTCCTTCCCTCTTACTGCATGGAAGCGTCAAGGGTTGGATGGCCCCTATCAGTTCACTGTCCTGTTTATGGCAGGTTAGATCTTAGGCCTCCTTTGAAAGCAACCCATAGTGATTATCCACTTTGGACCAATTGGATTTAACTTGAGTTCCCTTTCTTCCTGAAGTGGGATATTCTCAGGGAAAGGAGAGGCCTGTGGAGTAGAGAAACCCGCAGTGCAGAAATTAACAGTTGGATTTAGAAGCTACAGCCATAGCCACAGACCGGCCCCTGGGTAAACTAAAGCTACATCCTAAACCTGTGTTGTACTTAGGTGGGAAGTGAATAGTTAATCAAAGCTCAGAAGTCCCAGAATAGCCAAGGGTGAGGCAGACTATAGCAAGAGAACACAGTAACCTTAAGTAGCTGAGTTGAGAGAAGTGCTTGGTACCAAGGTCTGAGGGAGCTCTGGAAGCGTCTGTCCCTGGGCTCAGTGGGCTGACTGCACCTGCAGCTTTGCCTCAGGCAGTAGTATATCCTGTGTTCTAGACTATCTGCTAATCCTCAGTACTCTGTCACATACTTACAGTCTTTCTTATCTCTACCTTAGCCCCAGCCACTAGAGCTTCCTGTGAGAAAATTCAGATAGAGTTTCAGCTCTATGGCCTAACCTCACCCTTACCATATAGTTCATGCTGTCCTTGAACTGTCCTCTCCCCGAAACTTCTCAAGTATTGTGTTACAGGTGTGTTCTACCATGCCTGTTAACAGGTATTTTTTTGTTTTGATACAGGATCTTGTCATATAGCTTTAGCTGGAGCATGGTACTTACTGTATGGCCCAAGCTGGTCTTGTACTCATGGTAATCTTGCATCAGCCTTCCAAGTATTGGATTCTAGATGTTAAACATTGCTCCTGGTAACAGAATTTTATTTTATTTTCTAGAAGGGGTCTTGTTATGTAGCATTGGGTGGGTAGTCCAGGTCGAAATGTACAGAAGTCCTCTTGCAGCCTTCCTAGGGGTTACAGTCATGAGCCACTGCATCTGGCTCAGTTAGGAAGTGCTGACTGAGCTGGCCAGCGGTGGCGCCGCCCTCCCGACCGAGTCAGTCAGTCAGCGAGCCAGCCAGTCTCTCCTGAGTTCGAATCCCGGCCTGTCCATCAGACACAGGGAAGAAAAAAAAAACAACTTTAGCCAGGCAGTGATGGCGCACGCCTTTAATCCCAGCACTTGGGAGGCAGAGGCAGGCAGATTTCTGAGTTCGAGGCCAGCCTGGTCTGCAGAGTGAGTTCCAGGACAGCCAGGGCTACACAGAGAAACTCTGTCTTGAAAAACCAAAAAAAAAAAAAAAAAAAAAAAAAAAAAAAAGGAAGTGCTGACTGGACAAGTCAGTTACTATGGCAGGGTGTGCTTCTAGGAACTGGGAAAGAGAAGTGAGCAAGATATCCTGTGATCCTGTGTAAGAGGGAGGGAGAGAGAAACAGACACCCTCAGGATAGTCTTGATGGAACGGGGTTGCATGCTCATTACCCAGCCAGGAGCCTGCAACCAGGGTAGCAGTAGGTCTGGAGCCAACATCCAGACTATGCATAGGCTACTGTGTAGCCTGGTACCGTTGACAGCTTAACAATAGCGACATCTTTGTTTCTATGGGATAGGTGTTAAATAGGACACGTGGGGGTGGGGGGCGGTGTGTGGAGTCTACACTACACAATGGCCTGCCAGTTTGAAGGCGGAACAATTAAATAACCTCTAGAGATGGTTTTTGTCTTGGAACTAGCATGCTTGCCTAGGATGTAGGCTGAAACTCTGCCCTCAGGATTCCAAAGGTGAGTCTCCCTGGAGGTGGGAGAGACAGATACATATATATTTGCCAACAATCCTTGGAAGTCACACAGAACAGTTTCTAGTGCATTCTACTACTGTGTTAGGTTCAAGGGGTAGAATTGAACACGTGTAGAATAGAGTCAGTGTATCATTGCAGCTTTATCTGGAAGCATGGTCCACTGAGGTTGGTCTTCCTTCTGCAAAGGCAGTATTCATACATCTTCTCTTTAGATGATCACCCAAGTTTGTGCTCCACCCCCACCCCCTTCTTTCTTTTTGAGACAGGATCCTAACTGGCCTAGAACTCACTATGTAGATCAGGCTGATCTCAAACTCAGAAATCCACCTGCTGCTGCCTCTGGATTGTTGGAACTACAGGTGTGTACCATTGTACCCAGCCTGCTCAAACCAGTCTTATTCATCTCATCTGACATTCAGTGTTTCACCAGGTCCTTCTTTTTGGAAGTTTCAGGGGGGCAGTTGCTACCTTCGACCTATCCTTTTCTGTCATGTTGAAGACGACTCTGCTAATTGCAACTTCCCCTGACAGTAATCAGTAACCTTAGGGTGCCCCAAACAGGTAAATTTTGACTTATTCACTAAGGCTTTTTAGAGCAGGGAATTCTTTGTCCTTTAACTAAAAAGCAGTCGTAAAAGTGGGCTCCACACCATGCTCCCTCAAGCTTGTGATTTAAAAAACTCCTTGACAGCCATTGTAAATGCATTCACCCTGATAGGCCCCCTGGAGCAAGAAGTAACACTAGGCTCTAGTGCATCCATTTCAACCTGTGGGTCATGATCCCTTTTGGAATCAAAACCTCACAGGGATTACATATCAGATATCCTGCATATCAGATATTTACAACTCATAACAGTAGCAAAATTACAATTATGAAGTAGCAATGGAATAGTTTATGGTTGGGGTCCAACCACAGCATGAAGAATTGTATTAAAAGGTCACAGTATTAGGAAGGTTGAGAACCTCTGCTTTAGTGACTAGAGACTGAAGGAAGGTGATTCTCCCAGTACAGGGACAGTTGCACAGGAATACAGACGTGTGGGCCTGGCAGGCTCTGGAGGAGGATAATGGTATGCATCTTCTGGTGCGTGTACTGTGGAAGAAGGAAAAATCCTGTCATAAGTTCCCCAGTTGAGGTCCAGCAAGTAGGTAAAAGATGAATAAGAGACAAATGTGAAATTAACACGTGCTTTCTGCGCATGTGTAGTGACAAATTTGGAATTTTGGTTTCTTTAAAAGAACACAAGTCCTGTAAGAATGTGTTCTCCTTTTCTGTAAGAATGTGTTCTCGTTTTGATCCCAGGTGTGGGATATGGGGCTGCTTCGGGCTGTCCACTGCAGCTGACTATAATTTGCCCTGTACTCTAGCAGAGGCAGTTTTGCCAGAACAGCTGAGGCAGAGTTAACTCTGATAGAACGTACTGCAAGATGCATATGTGAATTGCATAGAGCTCAAACTTTTTTTTTCCCCTCACCTTACTAGTTGTTTTTTCCCCATGAACAAAATAAGCCAATTCAGGTTTGTTGGGGCAGCTCTCATGTGTGTGTGTGAGGGGAGGGGGGGGGGCAGGAGGAAGGGAGGGAGAGAGAGAGAGAGAAAGAGGGAGAGAGAGAGTGAGAATGAGAATGAACCAAAATGTATTGTCTGGATTACATAGTGAAGAACTCAGCCCCAGGGATGCTGGGAGAACCTGGAGGCCATTACTGGTTTGGCATGTTAAGTAGGCTTGCTTGTCTCAGGTCTGAAACCCAACACAACTCACTTGATTACTGGGCTCACCATGCAAAGGAAGAGAATATTTCATAATGGGTTTCCTTAGCACACAAAGTGTTTTTTTTTTAAGACTTACATAGAAAAAGCTTCTGATTTAATCATAAAAGGTAGAATAAGATTATGTCAGTTATCAAAAACAGACTCAGCACAATTCTGGGAACTTTTCAGAGGGTGTATAAATGCTAGCACCTCGAGAGGTGGGGTTGGTTGGTTGGTTGCTAATTGGCCATTTAGTAGGGTTGGCTGCGGTTTGTTAGTAATTGTGCTCCAAGAAGAAATGAAACAAAATTTCAGACTTAGGGATCTCTTTCCTCTGTCCCTTCTATCCTGTTTCCCTCCTGTTTAGTGTTAGGGATTAAGAGGGTGGAGAAGGGTGGAAGAACGAAGAACCCACATAGTAAAGACCAGCTACACACAAGCTTTTGAGAATAGTAATGAACACAGAGGGGTGGGTGGATGGGCTAGAGGTGGGTGTGGAGGGGGAAAAACTATACAAGTTAGTCTACCCAAAGGAGATGAATTTCATTTCTGATTGAGCTGGGGGGTGGGGGGGGGGGGTGTTAGAGGAAAGAAATCGGGAAAGTGGTAAATGCCAGGCTGTGAATAAAAATTTGTTATGTAGATTTAGGCAAGTGCCCTCTTCACTGTTAAGAAAGAGGCCTTTTCAAATGCAAATTTCCTTTAGAAAAGGAAATTTTGTTCCCTGCTGGGCAGCATCCCTTGGGGGAGTTGATTTCCTGTAGTCTTTAGCTCCAAGTAATTGCTAGAGGCTTGTGTTAAAGCCTCATGTTCTGCTGGGTGTGGTGACATGCCTTTAATCTATGAAGTCAGAAGCTGGAGGCTCTCTTGAGAGTTTCAGGCTTGCCAGGACAACACAGTGAGACTGTCTCAGAAATAAAATACTGTAAGGATCCAAAAATTCCCCAAAGGAAGACTCCAGACTCAGTATACAAAAACAAAGAGCGTTTATTCCTCAGAAACAACCAGCATTCCGGGATCAGCCATTCTTTGAAATGGCAACCCCAGTCAAGGGCACACAGGCCTTCTTATAGTGAATCAGGGGAACTCTCCAGAAGGATTAGGCAATCTAAAATTTCATTGGTGGGTGCTAGGGAGTTCACAGTTGTCAGTGGTCTGCATTCCAATATCATGAACATTTAGCCATGTGATGAAATAGGGTTGCCCATTGCAGACGGCCCATTCTGAGATATTTCCCCATTTTTGTGGTTATCCCCAGGCGTTCTTTTGGGAGGGGGGGTTTATGATCCTGTTCTGGATTTTATGGTCTGTCCTTGGAGCTGGTGACTTATGGCTTTTTTTTCGAAATCAGGCCTGGTCCTTAAAAGGAGACAAATGGGATTTATGTTGTCCTTACAGTACAAATATAAAAAGCTGTGTGTTTTGAGGAATTATTCCACTATAGGTTTAGGCTAGTGGTTAATTGTGCACAATGAGAGCTAGCTTTGCTGGGGACTCAGAAGTGAACTGATGGCCAGAGACAACATGCAGGTGTGGCCCTGAACTTCCACACAAATGTCTCTGACTCCTGCGGTATTCTCGGGTATCTGTGCTAAGTGCTGAAAGGGTCCATGATTTGCAGACATCCAGATTCAAATAGCAAAATGTAAACCCAAAGAGTGTTTTATTCTGCAGAAGGCCTTCATGCTGGGGTCTCCCATTATCAGAATAGAGAGACAACCAAGTAAGTTTTGCAGGCCTGATTTAAAGGACCTTAGGGAATTCTGGGGTAATTGACCTCTGTGTTACTCTGGGTCCATCTCTATAGACATTTGGTTACTAGGGTGTGGGGGCTGGAAACTTGCTGGGGAGGTCTAGAAACTGTTGCTGAGGAAGCCTGGAAAACTGCTGCTAACCATTTGTCCTTGCCTCAGGCCAGATGGCAGGCAGTTTCTGAGGTCTGGAATTGCCCAGTCTTGGAAACAGAGATTTAGCCTAGTTCCCCTTAACTGGCAATTTGAAGCCTGTCATGGAATCAGCCTAACCTTCTCAGTGCTTACTCTCTGGAAACCCTAAATACTGAAGATGGAACTAAAGGAAGGATCCATTGAAAAGTTGTATCAGTAGTTTTGTGTCTTCCCAAGCCAGTCCAACTGTATTTAATAGTATTGGGTTCCTCGATTTATCTAACTTCCATCTTGATATTCATCATGAATAGTTCTCTCTACATAGCTAAGGTCCCAGTTCCTCCTCAGATAATGCTGATTCCCAAGTCAACAGATATTTCGAATGTTCTCTCTGCTTTGGGACAAATTTGTCTGCCCTGTCCGGGAGAACACAGGGTTCCTCCTGAGGGTTCTTGGTCTTATAGATTAAAAACAATTTTGAAGGGAACTCAGAAGAATGCTTGAGGACAATTTGGAGTTTGGGGGTGGGGGAAGAAAAGACAGGCAAGCCCAAAATTTCAGCTGTTGCCCAGAGGGAGAGATGGCTAAAGGAGGGAGATTAGGCTCTCTGAATTGACATCTAGCAAGCATGAGTTCAGCGGTGGATGTTTGAGCCCTGTATGGGAGGTGTGCTGTGTAGGCGTGGCTCTTTAGAGACAGAAACTGTCAGGGCAAGAGGTTTAGGATTTTGACTGGCTATTAACCAAGAAAGGGAACAGAGGTCAAAAGAGAGTATGTGTTTTTTTTTTTTGTTTTTTTCGAGACAGGGTTCTCTGTGTAGCTCGGGTTGTCCTGAACTCATTCTGTAGACCAGGCTGGCCTCGAACTCAGAAATCGCCTGCCTCTGCCTCCAAGTGCTGGGATCAAAGCGTGTGCCACACCGCCCAGCAAAGTTATGTTTTCTTAGGACACAGAAAAGCAGGAAGGATTAGCAATGAGGGTTTTAAGTTAACTACATGGAGAGAAGGGATTCTGGGGTACATATCCAGAGGGGTAGTTAGTCTCTTCATTTTTTAAGTAGGACAGCCTTCCTGAGGGGCAGCTTTCTATCCTGGTGACTGATAGTTCTATTTGTGTTAGCTTCTAAGGCAGGGGCCTATACTATGCTTTTATGATCTTACAGTACTTTTCACCATTTCAATAAAACTTTACAAAAATAGGTAGTGGCCACACATGGCCACCGACTGGTTTGTTGATCTCTGCTCTACACCATGATCTGTCTATGAGGCCTTGGATTCTGCGATGAGATGTCTTGGAGATGGCAGGGGCATGGGGCATTTGGGGAAGATGGTCAGAAGCCTCTTTCCCAAGCAAACTGACTTTGTCAGGGTCTAGCACTAGTCGAGGAAAGCTAGAGGTATTGGGGAGTGGAGGCCAGCCAAAATCATGGTTCTCTCCTGGATTGCAGGCTTCCAGAGCCAAGAAATTCTCCTTTCCAGGGCATTAAACAGCCTGGAGCACCTGTTTGAAAAGTTCTGGACTAGTGCTAGAGAGATGGCTCAGTAGTTAAGAGCACCTGTTGCTCTTGCTCAGGTTTGGTTCCTAGTGTCACATGTGGGTCTACTGCAGGCATCAGGCACACATCAGGGCATATACATGCAGATCAAATTGCACAGTGGCACAAGACTTTAATTCCAGCATTTGGGAAGTAGAAGCAGGAAGAGCTCTGTGAGTCTGAGGATAGCCTGGTCTGCATATCAAGCTTCAGGCCATCCAAGCCTACATAATGCTGTATCAACAAAACCCAACAAAAACTAAAAAAAAAAAAAAAAGACAAAAAACCAAAATATCCGAAATGTTTAAAAAAATTTAAAGCCGGGTGGTGGTGGTGCACGCCTTTAATCCCAGCACTTGGAGGCAGAGGCAGGCGGATTTCTGAGTTCGAGGCCAGCCTGGTCTACAAAGTGAGTTCCAGGACAGCCAGGGCTACACAGAGAAACCCTGTCTCAAGAAAAAAAAAAAAAAAAAAAGATTTTTTTTTAAAGGTTGCATTACTTACAGGTCTAAGATTATGGTTATTCAATATAACTAGAAGATGCTCTGCATTAGGACAGCTCAAAGTATAGCTGAGGAGACATGCTATGGGTCAAGAAGAGTGTAGTGAGCTGGCCAGTGGTGGCGCACTGCTGTAATCGCTGCGCTCAGGAGTCCAAAGCGGTCGTCTTCCCAAGTTTGAGTCCAGCCTCACAGCCCGAGGAAAAAAAAAAACTTTGCTGGCAATGGTGGCGTACGCCTTTAATCCCAGCACTTGGGAGGCAGAGGAAGGCGGATTTCTGAGTTCGAGGCCAGCCTGGTCTACAGAGTGAGTTCCACGACAGCCATGACTATACAAAGAAACCCTGTCTTGGGGAAAAAAAAAAAGAAAAAAAAGAGTGTAGTGGTGACTAAGGTTAAGATAGAGCTAACACTGACACTCTGGGCTGATGCCAGAGTAAATGTTAATACTTGAAATAGAAATGAAACTAGGATTTCACTTTTCTTCCTTCCTCAGTATTATGTGCCCAAAGGGAGTCTGATATTGCTAAGTTTAGCAGGAAAGCTGGATAGATTAGAATCTCGGAGATCCTTACATATACTTTGAGGGAAAAAAAAGTTCATGTCACTTTCTTTGAAGTTCCACTCAAAACTTTGAAATTGATAGAACCAAGGCAGGAAGGAACAAGTTGAGACAAATTTTGCTTATTTTTTTTTTTTTCCCACAGGGTCTTCCTATGTAGCCCAGGCTGGCCTCAGATTTATGGTGCCCCTCCACCTTTCACTCAGCTTCCTAGTTCTCAGATCATCACAGATACTGGAACTCCAGCCCATGGCCTTGCACATACAAGGAAGTGCTGTCCTACTGGGACCAACCTCCGGGCTCAAATTTCTTTTCAATGTTGTCATCTCTCGTGTTCTCACAGCGTGTTTTGAAACAGTTGGAAAACCTATAGGGAAGCTAGCTCCAGGTGGACACATGTCTAGTTAAGATTGATTCCTCTTATGTTTGAGGACAAATGGAGGCTTCTCATTTGAGCTACGAGGGCTCTATATCAAGGCAGAATTACTAGCTGGATGGGTACCAGTCCTAGCTGAGAACTTTGAGAGATGGTTTTGAACTCTTGGTTTTTGCTTCTGAATAAAAGCTTCATAATACTACAAGGATGAAGTGGGTCAGGGATGTAAGTTACTTTAAACAGTACCTGGAACATCACAAGACATGAGTAATATATCACATCAACTAAAACATTAATTAGCCCCAGTAGCCCTGGTTGTACTTGTGTTTAAGGAGGGGACTTGGTCGGTATATCAATGCAGTTTCATATCTGGCCAGTAGATGGCACCAAAATCCCAAGGCAAAACTTGATCTGTCTCCCTTGGAGAGAAACCATTCCTGTTTGTGAGCTGGCTGTCTGGATTGATAAGACACTGACTGCACTTCAGGCTGCTCCCCAAGGCTCTTTTTTTCTGGCTTCAAGCTAACACTACCGAGACATTTTATTATGGTGTGGGAACAGCGGGCATGGACAAGACAAGGAGCCAGAGAGATGGCTCAACAACATTAAGAACATTTGTGTTCTTTCCAGGACCAGAGATCAAGTTAAGCACCCATGTTGGATAACTCAACTGTTTGTCATTCCAGTTTCAGGGGACCTCTTCTTGCTTCCTCAGACATCTACATACATACATTCACACAGAGTTATACCGTAAAAATAAAACCTTGGGCCAGCGAGATGGCTCAGCGGTTAAGAGCACTTTCTGCTCTTCCCAGAGGTCCTGAGTTCAATTTCCAACAACGTGGTAGCTCACAACCATCTGTCATGGGATTTGATGCCCTCTTGTGGAGCATCCGAAGACAGATACACTGTACTCATAAAATAAGTAATTCTTAAAATAAACTAAAAAATAAAAGTGCCGGCGGTGGTGGCGCATGCTTATCACCTTGGAGCAGACAGCGATTCTAGTTCGAGGCACGTCTCAGAGTGATCCCAGGCTAAAGAGAACCTGTCTCGAAAAAACAAAAAAAAAAAAAAAAAATAAAAAAATAAAATAATAGTGGCACTCTGGAAGGAAGGAATTAGAAGGTGTATGAGGACAAGAATGAGGTAATAAAACAAAACTACAGATAGATTACATTTGATTCATGTGGTAAGGTTTCCCACAGTTATACTCCTTTACTGAATCTCTCTTCTTTGTGTCTTACAGTCTGTCATCCACTACAAAGGCAGGATAGGTCTGAAGAGGGTAGGGAGGAAAATTTAAGCCGACAAGGTTTGCAAATTTTCCATTCAGCTTGCTGGGAGTGTGTCAGCTGGGCTCTACTTCCTTCCAGAGCAGCCTCCTGAATGCCCTCTTTACTTCCTTGTTCCTTAGGGTATATATGAGAGGGTTAAGAGAAGGCGTTCCCACTGCATAGAAGAGACCAAAGAACTTGCCCCTTTCTCGGGCATAAGGATTTTTGGTTGTAGATAAACAGCAATGACTGAGCTGTAGAAGAGGGTGACCACAATAAGGTGCGACGAGCAGGTCCCAAAAGCTTTCCTGCGCCCCTTTGCAGAGTTTATCCTCAGCACGGCCCTGGCAATGGCACCATAAGAGACAAGGATGAGGCTCAGAGGCACAACCAAGATGAAGACACTGGCAACAGCCATTTGGATCTCATTGTAGGTGGTGTCCCCACAGGACAGTCGAATCAAAGCAGGGACCTCACACACAAGTCATCTACCTGATGGTGGGGACAGAAGGGCAGGTGAAGAGTCGATGGCGTCTGAACACTGACTCCACCAGGCCAATCATCCAGGCCACACCTGCTAGCTTCCAACACAGGCGAGGGTGGATGATGGTGGCATAGTGCAGGGGCTGACAGACAGCCACATAACGGTCAAAGGCCATCACTGCTAGCAGAATGCACTCTGTTGTCCCCAGGGATAGGAAGATGAAGAGCTGTACAAAGCATCCCAGGAAGCTGATGGTCTTTGTGGGACCCCAGAGGTTGAACAGCATCTGGGGGACACAGGTTGTGGTGAAGCAGAGGTCCAAGAAGGAGAGGTTAGAGAGGAAGAAGTACATTGGAGAGTGTAGCCTGGGGTCCAGTGTGGACAGCAGGAGGATGAGTGTGTTTCCTAGGAGAGTGAGGAGGTAGGAGCACAGGACAACCACGAAGAGAACCTTTTCCAGATGTGGGTGTTCGGAGAAGCCCAGCAGGAGGAAGCCCACAGGGGAGCTCTGGTTGACCATGGTGTCTGTGTCTAGTTGGAGGGATGAGACTGTCAGATTAGTGTGTACAAAGGGCCTGGTGAAAACACACCATGTACTTCTCAGGACACACAAGGTAGACTGATTTTTCTTAGGCTCCCTTCTCCAGGGAGGTCACCTAAGGACTTCTCTTCCATTGTTCCTCCTGGTCAGATAGAGTCTGATAGCTGAGAGGAAATCAGGAATGTGGTGGAGAACAAGTGTCTCCTCACACTGACTCCCTGGGCAAAGGAGGCTGGTTTTCAATAGCAGCAAAGCACTCTTCGCTTTGTACAGTTTTTAGTGTGTTCCTGTAGTGGCACCCAACTCATTCATGCATTGAGTTCTGTTTTTATTAACTTTCTGCTTCTAGCTGGTTGTCCTCTTGGCAATTAACTCCCTCCTTTTCTCTGCCTCATTTCTGAATATCTTTATATATTTTAGATACCTTAGTTTCTTTGCCCACCCCCCTTCTCTTCCATTTGCTATAATTTCTCCTAGTTTTTGTCTTCCTGACTGTTTTGTTTTGTTTTGAGAGAAGTTTCTTTGTGTAGTCCTGGCTATCCTGGAACTCCCTCTGTAGACCAGGCTAGCCTCATATTCAGAGATCCGCCTGCCTCTGTCCCCAGTGCCGGTGTGTGCACCACCACCCTGGCTGTCTTTCTGACATTTATTGGTCTGTATATTTGTCTTTTTCTTAAGCTTTAAGGTGTAAACATTGTGCTATGAGCCAGGGCAGGGGTTGGTCATCTGAAGAGGTCACTGATGGTCTGGTATTTCATTTTCTCGCTTTTTCTATTAGCATTTTACATCTGTGAAGTATTTTCCTTGGGCTGATTGTGGTAGATAGCTATCTGAACATCTGGTTTCCATAGTGTCCCTTGCAATGATCTTCCCAATTTTATTAATGATTGAACTGTCTCAGGGTAAATAATATGTTTCGAATAGACACTGGGATCAAGATTCCAGAGATCATTGCCCTGGCCTGGTGTTCAGAGAAAAAGAGGTGAACTGTGGCCGACCATGGTCTGCTCCTGTTCAGAGCCTGAAGGAATGAAACCACATGGCCACCTGACTCAGTATAGGTGATAGAAATTCACCTTGTTTAGGTCAGGCATTGTAGCAATGCCTTTCGTGGTAGCACTCAGGAGATGGAGGAAGGAGGGTGGTGAGTTTGAGGATGGCAGGGCCACAGAGTAATACCTTATTTCAAAAGCAATAAATGGGCTAGAGTGGGCTCAGCAGGTTAAAAGTGCTTAGTGCTCTTATTAAGTGCCAGAGTTCAGTTCCGACACCCATGTCAAGCAGTTCACAATAGCCTATTCCAGCTTCAGGGAATCCAATGACCTTTTCTGGCCTCTGTATGAACACACACACACATGCACACATGCACACATGCACACACACAACTAAATTAAATCTCGCTTCTGTTTATTTTTTTTTATTTTTGTTTTTTTTGTTGTTGTTTTGTTTTGTTTTTAGACAGGGTTCTCTGTATAGCCCTGGCTGTCCTGGAACTCACTCTGTAGACCAGGCTGGCCTCGAACTCAGAAATCCGTCTGCCTCTGCCTCCCAAGTGCTGGGATTAAAGTGCGCACCACCCTACGCGGCTATTTATTTGTTTTAAAGCAACCTCCTCCAATAACAAACAAACAAACAAAATCCCTGGTTTCATTTGCTTTCCAGCATGAGGCTTAGTTGTTGAGTACTCATTTGATATTTCACAGATGAGAAATATTTTACTTACCTTCAACCAGAGAATGTCCTCTTTGGCCAGCAATAGTCTGTCACCAAACTCTCAACAGGTGCCTAGCCCCCAACATGGACACCAAGAAGAAAACTGAATATAAGGATACTCATGTCTGAATGGGTGCCTAGATCTCTAGTATTAGTAAGAATTGATAATGTCCACTACTAGGCACATACTAAAGACATGTATGTGCAATGAGTTAGAACTAGTGCATAGTACCTCTTAGTAAATAAATGTTAGCTAGCATCCTTCTTGTTAGGAGTATTTACACTGTGTAAATTCAGCAAATACTATAAACTAAGGCTCTGAATCCCTCTAACCAAGCTGGTTGTTAAACATCTGTCTGCACACTTATCATTATCCTTTACAACTCTACATATCTGCACCTTCTCAACATGAGAAGTTGAAGCAAAGAACGGTGAAATCAATAAGCTGAGTGAGTATATATGTAAGCAATTAGAGTTGTGTAAACAACTATAATCCACTGTCTTTTCTATAGCACAAACGATGTCAAGGTAGGGCAGAGTCATCTCTTCCATAAAGGATTTACAAACAGTCTTCCCCTCAGTAACATGGAGGAGTTAGCATCTCTTAGTGGTTCTGGTGGTGGAAAGCCTGACATGGTATTTGGTGGAGAGAGGGTCCCAGAATTCCCATCCTATGGAGAAACAGCTCATTAATTCAACTGAGACCCAAGGGTTCCACAGTCCATAGACAATTAATTAGCTTGTAATTATGGTAAAGGAGCATGGGACTCTGGAGGAAGCATGCCAGCTATAGTCCCCACTGAGCAGGTCAATAGTTCACCCACTACCTTTCTCTCAGTAGGATAGTATTTGGAATAACCAATGTCATATCTGTTCTTCTTCACCCACCATCCAGGCTTCTTAGTTCTTTCATATACCCATATAGGACCATACCATTAACGTCTCTCAAATTCTTCCCTTTCTGCTTAATTCCTCTGAAATATTCTATATTGTAATAATATGGAATGATCAAATTCTAGGTTTGTAGATGACTTGAGATATTTGTCTACCCCTCATCTAATGAATCATAATGGGAACATAGGTTCCATTAGCCCAGTTCAAATGAAGGTGGATGTATCAGGGCCGTGGTTATACCTGAACCTCATTTTTGAACTCTGACGGTATAAGTTGAATGTGTATATTTGTTAGTTGGCAGAATCCCACAGTGGAACTTTGGTATGTTGAGTGACAGCCGTAGCAGTGGTAAAAACTCAACTCTACACTCGATCCACAGAACAGTGTTATAATCCATAAGATTATCACAGTGTAAAATGCTGAGCAGGATGTTGACCCCATTACTTCAGCCATGTAACTATTCTAATCATCTCCAAACCCAGAGGTATCTTAGAGATGATGGAATTCCACAAAGGAAACTAAGGAATGGCCACAACTATAGTGGTGATGCCTAGGTTTCACGAGTCTGGGTCTGCAGACTTCTTTCTGCATTACAGTCTTGCATGTACTGAATAGACTCTCTTCAAATGCTATCATGAAAATGACCAGACTCAATTTAGATTTAAAGGTGTGTGTATATAAGTTCTCACAACAGTTTTGCCTCTAGTTTGTGTCAGAACTCTTTCATAACTGTGTTCCAATGGGACCTGGACAGTATCCTTTCCTTCAGGCAAACAAGCCTGCAATAGAATATGTATTGATTTCTGTACTTTAACTTAACCTTCTTCCCTCAACTGTCCTTCTGTCTGTCCTTCTCCCTCCTTTCCACTCTCCTTCACTTCCTGGTTTATACAGACAGAGCTCCTTATGTATCCAAAGACGACCTGAAACTTTCAAGTCTTTCTAATGCTGATATTAAAGATGTGCACAGACTACTTGTCTGTGGAGTAGGTGGATCTCTGTGAGTTCAAGGTCAGACTGGTCTACTTAGAAAGTTCCAGGAAAGCCAAGACCTTGTCTGAAAAAAATCAACCAACGAACCAACCATAAACAAGTAAACTAGAGTTGGAAAGAAATGCACAGTTATACACTGTTGTCAGTGCATGATATACTATTTTATCATCTAGAAGTCATGGATGTGAATAGTTATAGAACATGAAGTAAAACAACTGGAAAATTATGAGTTTAAATATTTATTATCTTTGTTTTAATATAGTTTATTTCAATATGAGTTTGTATAAATAAACTTTCTAATGTGTGAATGTATTTATAATGATAATTCTCTTCTTTTAAGTCATGTTAAAATGTTGTGTGTATGTTGTGCATGGGGGATGCCCACAGAGGCCAGAAGAGGGTTCAGGATCTTCTGGAGATGGAGTTACAGGAGGCTGTGAGCTGCCTGATGTATGTGTTGGAAACAGAACTTGAGTCCTCTGGAAGAGCAGCAAGTACTTTTAGCTGCTGAGCCATTTCCCAGCCTCTTATAAAAATTCTTTTCCTCCTCTAGGACAGGGGCATGATTGCGGTACTCTCTGGTAAAACAGCATGAGACATAAGCATAAATGAGGATGAAAAAAGAACATTGTAACAATATAAATATAACAAGACTTATATGAGGAAGAGAATATTAGTTATAGGTGCATGATAGTAATGACCATCTATGAAAGGGAAAATTGGTCAAACTTGTGAACTTGATTATGATGACGTTCTCACGAGTATTTTTAACATATTTTTCAGAATATGAAAAAGGTAATACTTGATAACCTAAATATTACTTGTAATAAAGTTCTAGAAATGTTTAGAAATATTGATGAGGAATCACTTGAAATATTTAAAAATATAGGGAGTTAGAGAGATTTCTCAGTAGTTAGGCATGCTTATTGATCTTGTAGAATACCAAGAATAAGCTCCCAGACCATACAACACAGTTCACAACTGCCTGCAACTCCAATTTCAGAACATTTAAGTTTTCTTCTGGCCTCTTAGAACTCCTGCACAAGCATCTACACATGTATACATCCAAGTGCTCTCACATATATATCAAATAAATTTTAAAATGTAAAAAATACAAATTCACAGAAAATATGACTTCAAGAGATTCTCTGCACACATGCAGACACATGTATGCATGCACACACATATGCACGCACACACATGAACACACCTATATGACAAGACCGGATCACATGAAACTAGTAACAATCTTTTTAAAATTCAGAAACTAGTCTTCAATGGTCTGTTAGTCAAAATAGTTTAAGAACCACACAAAATTAGCCCCTCTAATGTTAGAAAGATATTTCAGCCCATCCATGGATTAACATGCTTTAAAATACATGTAGCACAAACTCATTACGTAAATTTGATTTTAAATAAACACCTAAAATACACAGCATTAGTAAAAAAAAGGTCTTCAAACATTGTACTTCAACTTCAGTTTTTAAGAATAAAATTAGAAATAGCATACCAATACCTATTTTAATAAGACTTGTTGATAAACAGCCTATTTATAGATTTCAGAACATTTTCCTTCAAAATGTGAAATACATGAAAATGTTATACAAAGTATTTTGTATCAAGATCTTCATCGTTTGTTTGTAGAATTTTCCACACAGAGTATTTTCATAGGAGTTTCCAAGCATTGGCTACTACTGACAATTGTCTAATTTAATCTTTAATTATGGCTGAGTTTAACAACTGCTTTATAGACTTCCAGAAAATTCAACCATCAACGTTATTGATTGAGATTGTATTGATCAAGCAGAGTCAGCCAGGAAGGTAAGTGTACTGGGGGCATTAATGTAACAGCCCAGAGAGTGGGAAATAAAACCCATAAATATCTAGTGCTCCTCAGATGTTTGAAGTTGTTAGAAGTCTGTAGTCTGGACCATTGAATGGTATTTCTTCAAAATAGGGACAAATTCTGTGCTCATTTTGACACAGGGGAAGCAAATTTCAGTGACTGACTTTTTTTCTCCCCAGAACCACTTACTGGTGAGTGACTTGACCACAGAGCAGGAAAGGGCTCTCGTACCGGTGTACTGCTGCTTTTCACATGAGATCCACCAGACTCTAGAGTATGAAACATCAATGGTCGGTAGGAATTCTTACCTCTAGAGTTCTTGGTCAAGGTAATCTTATAGTTGCAAGAAAAATATCCATTAGGGAATGTTCCAGGCCTGCTCTTCACTTTAAAGACTATGTCTCTGTTATAGACAAAGCTCCTAACTGTGGGATATCTAATGTCTTTGAGGCTAGAAATGCTTACCATTGATAGGGTTTTGCCAAACCAATGGAATGAGTAAGCCACGTGGTTATAACATCCTTCACTATAGTCTACTAGTTGTACATCTTGGTGTAACATATGCATAACTAAAGTCAAAGCAAGACCATAACTGGATGCCCATTGTTGCCCTAGCATTTTTCTTGAATATATCTATCAGTCATTCGAATTTCAATTACCAGTATCTCCTGATTCTTGTTCAAAAGTCTCATTTGGCCTTGAACTTACAGCAATCGTTCTGCTATGACTATTTCTCTCTTAGGTATTTTTAGAGTCTGCATCCTTCCCCAGAATCCTCCAAAATGCTTTCTTTACCCTCTTGTTCCTCAGGGTATAAATGAGAGGGTTCAGTGTGGGAGTGCCCACTGCATAGAAAAGACCAAAAAACTTGCCCCTCTCCTGGGCATAGGGATTTTTGGGTTGCAGATAGACAGCGATGACTGAGCTGTAGAAGAGGGTGACCACAATGAGGTGGGAGGAGCAGGTCCCCAAAGCCTTTTTCCATGCTTCAACGGAGTTTATCCTCAGCACGGCCCTGGCAATGGCACCGTAGGAGACAAGGATGAGGCTCAGAGGCACAACCACAAGAAGGACACTGGACACAGCACTGAATCTCATTAAAAGTGGTGTCTCCACAGGACAGTCGAATCAGAGATGGGACTTCACACAGAAAGTCGTCTATCTGCCTATGGGGACAGAAGGGCAGGCGGAGGGTGGGAGGTGTCTGGATTATGGATTGAAGCAGTCCCATCATCCAGGCCACACTGCCAGCTTCCAACACAGGCGTGGGTGGATGATGGTGGCATAATGCAGGGGCTGGCAGACAGCCACATAGCGGTCAAAGGCCATTACTGTCAGGAGGATGCACTCGGTGGTTCCCAAGGACAGGAAGATGAAGAGCTGGACAGAGCATCCCAGGAAGCTGATGGTCTTTGTGGGACCCCAGAGGTTGAACAGCATCTGGGGGACACAGGTTGTGGTGAAGCAGAGGTCCAAGAAGGAGAGGTTAGAGAGGAAGAAGTACATTGGAGAGTGAGCCTGGGGTCCAGTGTGGACAGCAGGAGGATGAGTGTGTTTCCTAGGAGAGTGAGGAGGTAGGAGCACAGGACAACCACAAAGAGAACCTTTTCCAGTGTGGGTGTTCGAGAAGCCCAGCAGAGGAAGCCCACAGGGGAGCTCTGGTTGATCATAGTCCGTTTCTGCTATGAATCCAGCTGGACGACTGTCTCATCATCATGATCAATGTGACCTGGAGTCCTGCAGTGGGACATTTCTGCCTCTACCTCTGCCTCTTCTTGAGCACACCACCCAGCAGCTCCTTGTTTTCTCCCACGGTTCCTGGTCTTCTCTTATTGCTTCTGTCAAATGTCTAGTGGTCCCAAGGAAACCAGGAACACGTGGATCCTATACTTGAACCTCTGGTTCCTTCGTTAAGAGAAAAAGAGGCTGATTAAAAACATGTATTCACTCATTAATTTTTATTATCACAACAAACATCTGCTAAGCATATGTTAGGATCTGAACACTGGCCTACTGTTGAAGTTGTTCCTTCTGTGTGGTAGGAATAATAATGAATTTTGTGGCTGATTGATGATATGATGATAAATATTAGTTCAGATTCACTTTACTTTCTGATAGCATTTGGAGAAGATTAGATGAGAGATTAAAATTAGGTCTGGATGAGATATTCCCACTAATGAAATGCTGCAATCACCAGTGAACTCAATTAGGATTCTTGTTTGATAACAGAGCTCATGGATCTGGACAGATGGCTCAGTGATTAAGAGCACTGACTGCTCTTCCAGAGGTCCTGAGTTCAATTCCCAGCAACTACATGGTGGCTCACAACCATCTGTAATGGGATCCGGTGCCCTCTTATGGGATGTCTGAAGATAGCAATGGTACATCCACTCAATACATAAAATAAATAAATCTTTTTAAAAAATTAAAATTAAATCAAAACAATCTTTATGGCTCATAAAATTGAAACCAATAATTTCCCTCTAAGAGAAAAACCTCTTTCATTATATGTATGTGGAAATTTTTTTCAGAAGGAAGTATTAGACTTACAACGATTGTCATCTGATACTGTAATGATATAATTCCTTAAGAACGTAGAATCCTAGGGCTGGAGAAATGACTAAGTGGTTAAGAGCACAAACTATTCTCACAGAAAATTTGAGTTCAGTTACCAGCATCTATGTTGGCCAGTTCACAACTATCCATACTTCCTGTTCCAGGGATCTGACACCACTGGCTTCCTCAGTCACCTGTATACATTTGTGCATGCTCACAAACACACACATAGAATTAAAAGCAATAAAAATTGTTTTCAAAAGTTGAAAAGAAAAAAGAGAGAAGATACAATCCAGGCATTGGGCTATCTTAGACTGGAGGACCTGTGGCTGAGACAGACAGCCTGGGTTTCAGAGTCAGGCCTTGCCTCGCAAAATAAAGCAAAAAATGACCAAACCCCATGCAGTTTGCTAGCGAAAGTCTGAAGTAGGCTAATTTAATTATTTTCTCTTTTTGATATAAGGCAAAATTTTGTTGCAGGATATTTGAAGTCCCTCCCTCCCCTTCCCCTCTCTTCTTCTTCCCTCCTTTCTTCTTTCAAAGCCAGGGTATTGCTACATTATCGAGACTGATACAAATACATGCAGGACTGACTATGTAGTCTTGAACGGACTTGAACTTGAGATCCCCCTACCTCAGAACCATAATGTTGAAATATAAGACATACAAAGTAGGGTTTCAGTTTTGCATAATTATTAGTTAATATGACTCAGATACATTTTCAAATATTTTACTTTGAAGTAAGTTTATATATTCATAAAAGCTACCAGAGTGGTTCTGAAAGCACATATATAACTTTTTAAAGGATTCACCATCTAAAGAAATAGTTTTACTTATGCTATATTCCTTGAGTACCATTTTTATTCTGAGTCATTGAGAGCAAGTTACTGACATCAAGATCCTGCAACAATGTGGTCTCTGAAACAAAATATACAAGAAATGAATTCCAAGAGCTAATAATTGATATAGCGTCTCATGAACACCTCACATTCCAAAGTTGTCCATTGTTCCAATACCTTCAGAAGTGTTTTTGTGAGGACTGTCATAAAACACATGACCAAAAGCAACTTGAGGAGAAAAGGGTTTATTTCAGCTTATAGCTCTCAGGTTGTTCTTCATTACTGAGGGAAGTCAGGGTAGGAACTGAAGAAGAGACCATGGAGGAGTCCTTCTTATTGCTTTGCTTTCCATGGGTTTTATTCTCTTCCTTCCTTCCTTCCTTCCTTCCTTCCTTCCTTCCTTCCTTCCTTCCCTCCCTCCCTCCCTCCCTCCCTCCCTCCTTCCTTCCTTCCTTCCTTTCTTTTCTTTTTTTTTTTTTTTGGTTTTTCGAGACAAGGTTTCTCTGTATAGCCCTGGAACTCACTCTGTAGACCAGACTGGCCTCGGACTCAGAAATCCACCTGCCTCTGCCCCCAAGTGCTGGGATTAAAGGCGTGCACCACCACTGTCCAGCTTGCCTACTTTCTTATGTAATCCAGAACCACCTACCTAGGGATGGTACCATTCACAGTAGGCTATACCTTTCCGTAATTAATCAAGAAAATGCCTTAGAGACGTCACTATAGGCAAGATAATGGTGGCATTTTCTCAGTTGAGGTTCCTCTTGCTAGATAACGCTATCTTGTGTTAATTTGACAAACAACAACAAAACCAAAACACTAATCAGGCCAATAGGACTGTTTTTTTGGCATAGTACCATATTTGGCTCAAAATTCACATACCACATTTAGCTCTGTTTAAACCGATCCACGGTAAGTCACTAAGCTAAGGGATTTTTTTTTTTTTTTTTTTTAATATTGGGGTATATCAACAGACCATGTGTCAGAGCTCATAGGCTGGAAAGGTGAGCAGTCTCTTGTCTTTGAAAAACACAAATATCATCAGAAGAACCCAGAACTGAAAGCCATAAGGTAAAGTTACTGAGTCGGGGAGAGACAGGGCTGTAGAGAACAGTGTTGTATCCTGCAGGAGGTGATGCTACTGTTCTAAAAGAGAGGGCATCTGGGGCACTGAAGCTAACCTTGGAGGTGGCAAGCAGTGACAGCCACTGTGACAGCTGAGAGGCAGGATTCCTGCAGACTGATGGGTGGGGCCTGCAGAGGGGATGGGTGGGCTGTGTCTCCTCACAGGTGCCCTCTGTGTGCTTGGAGTTTCTGTACCATCTTGCCTCCTCCAGCTTAACTCTGACTCTCCTTCTGCCTTCTCCTCTTCCTCCCATTTTTTTCTCTCTCTGAAAGAAAGAAGACCTTTCTTACTTTTCCTCTGAGGGAAGACCCCCTTCCAATATTAAGTGCTTTGCTGTTAATAATTTCTGCAAAAAGGCTTAGAAGTCATTTGCGTGCCTCTCCTGGTCACACTCAACTTCCTACCCCTTAAGAGGCAATCACTCTAATTTAGATAATTCATCTTAAATTCTCCTATGCTGTCTTGTAGCACATCTTGTGTTACTAAAAGCAATTCAAGGGCTTCTTAGCTGTGAACTCTTCAATATCCTTCCTGTGTCTCTGACATTCCTACTGTCCTGGTCACTTTGAGTTTATTATTTTCAAGATCTTCAATGCCCATCATCCTTTGACTATCTTTCTGTTGTTTTTTTGTGCTATAATTCAAAACTCCCCCACCCTCTTTATCTGATCTAATTCTGAGACATCAAGATTCAAATATTACTTGACAGTCTTCCAGTTATTTCCATTTTCATGGATTCATTCTTTGCCTTTGTGTCAGGTATCTGTCTGTCTGTCTGTCTGTCTCTCTTTTTTTTTTTCAAGGCAGATTTTCTCTGTGCAGTCCTGGCTGTTCTGGAACTTGCTCTGTAGATCAAGCTTACAGAGATCTACTTGCCTCTGCTTTTCAGGTGCTGGGATTAAAGGCATATGTCACCACTGCCTGACTGTTCTTCTTTACTGATGATCACCAAAGACCTAGCCATGCACTAGAAGGTACAGGGAATGGGTTGCCATATCTGCTCTTGTTGGTGTCTACATCATGACCCTGTCACTCTCTGCTGAGAACTTTCTGTACATCTGGCCCTTTCTGCATTTCTAGAATATTAATTAGTATTAGTCTATCTTTACAGAAGTACAGTACCAGAGTATTGAAACACCTTACTCAACATTACACAGCCATGAAGGCCAGGCATGGATTCTTAGCCCTGTTTGACTTCCTATCTGGTACTCCAGCACTGTGCATCCATTATGTAACCCAGGTACAATGGCTGTATTCTACCTTTGTTTGCAGATAAAGAGAAACACAGACAGGTTAAATAATTTGTTCAGAACAATACAATATGTGCCAGACGTGGTCCATATTCTTTAAGACATGGGGGATCTTGCCGGACTACAGAAGAAAAATACCAGGACTTACCATGATCAGGGCAAAGCCTTCTCACTCCTTGGCAGTTGAGGGTTCCCCATGATGAAGAGCTACTGGCCTGAATGGAGCCTCCACTTGATCTTCACACCATGAAAAGTGAGAGCAAATAGATGCTTGTGTCTCTTTGACAGCACTGGGGTTAGGGCTCAGGATACTGTGGATGGGAATGCCATCCTGAACTTCTCAAAGCACTCTGCATCAGTGGCATTATCTGGATATGACTACTGCATTTTCTCTTAGATTTCATGTGAAGAAACACACATTCCGGCAAATAATTCTTCAGGAGAATGCAATAATGCTGAACTTTGAACCACAAGAGACTGCTTCCAGCATCTGGCACTCACCACATCTTACCACCATTATTCTGCCAAAGTCAGGATGTTATCTCCCCTTTCTCTGGCACTAGAGATAGAGAGGAGGGATCCCTGGACTCTCATCCCATAGGGACATGTTTATTAGTTCTCCTAGGACTCTGGTGCCTCTGCCCACTGATGATTAATTAACCACTGTTGATAATGATAGTTAAGATCAAATCGACAACAACATTCCATTAGAATATTCTGTGATGATAAGGTCACCTCTGCTTCTTAGTGTCTCCAGGGGGAATAACGACATTATCTTATCTATGATCCTCTTGATTTCTCTTTTTAAAAAGAATTATTTATTTATTTTATGTATATGAGTACACTGTTGCTGTCTTCAGACTCACCAGAAGAGGGCATCAGATCCCATTACAGATGGTTGTGAGACATCTTGTGGTTTCTGGGAATTGAACTCAGGACCTCTGGAAAAGCAGTCAGTGCTCTTAACCACTGAGCCATCTCTCCATCCCCTCTTGATTTCTCTTAAGCCTTGCTCGAACCCTCTCAATACATAAGTATTGTATTTTATGTTTTATCTCTTTGTTCAAATTGAGGTACAGGTTACATAAATCAAGTATTTAGGTTTTTAAAATGTTGTTTTTATTGTCATGCATTAATACATTGAGTTCCATTATCACATGTACACACACACACACACACACACACACACACTATTTTGATTACATTCATCTTCTATCATCTTCTTTGTCCCATTTATCCCCCACTGTTCTCCTCTTTTCTCCTTCTATTTTCATGTCATTTTGTGTGTGTGACCCAGTAAGTTATATTAGGTTTGTTTATAATAATGTGGGTAAGAGTTTATTTACAGAAGCATGGACATCTGACCTGTGGCTACACCTCTGAAGACAATGTGTCTCTTTCATTCAACAACTATTATATATAAATGAATTTTAACAGTTTACAGTTTATTATTTATTTGTAGTTATTATTTTATTTGTTTATATCCCAAATGTACCCCTCCCACCCCAGTTTATTATTTATATACACCAAAAGGATAATGTTGATTCAAAAGGATTGTATGATGGCAATAGTGTTGAGACATTTCACTGTATTATCAGGAGCAATGGGTATGGGTTAGGAATTCAGCTCTAGGCTGCTTCCTACAGCAGCCCAAGGAGATCTTTTGCCGACTTCCGCACAAGTGAAGATGGGATGAGTTTTCCAAATAAAAGAATTTCAGTGTGAGCCAATGTGAAGCAGAGTTTGATATTGTTAGGAGGAAACACTTTATAGACTTAAGCGTTAGAGACAGGGAGGTACTCAGAGTCAGTGGAGCCCACTGAAAATGGGTGTGTGGACTTCACGAGAGAGATGTACTTTAGTTTCTCAATACTTGCCATTATTTTTGGCAGCTCTCAAATACATCTCAAAAGGTTGCTAAAAATATTTCCCCCTGTTTTCAGTAAATGGGATTATAGGGTAGCTCCTGGGGTGTCTTGTGTGGAATTACAACTTGATAAGATGAAGCCACAAGTGACAGGGTTTGTTAGTGACTTAAAACATGTTTTGTTTTGTTTTGCTTTTCTAAATGCTAAATGGAGGTTTTAGTAAGAGGTTTGATAATTTAGTAAGAGTAATGATAGTTGCAGGTTTATAGCTGGGAAATGAAAGAGGTCCTTCCTGAAGGTAGTGTTTGCTTAGTCTTTAGCTATGATTCATTGCTATTTTAACATTCTTATTTGAAACTTCTCTATGGAAAAGAATTCTACCTTTATGTAAGCAGCCTTCATAACACATGTTAATTGTGCTCAAATTCTTGGATTCTCAGCTCGCAAAGGCTTATACTGTATCCTGGAATGGAGACTTCTTTCCTTTCCATGTCCCTCATTTTCTCAGTCTGTCTATCCTATTGCAATTTCAGTGACTTTTGTTGTTGCTAGGACCAAAAACCAGACAAGAAGCATCATAAAGAACGAGGGGTTTATTTTGGCTTATAGATTGACGGGATGCAGTCCATTATGGTAGAAAAACATGGTAGGAGGGGTGTGAACAGCAGAGCTACACTGAATTCACAGTCAAGAAGCAGGAAGTGGATGCAAGTGGGGCCATGCTATAAAACCCCAAGGCCTGCCTGAATGACCCATTTTCTCCAGCCAGGCTACAATTCCTAAACGTTCCACAACTTTCCAATAGAGTACCATTACCTGTGGACCTAATGTTCAAACACATATGCATATAGGGTAGGTGTGGGCCAAGGTGGCATTTTACATTCAAACAACAACTTCCAACAGTGGAGAAACATTTCCTGGCTGCAGGCAGCTCTCATATTATGTTGCTATATCTAATGTTATGAGACAGAATGCCTCATGCACTGCCAGAACATGGGAGGCTACAAGGAAATGTCTCATGACTCTGCAAGACAAAGATAGATAGATAGATAGACAGATAGATAGATAGATAGATAGATGATGATAGATAGATAGATAGATAGATAGATATAGAGAGATAAATGATGGATAGATAGATAGATAGATAGATAGATAGATAGATAGATAGAAATAGAAGCTGGATAGATGATAGAAGATAGAGAGATAGATCGATAGATAAAGAGAGATAGATAAATGATGAATAGATAGATGATATAGATGATAGATAGATAGATAGATAGATAGAAACAGATGCTGGATAGATGATAGAAGATAGATAGATTGATAGATAGATAGGTAGACAGAGATAGATAAATGATGAATAGATAGACGATAGACATAGGTAGATATAGATAGGTAGATGGATGAATGATATAGATATTAATAGATGGTAAAGGATAGATGATATAGATCAATAATAGATGATAGATAGATAGATAGATAGATAGATAGATAGATAGACGATAAACAAAGAAGTCCCTAGATTATCACTTTCTCTCACATTGTAAGAGGAACAAAGGCATCAAATCTCAGATTTGCTGTAACCTAAGCCTTTGCTTGCTTTGCACACATAGATATATGCCTCCCTACACAGATATAAAACTGGGGAGAGACGATGTATCCAGAAACAAGCATGAAAGAGTTTGAGAATGTATAGAAACAAAGACAATGAAAATATAATGGAAAACAGGAAATATCAAGAGTAGATAATGTTTGTATTTCTCTCTTCCTATCTCTCTTTTCATAGTCACACACTGAACTGTGACTCAGGTATGTGGCCTTGGGAGTTTAACATTTTAAACTTTTTTCCAATATATATATATATGTGTGTGTGTGTTGTGTGTATTCTTTATTTATTTAGTCATGTATATTAGTACTCTATTTGCATGTATGCTTGCATGACAGAAGAGGAATCAGATCCCATTATAGATGGTTGTGAGCCATCATATGGTTGCTGGGAATTGAGCTCAAGACCTTTGGAAGAACAGACCATGATTTAACCACTGAGACATCCCTCCAGCCCTCAAAATCTATTTTAATTGAAATAGAATTGTTATCACTTTTCTCCTACCTTTCTTTTCTCCCTCCAGCCCCTCCCAGATTCCCTCCCTCCAACTCCTCACACATCTCCCTCTCAAGTCAATAGCTTCTTTTATTATTATTATTGTATATTATTTATATATATGTACACACATATAAATATAGCATACATGTCATGAAGAAACTTTTTAATTTAGAAAGCACACAAGTATTTTGCCCTTAGCTTCCCCCAGAGTCCAAATCCTTCCCCAGAAGCCTCCAGAATGCCTTCTTTACCTCCTTGTTCCTCAGGGTGTATACCAGAGGGTTGAGTGTCGGTGTACCCACTGCATAGAAGAGACCAAAGAACTTGCCCCTCTTTTGGGCATAGGGATTTTTTGGCTGCAGATAAACAGCAATGACTGAGCTGTAGAAGAGAGTGACCACAATGAGGTGGGACGAGCAGGTCCCAAAAGCTTTTCTGCGCCCTTTTGAAGAGTTAGTTTTCAGTACTGCCCTGGCAATGGCACCATAAGAGACAAGGATGAGGCTCAGAGGTACAAGCAGGAAGATGACGCCTGCTACTGCCAACTGAATCTCATTAAAAGTGGTGTCCCCACAAGAGAGTCTAATTAGAGATGGGACTTCACACAAAAAATCGTCTATCTGCCTATGGGACAGAAGGGCAGGCGGAGGGTCGTGTGGTATCTGAACTATGGATTGGATCAAACCTATAGCCCAGGATATACCTGCCAACTGCTGACATAGGCGGGGGTGGATGATGGTGGCATAGTGCAGGGGCTGGCAGACAGCCACATAGCGGTCAAAGGCCATTACTGTCAGGAGGATGCACTCTGTTGTCCCCAGAACCATGAAGATGAAGAGCTGGACAGAGCATCCCAGGAAGCTGATGGTCTTTGTGGGGCCCCAGAGGTTGAACAGCATCTGGGGACACAGGTTGTGGTGAAGCAGAGGTCCAAGAAGGAGAGGTTAGAGAGGAAGAAGTACATTGGAGAGTGTAGCCTGGGGTCCAGTGTGGACAGCAGGAGGATGAGTGTGTTTCCTAGGAGAGTGAGGAGGTAGGAGCACAGGACAACCACGAAGAGAACCTTTTCCAGATGTGGGTGTTTGGAGAAGCCCAGCAGGAGGAAGCCCACAGGGGAGCTCTGGTTGATCATGGTCTCTGTGTCTAGTTGGAGGGATGAGACTGTCAGATTAGTGTGGTACAAAGGGCCTGGTGAAACTGTGTGTTTCTCAGGTCATTGTCAGGACATGCCAGGTGGACAATTTTCTTCTTCCTCTGCTCTCACAAAGTCTCACCTGGTCAAACATTGTCTAGTGGCCATGAGGAAATCAAGAATGTGGAGGAGGATACGTAGATCCTGGTACTGGCGCCTCTGACTTTCTGATTAAGGTTGGAGAATGTTGATTTCAGATGAGTGAATCAACTTGTTCACTGTTTCAGTAGAAATGCATTGAGTGCCTTATGTTCTCAGTGCTTTTCTGGTTTTCCTCAGTGCTATCTCATGCCTATTATCTCTTGGAGGCAGAAGTTAAATACTATGTTTTAGGTCTGAGGATGTACCTTTGAGGAAGAAAGCTGGCAAGCATGAACCATAGTTTAGAGATGTAATTTACCAAAACAAACAAACAAACAAACAAACAAACCCACATAGATAAATAAATAAGTAAAAATCAATAAATAAAAGACATTAAAACCAATTATTTTGAATGACTTTTACGGTTGTATCTCTGGTAAGTTTTGAAGTCTCATTGTTTCTGTGTTGATTTGGTGAATACTCTGACATGACTATAAGTATTTTATTTTATACTTCTTATTTCATAAGGCTGCTCATCAGAGACAGAATAAGTCTTTTTTTGTTTGTTTGTGTGTTTGTTTGTTTGTTTGTTTGACATAGGGTTTTGTTTTGATGTACAGGCTTGCCCCTGTCTCCGGGCCATCTTCCTGAATCAGCTTCTGAAATGCTGGGCCTGTAAGTGTGAGCTACCAAACCTTTCTTAGAATATGTTATGCATGTGAGAGATTTTCTTCCACTGTATGAGACTCCATGCATACATATCAGAGTGTTTCTCTTGTCTTGTTTCTTTAATCATCTTTAAGTAAACAGCTGCCCTGGTTAGGGAAGTAGCATTGGTCCAGTCACTCAGTCCTCATGAGAGTTAACAGGCAGGAGGTAAGAGTGGCTTCTTAAAGTCCACTGTGGCTCACAGTTGCATTATTAAAAGCCTCAGATATAAATGTCAGCCATGTGGGTTGTATTCGGTGAACGAAAGTAAGGAATTCATAAGGTGAAGGGCATATTTGAGGGAAGTTTCATCTGGGAGAATTCTATCATTAAAGTAGCTGCAAATATTAGAGCATAGCAGGCCAGCTCAGTGAGAGAAGAAGGAGGCTTCAGCTACTCTGGAAACAGAACTGAGGACACAGGGTTCTCTAGTCTGGTAATGGTCAGGAAGGCAGTGGGTGGGTGGGGCTCTGCCTAAGTGTCCTAAGATGGAAAAACACTCAGTTACAAGTCCCATCATTTTTTCCAGAACCTTCTGCTTTCATTTCTTCCCACCTTGTTTTACCTCCTACAGAATATTTGTTGTTATTATTATCTTATATTCAAACCAAAGTATAAATAAAGCAAATATGTACAGTATAAATAACAAGTTCAACCTCTGATGCATCCAGTACCCAGCTTAAGGTTGTAAAACAGACGTTCCACATATCTTAGAGAGGTTCCTGTGTGGCCCTCCCTGGCTTCCTATTTCACATCCTCAAAGATGGAGTTCCAGGACAGCCAGGGCTACACAGAGAAACCCTGTCTCGAAAAACCAAAGGGAAAAAAAAAAAAAAAAAGATGGAACTACCTCTCAACATTACACAAATTATTCTTTGTCTTTCTCATCTCCACCCTCCCACCATCTCATCTCTCTCTCTCTCTCTCTCTCTCTCTCTCTCTCTCTCTCTCTCTCTCTCTGTGTGTGTGTGTGTGTGTGTGTGTGTGTGTCCGTTTCTCTCTTTCTTTAAAAATACATTGCATGGGGGCTGGGAGATGGCTCAGCTGTTAAGGGCACAAGCTCTTCTTGTAGAGCACCCTAGACCAATTCTCAGTACCCACACTGGTAGCTTATAATCACCCCCAGCTCCAGCTCTAGGAGATCTGATGCCTTCTTTTGGTTTCTGCAGCTATGTACCAAGCCATGTAGTTAGCATACTAATGCAGGCAAAATACTAACACACATGATATAAAATAAATAAACCTTATTAATATACAGTGCACTTAATTTGTGTGTGTGTGTGTGTGAGAGAGATGGTGAGAACAACTTGTGGGAATTGCTTTATTAGAATGTGAGGGTCCATGGGATTGAATTCAGGTCATCAGGACTGGTAGATACACTTTTAGCTGCTTCATCTTGCTGGCCTCATTTTTTTCCCCTACAAGATCAGGGTTTCATGTAGCCCAGGTTAGCCTCAAACCCACTGTGTCGTAAAGGCTGTTTTAAATTTCTGATTCTTTAGTCTTTACTGCAGAAATGTGGGGATTACAGCACACCCAACTATTTTCTTTTTTGAGATGTATTTCATAGAATGTAAAACTTATTCTTTGACAGTATATAATTTGTGTGTGTGTGTGTGTGTGTGTGTGTGTGTTCTCATGCACACATTTATGTTTAACCCTGTGGGAGGCCAGAGGTTGGTGTCCAGTGTCTTTCCCAGTTTCAGTCTAACTTGTTTTTTTGCAAGCTCAGTAATTTGGCTAGACTGGCTGGCCATTAAGCCCCGAGGTTCCTTCTGTTTCTGTCTCCTCATGCTGGGATTATAGGTACGAACATTGTTCTTATATCTTTGGGTCTTAGGCTCTCAGCTATGGTCTTCATGCATATGCAGCATAACAAGCTGAGCTGTCACTCACTGTTTTAAAAGAGCACTTACCAGTCATATGACCAGACCAGAACCATCGACCTCTAGAGCATCTCATTATCCCAAAGAAATCCTGTGACAGCAGCTAATCCTCCCTTGCTTTCTTTATATTCAGTTTTTAGCGTGTGATCTTAGTGACACCCATCTCCATTCAATTATTGTCCTTATCAACCCCATCTCTAACGTGGCTCTTCCCATGGGAGGTCACTCCCTTCTTTTTTTTCTGCCTTATTTCTGGATCTCTTTAGAGTTCATTGTCTTTAGTTGGGCCAACCTTTCCTCTCTTTTGATAAATTCTATTTATCATTGTTTGCATTATTCTAAAGCATTCATTTATTTGTCTGTGAATTTTTTTTTTTTTTTTTTTTTTTTTTTTTTGCCTCTTGTACTACAAGACAGGGCTGGTCACCTGAAGTGGTTGCTGAAGGTCTGGTAATCATTTCTTGTTTTTGCTTTTAGCACTTTCCAATTATGGAGTGCTTCACATGTGTCGTGTAGGGCAAACAGCTCCCTGAACATCTGGTTTCCATAGCAGCCATGTAAAGATCTTATCAATTTTACCATGAATTTTTACAGTGAACAGTCTCAGGGCAAGTAAGGTTTCTAAGGATACCCACTTGAAAAATGTTGGGAATCAAGAGAATGCTAGAGAAAATTTGCCATACCTGGGGAAGTACAGAAGGAGCTATGACAGACTGGCATTTTCCTGTTCAAAATACAAGGGAATGATGACATCAGATCAGCAGCTGATAAGTCACTCTGTTTTTTATTAGTACCTAATGCCTGTAATCTTGGCACTCAAGAGGAAGCTGCATATGAAATCTGTGTTTGGAACTAGCCTGGGGTACATCTGCTTCAAAAGCAAACCAAACAAAAACAACCCCCAAAGTAAAGCAACCCCCAAAACAAGCCGATAAAAGCCCTCTCCCCGTTTAACTCCTTATCTGGGGATCTATTGTTGAGGATACATAGAAATTGATATTACATGAGAGAATGGCTAATACTCTACTTACCCTCAACTGGTGGACTACTTTGGTTGCCAGCAATTATCCATGATGAAATTTTTAATTGGTGCCTCATTTCTGCATGGACATCAAGAAGAAAACTCAAATTGAGAAAGAAGCATGGTCTCTGAAGGGGCATCTAGATCTCCAACTGAAGTAAGGATCACTTAGCTTTGCAGCTAGACTCTTTTTAAAGAACACACTCATGTGTTTTTATTAGAGCTAGCTTATTTGATTCTTAAACTCTCAGATTTTATGAGATAGCTTTTAAATCATGATTGCCTAGAATGTTCCTGGCCAGGAGTATTTGTACTGCGTAAACAGAGCAAATACTGAGTGAGGACTCTGCAGCCCTCCAGCCAAGCTGTTAACATTTATCCATACACCTCTGACTGTCCCTTACAATTAATTCTATATATGAGTATCTTCCTTTTTACATGAGGAAGTTAACAAAGGAAGTTTAATTTGCTAGGCTATTGCAATATAGTGGTAAACACCAGAGTTCGTGTGTAAACACAGATACACTCACCAGTTCACCAACCGTAGCCTGCTGCCTTTTCTAAGAGGTAAAATGAGGCCAAGTGGGGTAGAGACATCTCTTAACTAGCAAGATTTTGGCAAACAGTCTGGAGAAGTTAACATCCGTTTCAGTGGTCCTGGTGGTGGAAAGCCTGACATTGGGTTTGCGGTAGAGGAGGGATCCCAGGACTCCTGTGGAGAGAAACATCTCATTAATCCAGCTGAGACCCAGGGGTTCCACAGCCCACAGGTAATTAGCTAGTAATTATGGTGGAGGGGGCAGGTGACTCTCAGGAGAAAGTGTGCCAGCAATAGCATTACTTGAACAAGTCACAAAGTCACTCACTCCTTCTGTTAGGGATGACCAAGGTCACATTGTTCTCCTCCACCCACCATCTAGGCATTGTTCCAGTTCTCTGATTTATCCACACAAGTTCACGTTGCTTATGTGTGTGTGTGTGTACACATGTGTCTATGTAGACATATGTCTAACCCTCATGTGATACAGGCAGTCATTCTGCCTGTCATCCAAGCATCAGGATATGAGGCCCACATCATAGTGGATGTTTCAGGTATGATCCACGGTCACACCCGATCGTCATCTCAGCAGTCTGAGTGTATAACTGGAATGTTCGTATTTCCTTAGCCTGTAGAATCTCTACCCTGTTTCTTTGGTGTATTAAGGAACAGTTGTAGCAGCTGCCAGGAAACGCGACGAAATTCCATTAATTACAAGTGGGACTACAACGCTGATGTTTATGAAAAGCTAATGACAATGTGGAAAAATAAGTTATAATGCTAGAAAGGGACACACAAATAAAATGTAAATTTAATAAAAGAATGAAGTTAGTAAACGTGTGAAGTCCAGACTGTAAGGAAGGAAATGAACATTTATTTAACTGCAAAACATTCCAGAATATCCTACAAACCCACAGTTAAGGGCAACTGGGCTGAAGATGCCCTTTCTAGCTTTGACCCCTTTGTAGCCAAATCCTGCTGATAAAAATACTGAACCATGTGGAATTCCATGGATTCATAGAAAAAAATAAAAAAGACTCAGACTTGACAACAATTCATTTACAGTCCATGAGACTAGAATTATACAGGAGCATAGCTGCTTTCTGTGTAGATAAGTTACCACTGTTACCTCAGTAACTGTGGAAAGCCAGTCTTGGTTTACAAACAAACCCCCCCCCCCAAAAAAAAAAAACCTACTGCAAATTGAATGGACTAAGAAAAGACAAACCTTGAACAATGAGAAAAAAAAAAACCCACTTTCCATAAAAACAGCTTCTTATACGATGCTTGCCTAGTGCTTTTTAAAATTAGCTTTTCCTTCCCAACCAAAGAGGCTTACCCTCCTGAGCCTGTCTGTCAAAGTATCCACTACTTGTTCACTAACACCACTAACTGCCTTCAGTTAGTGGTGTTAGTCTGATGTAAGAGGAGCTGGGGCCTCAGAAATAAATTCTCATCTCTACATCCAGGGTGTCTGTTTTTGCAAAGCAGGAAGGGATAGATTACTAACCATAATGAATCTACTTTCTCCCAACTACACTAAATTTCCTCCTTACACAAATATCCTATACTCAATTTTTTTTTTTTTTTTTTGAGCTACTAGTAGGCAAAAGTGCAACATTTCTCCAGATGCTTCTAGAAAGTGCATATATTAAGTGGCATTTTGTAATGCCGTTACTTTTTAAATGATTGAGCACAAGACTTTTCATTGACTAGCAAATGCTCTACCACTGAACTACCCTCCAGTCTCTAGTTACCTTCCTTTTAACTACAAGGATAAACATTATTTTAAAAGAATAAGTGGTCAGTTCTATCTCTAGATCAAGACTCATCAGTACCACCAGAAGTTCTTTAGTGATTTTTTTTGGCCGCCTTTTCTAATAATCACTGATTTTCGTTGTGTTCTTGGCTAAGCCGTTCCAGGTCTTCCTCACGTTGGGGTGGTCTTCCAAATCCTCATAGAGTGAGGAGACAATGTCCAGTCTCCTATAGTTCTCGGGGCTGACCATGGTTCGCACAACCTGAAGACACCGCTCTTTCAGCGTATATACCGGCAGTGTAATGTTGGCCAGAGCAGGCTGCTCGTTAATGTTGAGAGATGGTACAAATAACTCAGTTCGGTTAACCAGGAGTCTGTCGTTCGTTCTTGCATCCCTGAAGAACCAAGGGTGACCTCGGTAGCTGTTGATGCGGAGGCTGGTGCCCGGCAGCAGAGTCTGGAAGGGCTGTGGTTCACCGTGGAAGTCGAGCCATAGGGCTGCACCACTCGCGGGCTGTGGTTCCAGACCTCCACGCGGGACAGGTCATGTGGGTTTACCTTCGCTGAGCGCAGCGAGGGTGGCGGCCGCCCTGCAGCCATAGGTCCCTGGGAGTCTTCCAGGTCCAACCCTAAAGCGAGGTCAGCTCTGGAATTCAGCCACCCGGGTCGCGCCCCTCTGTAGGACTCAGTTGCAGCAGTCACAGTGCAAGCGGGGTTCTTCTTCACATCCGGCGCTCTGACTGGTTCTTCAGGTCCCTGCCCATTACTCCAGGAAGGGCATGCTGGGAAGGTGTGCCATCCTACGTGCTGGCTCTCAGGTAGATGAATTCAATCTTCGCATGACTTGAGACCTTGCCAGAACACACAGAAGGAACTTGGCGAGCTCGTCTTTTCTTTTTCTTTTTCTTTTTTTTTTCTTTTCTTTTCTTTTCTTCTTTCTTTCCCTTCCCCTTCCCTTTTCCTTTTCCTCTTTTCCTCTTTCCCTTCCCCCTTTCCCTCCCTCCCTCCCTCCCCTCCCCTCCCCTCCCTCCCCTCCCCTCCCCTCCCCTCCCCTCCCCTCCCCTCCCCTCCCCTCCCCTCCCCTCCCTCCCCTCCCCTCCTCTCTTCACTTCTCTTTCTTTTTTTATCTGATCATTGTCGTGCCTATTTGAACAATGCATATTCACTACTGGACGTCTCCCCCTCCCAGCCTCCGCCCCCACCCCCTGTAACATTGGGACCGTCCAGAAACCAATATTGATAGCCCTCCTTTATGTGTACATCACACACACGCACACGCACATGCACACGCACACGCACACATGCACATTTTCATCTTGTGGTTGAAACTGGACCTTTTATTGAGACATAGGTCTTATTAGGTACCTATGTATGACGTAGTATTCACTATGTAACTCAGGATGGCCTCGAACTCCAGACAGTCTGCCTTCCCCAGCCTCTTATGTGCTGAGATAATAGGCACGTGCCACAAAGCACCACTAAAAACTGGATATTTAGGATAATATGCAACCTCAATTGTAATCAACCCTAATTTAATAGATGGCAACCACAGATATTTTATGTTTATTTGTTGAATTTCTCTGGTGAGTAAATTTTTTTCCTCTATGTAGCTGTTGACGTCTCTACTTAGTGATAACTCAACTTTTAAAAATTATTTTATGGGTCTGGAGAGATGGCTCCGCAGTTAGAAGCACTGACTGCTCTTCCAGAGGTCCTGAGTTCAATTCCCAGCAACTACATGGTGGCTCACAACCATCTGTAATGGGATCTGATGCCCTCTTCTGGTGTATCTGAAGACAATGTCAGTGTACATATACATAAAATGAGTAAGTCTTAAAAAATTTTTTTTATATTTTTATTATTGGAAATTTACCTAGGGCCTTGAGCATACTAAACATGTGTTCTATCTGTCACTGGGCTACACCTAAATTTTAATTAGTTATTCTGATATAGGGCCTCTTACGGATATGAGCCACCATGACAAACACAAATAATTTTCTGGAGGTGGGCTTCTTAAGTATTTCCTCTGGGGAAAGGAAAGCTAATTTTGGTCAGCCAGTTGTTTGTTTGAGGTTTTGGGCTTTAACTGAACTTGAGAAAGAAGGACAGTCTGAGACATGTTATTCTGGAGCTGGTCTCAGCATGCCTCCACAGATAGCATGAAACAAGGTTATTCAGCTATTCAGACATGCTACAGGCATTAGGAGTTCTGGCGAAGATGGAACTGCTTTTATTTGGGGCACACAGAAAAAAAAAATAATACACACTTGGAAGCTATCAAAAACAACAATGCCTCAGTGGCAAACGACTAGGAAATGTCAACAAAGAAGCTAGTCTGAGGTTACAGAATTGCAAACCCCACCCTTTTCTGATAGCTTTACATGTAACTTGGGAAATGCTTTCTGAGTTCAGGCAGCTTATAAACCCACATTGTTTTTTATTTTCTATCTCTGTGTTCAGCAAGATAAACAGCACCTAAGGCTCTGTATTTAACCCTTTCCAGACACCAGAGCTATGCTGAGTTGGATTAAAACTTTAGTTGACTTTATCTTAAGAATTTGCTGTTACATTTCTGGCTGACTTGCAGGTTAGTTGTTTATTCAAAACACTACTGCAACTTCAGACTGGCTACTCTGTTAACATTTTCTAGTTGTATGCCACTGAGGCATTGTGGTTTTTGATAGCCTCCAAGTATGTATTATTATTATTATCTTCATTATTATTAATGTCTGCTCCAAATAAAAGCAGTTTCATCCTTACCAGAACTCCTGATCCCTGTAGCACGTCTGAATATCTGAATAACCTTGTTTCATGCTATCCTTGGAGGCATGCCGGAACCAGCTCCAGACTAACATGTCTCAGACTGACATTGTTCTGTCTCAGGTTCAGTAATTTAAAAAAAAAAAAAAAATTGAATAAATGGAATTTATTTTATGCTTTTAGCTTATCTCCAGTTCTTGAAATGGTGAGTTTTATTATTTTAGATATATTGATGATTTTTAGGGAGATTTTCCCCAAGCTTCTCACCCAGTCATTCTGTCTCTATTGAATTTCAGAAAAATATTTATTTTTATTATTAAATAATACAAAAATAATATAATTAATAATATAATAATATATATAAATAATATAAAATAATTTATATAATATATAATAATATAAATAATATAAAAATAATTAAAATAATATAATTTTTAATTATATCTAAGTGTGTTTATATAAGTTGGTATATGTATATGCAGGTGTTTATAGTAACCAGGGGTGTCAGATTCCCTGGACCTGGCTTGTAAGCCTTCTGATATGGATGCTGGAACTTCTGTAAGAGTAATAAATGCTCTTAATGGCTGAATCATTTTTCTAATGTATTTGTTTTCTTCTAGAGCTGAAAATTGAACTTAGATGCTAACACACATGCTAGGCAAATGTTCTTTCACTGAGGTGTATCCCAAGTCCTTGTCTTCCCTGCCATGGAATATTAACTGCACCATCAGTAAATAAGAATTCAGAGGCCTGGAGAAATGGCTCAATGCATAAGAGCACTTGCCATTCTTGCCAAGGACAGGAGTTTGGATCCTAGTACTCATCTATGGTAGTTTACAATGGCCTGTAATTCTTGGATCCAAGGTCTTTTGGCTTCTGTAGGCATTTGCACACTCTTGAGCATACACACACAAGACAAATAACATAAGTAAAAACAAAATAACACTTAAAAAAAAAAGAATTCACTGTATGTTTTTAAAGTAACATTTATTCGTTTGTGTGTTTAATTTTATTTGCTCTTATTTTATGTTTATGAAGTGCACTATGTGGGTCCCTACTGCCTAGGAAGCCAAAAGAAGGTCTCCAGTCCATATACCCTGGAACAGGAGACAGTTTTAAGCCACTAATGGGTGCTGGGAACTGGACCTGGTTCTTCCCTGTAAGAGCATCCAGCACTCTTAATTGCTGAGCCATCTCTTCGCACGACAGTAGATTTTAAATATATTGGTTGGCATTTCTAGAGCATTATTCACTCTCAAAGCTCTTTGACAAATTCCCTCATGAACCTTTATTCCTGGAGAAGAAGAAGGCTCTTCTCCAGGGAAGATGTACTGGATGGGTTGACTTCATCTGGGATATTCCTCAGCTTGGAGTAGAACAGGAGGTTTGTGGATTTCTATGCTTCTTGTTCCATGCCTTAATCTACCAAAATTCCTGGAATTAAAAGACTACTTTATCTGTTATCTTCATTTTAGAGAACAGGATGAGGAGTTGTGACGAGAACAACATACCCGCTGATTCTTCTCAGAAGCAAGGATGCTAATCCCAAGAACTTGTCTCCAAGTCACCTGGGAGGACATTTGAATCTCTGGAATACCTCTGTACTTGGCTTAACTTTGGAAAGAATTCCATGTAGGAAAGACAAGGGGAGGGAAAGAATTCATATTCTGGGTGTTTTTCTTACATTTCTCAAATGACACCAATTCTCTGAATTCTCTCGTCTTTGAGTAGTAAAGTTCCTGGATTAGGTTTTTATGGTAGTCTCTCTGGCTCTTTCTAGTTTTACTATAGAAGAACTCTAGATGCTATGGGTTATATCTTTGTGTTAAAGTGCCACACCAGACTCCTTTTAATTCCAGCACATGGGAGACAGAGATCTGGTGGGCCAGCCTATCTCAGTAGAGTCTTTGTTGAGGTCCACAATCCAGATCTCTGTTTTGCACTCTCATCTCTCTTGGTTTACAAAGTGAGTTCTAGGACAGCAAGAGCTATATAGTTTTGAAAAAGACCCTGTCTTGAAAAAAAAACAAAAAACAAAAAACCTATAAAAAAAATAATGTACACAGCTAAAAAATGTACAAGGATTGAAACCTAAACAAATAAATGGAAAGAAACAAATGAATGAAAAGAACAAAATTGAACTATGATAAATAAATAAAGATGTTCTTGACCATGTCTGTTGCTCTAGTCTCATTTACTCTTCTTGATGAATATAGATACCCTCGTTTTCGGCTCTCTGTTGTCTTCGGCTCTGTCCTACGCTTCCTCTCCTGTGACTCACTGATAAGGGAAAAAAAAAAATTATCCATTAACCCAATTGGAGCAGAGAGATTGTAGTTACAGAAGAATGAATTGGTGACACATTACAGCTGTAGCTGTATCACTGAAAGCCTCACTTAAGCAAGGATGAGGACACATGTAAGTTGTGTCATGGGTTCTGGTATAACTTGCTTGCAGATAGATCTTGGGAGAGGTTTCTCTCTTCCAATTATTTACTGGTTATGCCATCTCAAGAAGGAATCACCAGAATCCTGTAAATTTCATGAACTTCCTGAGTTTTGTAAAATTTTTTCTCTTCCTTCTAAATTTCTTGAATCACATGAGCCTCCTTGATCAGTACAGATGAGAATGCTTCACTCTGAAAGAAACATCTAGCACTCTTCCCACTCATCATCTGATTCTGCTCCTATCTTTCTCACTATCCCCTTCCCTTTTCACTATAGCCTGTCATTCACTAGGTCTACTGCTGTGGCTTCATAGGCATGAAAGAGTGAGTGGACTTGGGAGTTCAATTTTTTTCACAAAGACTCAAATTCATCTTAATTTGGAAAGTATACTAAGTGTTTCTCCCTCAGCTCTCCTCAGAGTCCCCATCTTTCCCAAGCAGCTTCCAGAATGCTCTCTTTACCTCCTTGTTCCTCAGAGTGTATACAAGAGGGTTGAGTGTAGGGGTGCCCACTGCATAGAAGAGACCAAAGAACTTGCCCCTCTCTTGGGCATAAGGATTTTTGGGCTGCAGATAAACAGCAATGACTGAGCTGTAGAAGAGAGTGACCACAATGAGGTGGGAAGAGCAGGTCCCAAAAGCTTTCTTGCGCCCCTTTGCAGAATGTATCCTTAGTACTGTCTTGGCAATAGCACCATAAGAGACAAGGATGAGGCTCAGAGGCACAACCACAATGAAGATACTAGCAACAGCCATCTGGATTTCATTATAGGTGGTGTCCCCACAAGAGAGTCTAATTAGAGATGGGACTTCACACAAAAAGTTGTCTATCTGCCTATGTGGACAGAAAGGCAAGTGGAGGGTAGGAGGTGTCTGAACTATGGATTGGACCAAACCTATAGCCCAGGCCACACCTGCCAACTGCCTACACAGACGGGGGTGGATGATGGTGGCATAGTGCAGGGGCTGGCAGACAGCCACATAGCGGTCAAAGGCCATTACTGTCAGGAGGATGCACTCTGTTGTCCCCAAGGACATGAAGATGAAGAGCTGGACAAAGCATCCCAGGAAGCTGATGGTCTTTGTGGGGCCCCAGAGGTTGAACAGCATCTGGGGGACACAGGTTGTGGTGAAGCAGAGGTCCAAGAAGGAGAGGTTAGAGAGGAAGAAGTACATTGGAGAGTGTAGCCTGGGGTCCAGTGTGGACAGCAGGAGGATGAGTGTGTTTCCTAGGAGAGTGAGGAGGTAGGAGCACAGGACAACCACGAAAGAGAACCTTTTCCAGATGTGGGTGTTTCGGAGAAGCCCAGCAGGAGGAAGCCCCCAGGGGAGCTCTGGTTGATCATGGTCTCTGTGTCTAGTTAGCAGGTTGAGACTGTCAGACAATGTATTTTAAATTTCCTTGAAAAATCTCACTCTGCATACTTGTCAAACCATGTGGTGTGAATGTTCCTCTTCTCCCTCTATTCTCCAAGCATTCTTCCTCCCTTTTCCTTCTGGTCCAATGTTTTCTAGTGGCTGAGAGAAAGCCAGGAATGTCCTGGAAAATAGGTGGATTCTTCCTGTGGTACTTCTGACTTCTCAGCTGAGGGCAAAGGAGGCTGATGAAAAACATGAATTCATTGATCAGTTATTTTTTATTGTTTCAACAAATATTTATTGAGCACCATGTATGATCTGAACACTGCAACTATTGACTTTGTTCTTTATGAGTATCAGCAGTTATAAGGAACTGTGTGGTTGGATCAATGACTTGATGGTAAACAGTGTAGAATTGGTCTCATTTTCTAAGTGTAGACATGGGTTTGTTGATGGATCATATTTGGTCTTTGGTATACTTTTTTCGGGAGATTCACTCAGAGACTGATGTCTGTCCTGTGGCTGAGATTTTCCCCTACATGAAATAATTCAATTTCCAGAGAGGTCAGTTATTTTATTCTTTATCAGAAATTATAGGACACATTCAGGGCAGTATTGTGTAGAGCTCTCACTCTTTAAAAACAATCACTGTACTTACTAAAGTAAAAGCAAATGCCTTCTCTTCATTCTGAAAGGTCTGTCTTCAACATTTTATCTTACAAATATGGAACAAGCCAAGATAAATACAGCATTGGTTCTGTGATGATTTTTGTCTGATTCTATAATGACACAGTTCTGTGCCATCTGCAGAGGGAATGGGTGGGCTGTGTCTCCTCACAGGTGCCCTCTTGTGTGCTTGGCAAGCTTCTGTACCATCTTTCCTCCTCCAGTTTAACTCTGAGTCTCCTTCTGCCTTCTCCTCTTCCTCCCATTTTTTTTCTCTTTGAGGGAAGATCCTGAATTTTAAGTGCTTTATTGTTATAATAATTTCTGCAAAAGGCTTAGAAGCTATTTGCATGCCTCTCCTGGTCACACTCAATTCCTACCCCTTAAGAAGCAATCACTCTTATTTTGATTATTTATCTTAAATTCTTCTATGCTATCTTTATCACTTCTTGTGTTACTAAACAGCAATTCAAGACCTTCTTAGCTGTGAACTCTTCAATATCCTTCCTGTGTCTCTAGCTTTCATACAGTCCAGGTCACTTTGAGTTTATTATTGAGTTCAGCTCTTCAATGTCCATCATCTTTTGACTGTCTTTCTGTTTTTTTTTTTGTTTTTTTTTTTTGTTTTTTTTTTGTGCTGTAATTCTAAACTCCCCATCCTTTACCTGATCTAATTCTGAGCCATTAAAATTCTACTTGACAGTCTTCTGGTTATTTCTATTTTCATGGATGCATTCTTTGTCTGTCTGGTGTCTGTCTGTCTTCTGTTTTATTTTAAAGACAGGTTTTCTCTGTGTAGTCCTGGCTGTTCTGGAACTCCCTCTGTAGACCAAGCTGGCCAATAGCTTTCAGAGATCTACTTGCCTCTGCTTTCTGGGTGCTGGGATTAAAGGCATGTGTTACCACTGCCTGGCTGTTCCTCTTCTTTACTGATCACCAAAGACTAGCCATGCACTAGAAGGTACAGGGAATGGGTTGCCATATCTGCTCTTATTGGTGTCTACATCATGACTCTGTCACTCTCTGCTGAGAACTTTCTGTACATCTGGCCCTAGCTACATTTCTAGAATATTCATTAACATTATTCTCTCTTTACAGATGTACTGTACCAGGGTCGTGAAACACCTTACCCAACATTACACAGCCATGAAGGCCAGGCATGGATTCTGAACCCTTCTTGACTTCTTATCTGGTACTCAAGTACTCTGCATCCATTGTGTAACCCAGGTACAATGATTGTACTCTACCATTCTTTGAAGATGAGGAGAAACAGAGACAGGTTAAAGAATTTTTTCAGAACAATTCAACATGTGCCAGATGTGACCCTACTCTTTAAGACATGGGCTATTTTGCTGGGCTACAGAAGAAAAATCCCCAGACTTACCTTGGTCAGGTGAGAGTTTTCTCACTCCTTGGCAGACCAGGCTTCCCCATGATGAGGAGCTACTGGCCTGAATGCAGCCTCCACTTGATCTTCACACCATGAAAACTGAAAGGAAATTGATGGCTTGTGCCCTTTGACAGCATTGGTGTTAGGATTCAGCACACTGTGGATAGAAATGCCATCCTGAATTTCCCAAAGCATTCTAAGTCAGTAGCATTCTCTGGATATGACTACTGAATTTTCTCTTTGATTTCATGTGAAGAAACACACATTATGGCAAAATAATTCTTCAGGAGAATGCAATAATGCTGAGCCTTGAACCACAAGAGACTGCTTTCAGCATCTGGCACTCACCACATCTTACCACGATTGTTCTGCCAAAGTCAGGATGTTACCTCCCCTTTCTCTGGCACTGGAGATAGAGAGGAGGGATCCCTGGACTCTCATCCCATGAGACATGTTTATTAGTTCTCCTAGGACTCTGTTGCCTCTGCCCACTGATGATTAATTAACCACTGTTGATAATGATGGTTAAGATCGAATCGACAACAACATTCCACTAGAATATCCCATAGTTATAAGGTCACCTCTGCTCCTTAGAATCTCTAGAGGGAAGCAAGACATCATCTTATCTATAGTGTCCTGTTGATTTCTCTTAAGCCTGGATTCAACCCTCTCAATACATAAGTATCGTATTTAATGTTTTATCTTTTTGTTTAAGTTGAGGTGCTGGTTATATAAACCAAGTATTTAGGTTTTGAAAATGTTGTTTTTATTGTCATGTATTAGTACATTGAGTTCCATTATCACATGTTCACACACACATACACACACACACACACACACACACACACACTGATTTTGATTATATTTATCCTCTATTATCTTCTCTTTTTCCATGTATCCCCTCTGTCAAGCCATTATGTTCCTTAAAACTTAGAACTGTTCCAACAAAGCAATATCTAATTTATTTTCTCCTTCTACTTCTTTTCACTCTGTAGAACATGGTGGCCTTGAACCTGGAGATCTGAGTGCTGGGATTAAAGGCTTGAGTCAATTACTGGCTCTATTATCTGGAACAAAGGAAAGTGTTAGAGGCTGTGGCCCAGCAATGTGAATGTTGGGGGCTGGATGGGTGTGAAATCTGAATGACCAACTGTACCTGTGTGCTATACTTGATTCTCTCCTTCCAGCTAGGGATGAGTCTCAGGTTATCAGTCAACCTTTGTGGAGTGTGAACTTCCTTTGCTTTGTTGGGCCAAGTTAACAGACATTTAGTTTTTTGTTGTTTTTCCCTGCTTGCTTGCTAGTGTGCTTGACGTGGGTGGTTTCCCTTTCTATTTGTGCAGGGTTCCCAGACTGCCCTGAGGGAATTAAAAGGGAGTACAGAATCAAAGTCTTTTTGATAAAGCACTGGGACTAGATACCAGCCCATGTGAACTGCCTTCCTTCCCAAGGCATGGATCATGCCAGCACAGGAAGACTGCTCTTCTTCTTGACCCACAGGTGGTACCCTAAGTATGGCCCAGCCCATTTTTCTCTTCTACCATACACTCAAAACTTTAAAGTAAATAAATGCATGAAGTTTCCAGTTATTTATTTGTTCAAGCTACTTATCTGGTGGCAACTAATTGAACAAAACAATATTCTCATATCTAGGTCTTTGGAAATGGTAATGGATTGATAACACGTCTTTTTTTTTTGCTTTATTTTTTTTTTCCAGGCAAAAGGATTTTAATGTTTATTTTTAATTATTTTATGTTTTTAAAAAAGCTTCTTTCTTTAATTAGGCTCTCGGCTATGGGCGGTGCTCTTTTTTTACTTAACAGAAAGATGAAAGAGGACTCCACTATCACTCAGCCTTCTGCCAGCTGCAGCAACTTCAAGGCACAAATCTGGACAATTATTTACCATGATTGTGTATTTTTATTTAATGTTTAATGTTTTGGTAAATAAAGCTTCTGAAGAAATTGAGCATCTTAAAATCCTAGGCTTGTCTATCCCTTCATTTTATTTTTTTTTATTGTTTTTATTTTTGACACCAACCAAAGTTTTGGTCTTAAAGAAGCAAGCACAACCTGCAGGATCTATGAATTTGTAAGGCTTACCTATAGGGTTTACCTGAGGCTTAAAGGACTTAAGTGCTGGACTGCCCTGAGAGCAGCTATATACGCTGGAAAGTCACCTAGTATTGATGATGGCTTCATGCAACCATATAGATGGCTCCCCTTTTCACAACCTTGATAGCCCAACTGGGACAGAATTGCATACTACCTAGCTAGTGGGAATCATTGGGTATACAGAAAAGGAACACATTTGCAGTTAGCTGTCAGATTTTTGGGGGTGGGAGGCTTTTTTTAACAGTAGAAATTGTATTTTCTATACTATATTCTGTTCATAGTTTCCCATCCCAAAGTTCCTCATAGATCCTTCCTCCCATCCATCCAAATCTACCCCGGGCCTGCCCTTAGGTTTGGTTTATATATACTCAGTTGAATCTCCATTGGAGAAAACCAATATTCCCTTTTCTGTGGTTGTCAATTGGAGATTACTTCTGTGCTAAGGACTTCAGACTTGTCTCCAATTTCCCCTCTGAGAGCTGTATTTAGATCTGTTGCAGGGTCAGGGTTTTAAAACAAACAAACAAAAAATTAAAGTGGGAAACTGACTGCACACAAAGAGGCTGTTGGCTACTCTTTGAAGATAGTACTGTATAAAACTTCTTTAAAAAGCAAAGTCAAACCGGGCGGTGGTGGCGCACGCCTTTAGTCCCGGCACTTGGGAGGCAGAGATAGGGGGATTTCTGAGTTCGAGGCCAGCCTGGTCTACAGAGTGAGTTCCAGGACAGCCAAGGCTACACAGAGAAATCCTGTCTCGAAAAACCAAAAAAAAAAAAAAAAAAAAAAAAATATATATATATATATATATATATATATATATATATATATATATATATATATATATAAAGAAAACGTCAAATCCAAACTACACACATGGGAGACTATAACAAATTAGGATTGCTTATGTATATAGAAAACATTTTCCCTTTCCTAGCCTTTCCTTTCTTTTCTATTTTTTTTTTTTAGTTGTGGTTTTTTTTTATTGGATATTTTATTTATTTACATTACAGATGTCATCCCCTATCCCCATCCACCCAACCTTCTATCCCATCCCCCCTCCTCCTTTTTGCTTTTATACCATTTTAATTACATGCAAGTATTAAGGTCAGTTCTAGGTTGAGGAACTAGCAATACAATAGATGCAAGTAGTCAAAGAACAAGCAAGGCTATAAACAAAGTTCCCTGATCACTCCCATGATCACTATTTCTAAGGGCTTCCTTTCCTTTCCTTTCCTTTCCTTTCCTTTTCCTTTCCTTTCCTTTCCTTTCCTTTCCTTTCCTTTCCTTTCCTTTCCTTTCCTTTCCTTTCCTTCTGAGAAATTCAGTTGGTCATGGTGGTACAAATCCTTATTTCCAGAACTACTAATTGGATACACTTTTTTCATCTAAATTACTGAACAGCTCTGATTGAAGGATGATATAACAGTTAAGATTTATCCTTCCTTCCTTTCTTTTTTCCTTCCTTCCTTCCTTCCTTTCTTCTTCCTGGGATCAATCTAAAAAGTGGACTGTTTTGTGAGATAAGCTTAAGTAACCTCTAGCTCATGCTAGAAGGGGGTAGGAAGTCCACCCCCCCCCCCCACCAAATCGTAGCCTAAACAATAAAAATGGGCATTTAGTTACTCTGCCCTAGGGTCTCTGTTTTTTCCCTATCTGTAAATCTACACACACTTTTCCATATATTATATTCCAAAACAAGTACTTGTTGTGATTCTCATTTTATTTCAAGGGTACTCTCTAGATCAGAAGAGCCTCCTTACAATTCTCCACATGTAAATTCGACTTACATTCTTGTCATGTAGAGGATAACAAGCATAGAACAACAGCAGGGGTGGCAGCAGCAGCAGCAACAAGGACAAGGAAATGGGCTACTTGGCAGGAATATGACATTGGCCAAGGACAAGGAAGTAATTTCAGGCATGAATCTAAATATTAGGCTAGAACAAAAAAAGTAGTTTAGACAGGAATCTAAATTTTAGGCTAGAACAAGGAAGTAGGCTTCAGATATGAAAATTACTTTGGGTTAGGACAGGAAATTTGGAGCAGATATTTTGGTTATCCTGAGAAGCCCTTAGAAACAGAGATCACAGTAGTGTTCGTGGAATTGTGTTTATTGTCTTGCTTGTTCCTTGACTATTTACATCTATTGTATTGCTACACCCTCAACCTAGAACTGACCTTAATACATGCATGTAATAAAAATGGCATAAAAGCAAAAAGGAGGAGGGGGAATGGGATAGGGGTTTCTAGGGAGGGTGGGAGGGCCCATTGTGGGTGGTGCCATCCCTGGGCTGGTGGTCTTGGGTTCTATAAGAAAGCAAGCTGAAAAAGGCAGGAGAAGCAAGCCAGTAACATCCCTCCAAGGCCTCTGCATCAGCTCCTGCTTCCTGACCTGCTTGCCTTCCAGTCCTGACTTCCTTTGGTGATGAATAGCAATGTGGAAGTGTAAGCCGAATAAATCCTTTCCTTCCCAACTTGCTTCTTGGTCATGATGTTTTGTGCAGGAATAGAAACCCTGACTAAGCCGGGCAGTGGTGGCCCACGCCTTTAATCCCAGTACTTAGGAGGCAGAGGCAGGCGGATTTCTGAGTTCGAGGCCAGCCTGGTCTACAGAGTGAGTTCCAGGACAGCCAGGGCTGCACAGAGAAACCCTGTCTCGAAAAAAGCCAAAAAAAAAAAAAAAAAAAGAAACCCTGACTAAGACACAGGTATTATATGGTTGCCTCCATTATGCTTTATCTTACTCAAGGTTACACGTGGCATGGTTGCCAAGATGGCAGGCAAACACACAGTTACTGAAGAAATTGAACTGTAACCTGCAGTTCTCTCTCTCTCTCTCTCTCTCTCTCTCTCTCTCTCTCTCTCTCTTTTCTCTCTCACATCAGACATGAATAAAAATTGAAATGAAACTAAATGTACAATGAAAGGAAGCCAGGTAGTGCTGCATGTCTTTAATCCCATTACTTGGGAGGCAGAGGCTGTTTAGCACTCTGTGAGCTGGAGGCAGGCCTGATCTAGATACTGATTTCCAGGGCTCTGTGATGAGACTCTGACTCAACTAAAGAAATGAAGAGGAGAGTAAAGGAATAGATATAATTAACTTGGAATAAAGCAAACAAACTAAGACTCAAGGGAAGGCAGTACTGGGGTGCCCTGGCTTATTGAGGAGGGGCAAATACTGGCATGCCATTGCATCCTCAACTGGAGGGAGGGAGGGATGGAGAGAGAGAGAGAGAGAGAGAGAGAGAGAGAGAGAGAGAGAGAATGAATCAGAAAGACACAGAGAATTAGAGAGACAGATAGAAAGAGAGAGAGTGAAGATAGCGATGATAAATTAGGGGGGTTGGTAAGACTGACTTTGCCTGCTCTGCCTTCACAGGCTCATGCTGCCAACCACTGCCCAGTTAGCATCTTTCTTTGGTCTTCTCAAGGGTCAGGTAGCCATCAGATGCAGTGAGCTAGAAAATTGGGAACCTCACAGAGATTCTCAACTGCTGCCTGGTCCCTTGGCAAAAAGCAGAGAGGTAAAGGGTCTAGTAGTGGGCAAGGAGGAGCTGGGATGTCCCCAGTGGCTAGTGGAAGTATGTACTTCTGTCTGCTCTTGCAGGTTCTTTATTCCTGACTAGGAGAGTGCCAGATACAATACCAGAAGAATCCAGCAAGGAGTTTAGAGCCCACACAGGTGTTGTGGAGAGGGCTCTGTTTCCCTCTGCTCATCACCCAGCATTGATTTGGATTCTTGTGCTCCCGAGAAAGAGGGATCAAGCATCTGGAATTTAGTGAGAAATCAAGCAAGGGAGATAAAATGCAAAACATTTAAGAAGTAATCGGTCAGTTGAACATAAGCTGGATAGACCCCAATGTTCCCTTCCCTGTTGTCTCTTTCCTGTGCTTCCCTCAGCATGGCCAGGAACACGCTTCTGTTTTACATTTGCAAGGTACAGTTTAAAATAGATAACTAAGAACTGACAACGATTGTTCAACTTAGATATGTTAGGTAGGTACTAGCCCTCAAATTGGAACTAGGAAAGTCTTCATATTGACTATTTTAGCATTACCAGGGAGATTTCTTTTTCTTTTTTTCTTTTTTCTTTTTTTGTTTTTCGAGACAGGGTTTCTCTGTGTAGCCCGGGCTGTCCTGGAACTCACTCTGTAGATCAGGCTGGCCTTGAACTCAGAAATCCACCTGCCTTTGCCTCCCAAGTGCTGGGATTAAAGGCATGCGCCACCACCGCCCGGCTATCAGGGAGATTTCTAAAAGAGTTTAAATTCTTTCAAGATTTAGGTCACTTATCTATTCCGGGATTGTTGCTCTGAGTCCTTCAAGTTTAAATCAAGATTAACTATAATGTTTTATATTTTAGACTTATTATAGATATCATGAAACTCACAGGTTTTATGTGATTTCAATGTCTAGAATTGCCAGGAAATAAATGTTGTAAAAATGAAGAAATGGGAGATTTCCAATGAACAGCTTTCTCCTGAGTGAATGGCCAAGGAGAAGAGCATGGTAGTTGCTCTCAGAAGAGGAAGTGATGTGGTTTTTTTAAGTATAGCTTAATAGTGCCAGTATCTGGTCCAAACATATGGAAACCACCACAGGGTATTTTTTTTATTTGCTAATATATATCATTTATTGCACAAAAGTAAATGTTACACATAATGGACACGCAGTCGTTAAGGTAAGTAGTTAGAGGAAATAAAATCACATATGGTCTAGTCTGGTCTCAATCCTGGTAGATAGAAAAACATATCCTTTTATTAAAACAGCCACCTTTCCAAATACTTCAAGACACAATAAAAGGATCCATTGCCTATGTCTTTTTTTAAGATGTCATATAAACCTAAAAAAGAAAAAAATAATTAAGAAGGTTCCACAACATTAGAACAATATGTCTTCCCTTTTTTTAATTTAAAAAAAAAAGCTAGGTCTTATAAAATCAGAGGAAGTAAAGCAAACATGAGACTTTCATCCCTCAATGATAAAACTCATAATAATCTTAAGGTAGAGGCCTGTCATCCCAACCTTCAGGAGGCTGAAGCAGGAGAATGAAGAGTTTAATGCCCATATGAGCTCAATTCTGAGACTTTATCACAAAAATAGATAATTAGATAATGAGACAGATGATATATAGATAGTAAATAGACTGATGATAGATACATAGATATAGATAGCTAGACAGACAGGCAGATAGATAAATAGACCTTCCTCTTAAGCCCAAAATACTTGGATATGAAGTCTGGAATGGAGCCAATTTAGCCTGGATTTTACATATTTCAGAATGAGACAGTGGACATTACTTCTCTTCTAATATTTTAACATAATCCAGCTTTTATGGTAAGGAAATGAGGAATACAAACTCACAGCATCGACCTAGTTCAGATCACTTGACTAGGTGCCAAGCCAAAGCCCATACAGGAAGGAACAGAAAACAAAAGATTGTTCATAACACATATTCTGAAAGCAAACATCAGCTAAGGCTTTGACCTTTCATTCAGGGCAATGCAGCACAATATAAGACTCGCATTTCTTCATTATTCCAATGTTTATTACCAAGAGTAATATTTTTGTGAATCATATATTTTTAAATTTAATAATGTGGTATCTGATATATGGCTACAGTGTCAAATAGTATACATAATATTGCTTTGTCCAGAATAGAAAAGTATCCTACATGATGTTCAAAACTTATGAAAATCTTCCATGTCATGGTAAATAATAACCCATGGAAGCATTTTTTTTTTTTTTTTTTACAAATCCCTTTTCTATTTCTATTTTCAGAATAGTCTGCAAAGAAAACAGAATTAAGTTAAAGAAGAGTCATATATGGTTACCATGATTATTGAAAGTTTTTGTGCTTTAAATGATCTTTGCAATAATTAATTATATCTAATTTTAATGTGTCAAGTATAATAATGTTTAAACTGGTAAACTGGGTTACAATTCCCTGTATTGGGTATTGGGAATCTAGGGATTCCAAACATTATACAAAGAACTCACACACAGAGAAATCATTATTATCACGACTCCCACAGTTTTCTTCAGAGTCCTTGGGTTTTTTAGGAGATTTTCTCTCTTTAGCAGTCCCTATGTGTTCCTCATCAGCCAAATTGGTGCTTTCATCAACTGATCTCTCTTTTATAGGCATCTGAAATGAATAAGAACAGCCATAGATGAACTATCAACTCTTCTTTATAATGATAATAGTGCTATTAAAATTTGAATATCCATTCTTATTTGAATTAATCAATTCTGTCACAGGTTTGGGCCCTGTAACTTGGCTCAAATATCCCCATATGATTTACATTCATGAGTTCTCATGCATATAAACATTGTAAAAATTGTTGTGGTTATTACCATTATTATATGAAGAAAATCATTTAAAGCAAACTGGCAGATGTAATCAGGTACTAATAAGTGAAATGAAATTACAGACACGTAGGCATCCCTAAATTCATGGCCCACAGAGTAGGTAAGTGTTTATATTGTACCACAAAATTTAAGTTCAAGTAAGAATCATTACTTACAGCAAGAGATCAGGATAGTGGTGACATAAATGAACACAGAGAATAACAGGAGCTTCATGGTGATGAATGGAAGAGCATAGGAAGCACAAACAATCAGGTTCCACAACTAGGACTAGGAATACTCTTGCAATTAGTATACATAGAGTTCACCAATCAGAAACTGCCACAACCTGGTAAGTGAGTAACAAGAAAGGTTGGGAGGCATAGCAAAAGAGAACCATTCACAAAGCCAGAAGGTATTTAGAAAGGTCAAGGCTTCAAACGTTTGACAGATCCTTGATTCTAACAACCCAGGCATCCGGTCAAACTATTTCTGTATAAAAATTTCGGCTTTTTCTTGTCTGAGACAAAGTACTGTCATGAATATAAATTATCCAAAAGATATCCAGCACAATGTTCTTGCCCCTTGGAAGGCAGCAGAAGTGAGAAACTAACAGAATTCCTAGATCCATGTCTCATTCAAGAAGTAGTTGGGGTAGATCAATTAGGTCCATGTGTTCCCTGGAACACAAAACACATTCAAAACACACTGTCCCCACAGTACATGCAGGAAGGATAATCTGATGACACAGGGAGTGTAATGGCAACAGTGGTCCAAAGCCTAAATCTACCTTCATGGTACCTCTGAAATTGTGGTATAAAATTCAAAATCTAAGAGGAAAAGGCCAGGAAATCAAATTTATTTTTTTAATGACTGTATAACTTGGAAAATTCATTCATCATTAAGAATGATTTTAATTTATTCTTGATACCACAATTAGTAGCCAAGAAATTCTCTAGTTCCTGGTGATCATGCTTTACACACCTGAGTGCTAGGATATATCAGGCACATGCTTATAATCCCAGTTCTGTGGAGGGGAAGATAGGCAAATCAGCAAAGATCGCAGGCCAGCCAGTCTGTCTGATCAGTACACCATGCCAATGAGAGGCACTGTATCAAAACAAAACAAACAAAAAACCAAACCAACAACAAGAACAACAACCAGGATAGTTAGTACCTGAAGGGTGACACAAGATGTTGATATCTGACCTCCACCTCCACACACACACATATAATTCCACATGTGCACACACACACACACACACACACACACACACATACACACACACACAAATGCATTAACATTAGTGAACACATACATATAAATATCTAGATATAGTTTATGTATAATAAAAATTCAGATTTTAAGTGTGTACAGTAACATTCCCACAACTCTACAAACTTCCCTTTGCTTTCTTAAATTTATTTTAGAAAATAATTTTTCATTTAATGTATGTGAGTGTATACTCCATATATGCAGGTGCTCTTGGAGGCCAGAAAAGGGATGTTAGACTATCCTTTTGGCATTCAAAGAACTGGGTGACTAGTTTTAAGTAAGTTTTAAAACTTGTCTTGGGTCTCATTCACAACTGTCCTCAGATGCATGATGTCACTGGGCCATGAGGAGATTCTGCTTCTGTGGTGATCTTCTCTTAATAAAGACTATATCAAAGCATCTTTTTCTCACCCTGAGATTTTACAATGGTTTTCCCTTCTTCCTAGCCTCATCGGTGGAGGACAAAAGCTTTGAAAATAAAATATGGTGTATGGGTTAGGTGTGAGCATAGCCCGGTGATAGAGTGTTTGCCCAGCATGACTGAGGCCCTGGGTTTGATTCCAGGTACCACACAAAGTGCAATTATATGTCTCTTAAGGATAGGGGATTTGTTATGAGAAATGTATCATTACATAGCTAAATCATGTATGAACAAAACGTAGTGTAGTCATACAAACTAAACGTGCACAGTATTCTTAAAAGCTATAATAACAAGACTCCCATAGTGTATCTGGTTTATTGGTGGCCAACAGATCATCATATGGTATATGACTGTGGCAACTCCCCCACAACCCGAATAATCTTTTTTGTTTTAGCACAGAAATAGCTGTAAAAAGTGTGTTGCTGTGTTGAAAGTTGTAGGCTCTTTATTTTATTTTTAAAATTAGATTCTTATTAGGTAGCCCTGAGTGACTTGGAAATCTATGTATAGGTTAGTTTGGCCTTGAGCTTGCAGAGAATTCCTAGCTCTGCCTCTGGTTGCCAGAGTTACTGGTGTGCATCACCATACAGATTTTGGTTTTAAGAATCTTTTGCGTATATTTATGTGAGATGATGAACTTGGCTAAACCTCAATTGCTCCTTCCCTTTGGCTGTACCCGAGGGATTTATAAAAGAAAGAGGGGATGGAGAGATGGCTCAGCTGTTAAGAGCACTGACTGCTCTTCCAGAGGTCCTGAGTTCAATTCCCAGCAACCACATGGTGGCTCACAACCATCTGTAATGGGATCTGATGCCCTCTTCTGGTGTGTCTGTGTTTTATGTATATGTACTCATATACATAAAATAAATAAATAATTATTTAAAAAAGAGAGAGAGAGAAGAGAGAGAGAGAGAGAGAGAGAGAAGGAGAAGGAGGATCAGTGTAGGAAGCGTGAATGATGAGAAAGGAGGGAGTCCGTGTTAGTCCACAACTCTTCCTGGCCATCATCTAGAGGCCAGACTGTGGGTCTCTTTGCTATGACTGTAAGTGCTACGAGTCTGAATGGAAAGGCTGACTTAACACAAGTGTCGTGGACGGTTGTGATTAGTGTGTGGCTTCTTCAGCCAGCTGCCTGGGTTCCTATCTCAGACTCCATGTTTCTAGAAATACTTTCTAGAACAGTTTTTCCTCTGTGGCCTTCATTTCTTCATCTTAAATGGCACCAGTAACTGTGCCCTGCCTCTGGAAACATAAAACCCTCATAAGCATTTCTCTTACCTAAATTCCCTTGCCTTCTCTCCTCTCCCTCTTCTTCTAATTCTTCCCCTCGACTCTTCTCTCCCATTTCTTTTCACCTTCCCCTCATCTTTCCCTCTATTCTTCTGTCTTCTTCCTATCCACCTATCCATCTATTCATCTAACTTAAGTAAAGCATGTACAGGATGAAAGAATTCCAAAACCCCAACAATAGGAAAGAGCATGTGATAAGTCTCTCATTCTAATAATTCAGGCAAGTGAGGGGCAGTATTTTCCCTTTGAGGTATTGCATGGAAGTTTTGTCATACATCCATGCATGCATATATATGTATACAAACATAATACATACATATTTTCTTCTTTTATAAATTAAGAACAGGGGGGATTTAGAGGAAAAAAAAAAAACCCAAACCAAAACAGAAAAAAAACAAACCAGAAACCAACTCTGAGGGTTCCAATAAACTAATCTTACCCATCTCCCAGTATGCCAATCAAAGAAGTAAGCAAGGGTGAAGGGCAGAAAGATCTACTGACTGTGGCTACAACTGGGAAGAACAAACATGGCCTTTGAACAGATGACAAAAACTTTGGAATTTTATAGAGAAAAGAAATAAAGCAAGATCTGGGATACAGTGTCAGAGGAGGTGAGGTTGGTCAGGCCCATGTCCTGATGATCATAGTCCCAGCCCTGATTCTGCCAGGGGCTCAGGAGACATTGTTTAGTTCTCTTACATGGTGATAACTGCTGCTCAGCATCAGATGCTGCCCTCATTCAGAGCATGATCTCATCCTGGGGCTGTTTGCAAGGCTTGCTGTAGCTGAAAGTAGTTTCAGTTTCTTGCTATAAAAATGTTTATCAATCAGTCCTGCCCTTCCTGGAATCCAAGTCCTTACAGGAAAGAATGAAACTGAAGAGGCAAAAATAAGAGTTAATTAAATCCATGGGTGATTCCCTCTTCCACGTTGAGTGTGATAGAGACACTTTTAAACCTGACTTTTCAGCAATTCCTCTCTATATTCCTTCATTTACTTCTCTTGGTATGCTTTGCCTTCACTTTTATTACAAGTAATATCACATGAATATCTCTCATTTTGCACATTATGAGTATTAGTATAGAACGACTGGGTTAGAAGTTATGTACATAAAAACATTTAAACTTATTTTCATCACAAACTTTGATACCACAAAGAATACACACAACAAATGTACAGACTTTAAAGCATAGTGATATCATAGTGGAGACACATGCTTTTCAGTTCTTTAATAAGAATTACTCTTTTGACATTTTTTATTATTTGTTTTCTATGAGACTCTAATATAAATGACATAATTTCTCCATTCTCTTTTCTGTCTCTCCAAACCTTTCATACACCTCTTCTTGCTCTCTTTCTGATTCATGTCCTCCTTTTTACTAATTGTTATTACATATATATATATATATATATATATATATATATTCCTAAATATAGCCTTCTCAGTCTCTACAATGTTACTTGCATGTAAGTAGTTTTGGGGGCTGAGCATTTGGTATTCAATAGTTAATTGGTGTGCTCTTTCCTGGGAAAGACTATTTCTCCTACTCTCGGAAGTGTTTGTAGTTCTTTGTGTAAGACTGAGGCTTTGTCTTTTTTCTGTCTACTTTGACATGTCTATTATTGTCCTTGTTCAGATCATTTTTAGGCAGTCATGTTAATGAAATTTTATGCATGTAGTTTCTTACATTACTAGGAGACACACTCCCTGGTCCTCTGGCTCTTACAACCTTCTTCTTCTGTTCCCTCCCCTTAGGTGTAGGAGTTACTTTGTAGATCTATCCATTGGGACTGGACTCTACAACTATGCCTGTTGATTGATTGTAGTTTCTGTGATTGTCTCACCTGTTGCAAAGAGAAGTTTCCTTGATGAGGGATGAGGACTGCAGTTATCTGTAGGTATAAGACAAATATTTAGAATGTAGTTAAGTATTATTATGGCTTAGTAAAGCAGTGGTTGTAGGTTTCCCTCCAAGATCCATGACTTCATTAGTCTTAGGTAGTTGGATAGGTTACTGGTACAGGGCATGATTCTGCTCTTGTCGAATGGGCCTTAAGTCTGACTAGAGAGCTGTTGGCTACTGCCAAGGTAGAATGCTCTACTGCTGGCTGAGAAATTAACAGCAAGAGGCAAGAAGGAAATCCTGTTTAGCGTGGCTTAATTAGCCAGGCTGGGTCAAACTTCTGGACTCTGACCCTGAACAGTTTATTTTTTAACATATTTAAATAGTACTGGGGGCTGGAGAGATGGCTCAGTGGTTTAGAGCATGGACTGCTCTTCCAGAGGTCCTGAGTTCAATTCCCAGCTTACAATCATCTGTAATGGGGTCTGATGCCCTCTTCTGGTGTGTCTGAAGACAGTCTACTCACATATATAAAATAAATAAATCTTAAAAAAAAAAATAGAGCCGGGCGGTGGTGGCACACGCCTTTAATCCTAGCACTTGGAAGGCAGAGGCGGGCGGATTTCTGAGTTCGAGGCCAGCCTGGTCTACAGAGTGAGTTCCAGGCCAGCCCGGGCTACACAGAGAAACCCTGTCTCGAAAAACCAAAAACAAAACAACAACAACAACAAAAATAGTACAACTTTGGGGAAAGGTTTTCAATGATAATTATCACAATAAAACTTAGGGAATGGCTACAATGAAACTGCCTTGCAAAGCACATGTCTTTTGCAAAGTACCTGTGACCTCTTTCATAAGAATGGATTCTATTGACTGAGAAACAATGTTCAGGATAAGGGTCTAGAGAGGTTACCATGGCATGTGGTAGTTGTGGTTCATAGGCATCATAGCTGGGTAGGACTGTTGGTTGCTTCCTTAATTTTGAAGCTAGCATAGTGCTTGGCTGTCTTTTAAAATTGTGTGTGTGTATCTGTATGTGAGTGTGTGCGTGTGAATACAAGGGCCTGGAGAAACCAGAAGAGGGATATTAGATCCCAGAAGCTAGAGTTACAGGTGGTTGTGAGCCACCTGATATGGTCCTCTGAATTCTTAATTGTTGAATCATCTTTCCCTGTATTTATTTTCAATTTTTAAGGCAAGGTCTTATTGTATAGCCTGGATGTCCTGTAACTTACCATGTAAATCAGATGAACTTATATTGATCCACTTGCATCTACCTCTAGAGTGCTGAGATTAAAGGTGTGCCACCATGACCAGCTACTTTTTTCAACATATATATATATATATATATATATATATATATATACACACATATATTAATTGTCTTTGTAATAAGAATTATTTGCAAGAATAGGACTGGGGATGTAGGTCAGTGATAGACTATTTTCAAGAATATTTGTAAGTGGAGAAAAGCAGCACAAAAGCTAAAAAAATAAAAAATAATTACAACACAATTCCTGAAGAGAATCCCAATTCTCTCTGTAGATTTTTCTTTTTTTTCCTCTTTTTCCATGGATGAAATCAGACCTAGAGACTGTATGTAAGCCAGATCTCCATCACTGAGCTGCACACAACCTCTGTGTATCTTCTAGCTTGTACCCATACGGAAGAGGCAAAGAGCGTCAACAATATGTGCCAAGGCAGTGGATAATTTTACTTTTTTTAATGCTTTGTATATTTACATAGCTATGTGGTCCAAAATGTTATATTATTCAATTAGTCTGTGATAACTCACTTTGGAATGTTTATTTTAAAACATAATATTACCTATAATAGAATTAAGTACATGTTGTGTCTCTTAAGGAATAAACTACTTTTAAAAACGTGAAATTTGGCTAATAACAGTAGCTTAACTCTGAATGGAAGACAGGAAAATGTCAGTGTGACTCCAAGGGTCATCTATCCTCTTAAATACCTTTAAGTAACTTGTAGCATTTAGATTCAGCTTATTTCTGTTAGGGGAACATATCCTGAATTTCAGAATATCCCCCCCCCCCGCCCCTTTTCCTCTGTTCTTGGGAGAGTTTGTTTGATTTTGAGATCTATAAATACTTCTTCATGCAAGTCTTCTTGATGTTGTATTTTTATCATTGAAATCAGATGAAGAGAAGAAAGTAGTGGAAAGGAAGAGGGACAGGAGGAAGAGAAGGGTTCAGAGTCCAGATTTATTCTTTATATTACTTGAAAACACTCCATTTCTTAGAATCTAAGTTCTCTCTGGTGGGGAAACCACTGAGGTAACTTTTCCCAGGAACATCCTAGGCTTGACCTCAAAGTCACTCCATACTGGAAGTCCCCAACTACTGTGGGTGTTTACTCTGCTCTCTCCTTCCTTTGGAGGCACCAACAATATGATTAGAAGCCAAGGACTAGAGTAGCAAAGATGTACACTGGGATCTTGTTGATTAACTAGTACAGTCCCATGACTGTACTGGGTTGGTCTTGTTTATCTCTAAAGATACCAGTACTTCACCAGGATATGAAAACAGCAAGTGAGATCGTGCCATTTCAGAAATATAAATTCTCACTAAATGTTACTTTTTTTTATTATTCATTTAATTATTTGTTAATGTATTCTTTCTGTGCCAGATAACAAGTTGGCCAGCGCTGGGGATACAAGTGAACTAGAACACAGTCATGGTCTTCAAGTGCATACTGGGGTGATAGACAAGGAGATGATTCTATTGCTGAGACATACTTTCAGACAAAAGACTTTAGGAGAAGTATGGGAGGATAACCCAGAACTAGAGAGGAGTAGGGGCTCCGGAAGCAATGTTGCCTTTCTTGTGTTCTTACTAACTCATGCTCATGGTCTTCAGGGTAGTATTGGAGGAGGAGGCATGCTTACTGGCTGGGGAAGGCAGAGCTCCATCTGCTCAGGAAAATGGAGGAATTGTAGTGATGAAGCTGGACCTGCTGACTTGCAGTGACACAGCTCTGTAGTATCAACAGAATCATTCCTAATAAAAGTCATATCTAGGAGTGGGAACCTGATATTGTGTTCTGGTAGCTCTGGTCAAGGGTCCTTGCTACGCGTGATTCCAAATGCACAGACAGTCACGGACAAGGAAGGACAAAGAATGAAAATAGTGTGTAGCTTTTAGCAACATTTTAACATCTGCTCTCCTGGCAGGAACAAAAAAATCAAAGAGATATTTATCCCTCCTTCTAGCTACCAGACTATTGAAACACCCCAGGAATCTCATACTGGGAGAAGGGAAAGACTGAATCCTGGTGCCAGACAGATTGTAGAGAGGAAAGCTTGTCTTCTGGAAAGAGATTGCACACAGTTCGACCACCTGTCAGGCTACCATATAGGGCAGACTACAGCCTAGGTAGTGTCTAAGACTCCTCATGATTTTGCCTAGCTTGTTATAGATAGAGACCTGAGCCTGCCCCCCACCCCTCTCTGTCTCTCTGTCTCTGTCTCTCTCTGTCTCTCTCTCTGATTTATTTATTTATTTTATGTATGTGTCTGAGTACACTGTTGACGTCTTCAGACACACCAGAAGAGGACTTCAGATCCTATTACAGGATATTACAGATGGCTGTGAGCCACCATGTGGTTGCTGTGAATTGAACTCTGGACTCTGGAAGAGCAGTCAGTGCTCTTAACCTCTGAGCCATCTTTTCAGCCCTCTCTTTCTTGGGTGATCATTTTGAATACATCTCCTTTCCCTGCTAGTTACTGTTATTTGTTTATTGGCATGTGGAGGACACAAGTGGCCAAGTCTAGGTTGTTAGGGCTGCAGGGCTCAGGCTCTGGCCCAAACAATTCTGAATAAATGCATAAGAAAGTAGTGACTGCAGAGAGGAATTAGAATGTGAAGCAAGATTGTTGCAGACCAGGTTTGGCAGCTTTTCTTTTCTCTTCTGCCCGGTCCTCCCTGCTGCCTTCCTGCAAGGCTGTTTTCACCTTCAATCTGAGATGATATTTTCTGCCGGAGACTGATGATGTTTCAGAATTCCAATATCCTATTGAACAATGGTAGCAGCTAAAGGTCAGAAGCTGGAATTTTAATAATTGAGAACAGGGATCTGGAGGGAGTGAGCTGACAGAACAGCAGAGCCAGTGGCACCCAGTATATTTTACAAGGGACTCTCCCCTTCATGCTATGTGTTTTTAAAAAGTATATTACTCCACCATATACATTAATAATTTCAGTTTAGCTAATGACTGTCTAATAAGAGCTTCAAATAATTTTTCATTAGGATATTGAAATATTCAAGCAAGCTTTTGGATTGCCTTACTTGGCACAGGTACTCTGTAAGCCAAGTTCTTTGGAATGGAACCCCCTAGAATAAAATGACACAATTTAAGATGCTATTAAAGGGGGAGTGGACATGGAGTCCCACTTCTAAGAAGTTTCTGCAATTGATACTGCCCAGCGAAGGGAAAATCAGCTTTCTCCAATGGAGTCTCATTAGGTAAATTAACCACACTTTAGGGCAGGCCGCATACCCAGGAGTAGTTGGCCCACTACTAACTGATGGTGTATTTTGTAGACTTTTTGCTTTATTTTGCTTTGTTTGGAGGTTTTTGTTTCTGTTTGTTTTGTTTTGCTTTGTCTCATGTCTTTATGGTCTTTTGCTTATTTGTTTTTTTTCATTTTTGTAGTGGTGTGTGTGTCTGTGTGTCTGTGTCTGTGTGTCTGTGTATATGTATGTGTTTGAGAGACAGAGAGAGAACATAAAGTTGGGAGATGAGGAGAAAGATTTGGGAGGAATTTGGGGAGGGGAAAGCATGATCAAGAAAAGGAAAAAAAAATGGTTTTTCAGTGTGTGTATAGTACATAGCCACTTCAAATACAGGAAAAAAAAAAAAAAACTTGGAAATTTTACAGGGTCCTTTGAAAAAAACCTGAAGCATGTTTAATAAACAATTTTGAAAATTAGTTTCACTGAATGTCCTGCCTGAGAAGCTAGTGTCAACTTGGAATATTAGGAGTATCAAGTTTCCTGAGGACACACAGCTCAGTCACAGTCTTGGTCTCATTCAACCAAATCTCAACAGTGAGGAGATAGCACTTTCACATATCTCTGGTCTCAAGGAGGAGGAGGCATCTGAGAGCCAAGGTCGGGAGGGGGGGGGTGGTGCCAGGAACTGTGGTGCACATATGGAGAAAGATAGGAGACAGAATTTAACTGTTGGTTTTGAATTGTTCTCAAGTAGTATGCTTGGTTTGCAGTCCTGAGTCAGGTTGGGAAATGTATTAGAAGTTCAAGAACCAAGAATCCAAAGTAACTGTGTGTGTATGTGTTTAAAGATTTTATAAGCATGGTTTTCTAAGCTATCGAGACACCAGGAATGGTCTTCTATGTTAACCTATGTTAAAAGAGGGAGCATATTTCTACAGCATAATGTATGCAGCAAGTGATACTCCAGGACACCAAGTCATGATTTGCAGTACAGGCTCATTTAGGCAATGAAAGAGGGATACCATGCATCACAAATTATCAAGCCAGCAAATGGAAGCCAAGATTAGTAGTGGCTGGGCAGTACTAAGGCAGTATTGAGAGAAGGTAGGGGGATTGTCAACCAGGGAAAAATTCCGATCATAAAATGACTATTCTATGTTCAGAACTAGGAATACAAATGGATTGACTAAGGGGAGAAATCTGTGTACAAAGAGTGTCCATTATTAACTCCACCCCAGCAAAAGTGAAAGGAAGTCTTGAGAACAAAGGTTGTTACTAAACTGGACAACACAGAGGACTTGGGGATTTCCAACCCAGCCACTCACATATAAGAGGACATGAGGATTGTCTTCTCACTCAGCCTTTGACTGCAGACATGGCTTCCTGCGTCTGTGTAAGTTGGGGTTTGGTAAACAAATGGGAAGGAAAAGTATTTCCACATACTGGGAATACAGTTCCACAGTTCAGGAGGGGACAGTGGTCTAGAAGGTAAGGCGGTTGGTGGAGGAATATTCAGGAGAAAAGGCAGATATTGATAACTGCACATAGGAAGAGGGTACTGTGAAGAGAGGTTGGTCATTTGACTTGTTAAACTTCTAAAATATATTATTATACATTTATTATATGTGTGCATGTATATTCAGGGTCAGGGCCAGAAGATAACCTTCAGGGGTCAGTTCTCTTCCTCCACCACGTAGGTTCTAGGGGTGAGGCTTGGAGACAAGGGCTTTCATCTATCTATCTATCTATCATCTATCTATCTATCATCTATCTATCTATCTATCTATCTATTTATCTATCTATTTTTATTTAACAGTTGAGCCATTTTACCAGCTCCACTTAGGAGAAATGGTAGGACACTGTGCTTCATGAGGCTAGCAAGATGTGAAATTAGAGAAATAACTTTCAGAGTTCTCAGCCTTAAGCTTCTCTCTCTTTTCAAAGGAAAACTTTGTAAATCTCATTTTTCTTGTTATTGATGTCATACCTAACACATTACCTTAATGAAAAGAATGCGCAACCAGGGCAGTGTCCAATACAGGACAAAACCTCCACCGAAGAAGAATCTGGAGTATCTAGGTTGGGAAGGTTTCTTGAATGGAGTTATGCGGAAGTTTCATAAGGTTTACAGGGCTGATTCTTCCCTATCTTAATTCTTTAGTAAATGAAGTTAAACTTAGATATAGTTTCTATCTTCTGTGAGTGGGATTCTGGTCTAATTAAAAGAGGATATTATGTTCTATAACAGTAGATATAAAAATACAAATACATAGATTAACACCACTAAGCACAGCATCGCCACAACATGGACATTATCAGAAACGAATGGGAACATTAATAAGAGCGTAGCAGTGTAGAGACTGTATAACTTAATTAGGGTTCTTTCTGAATTAGTCACGGAGGGTGTGAGTCATGGCTGAGAGCATCCTGTGAGGCTGCCAAATCTTGGAACTCTGCTTTGGCTTTGTTTAAGGATCTGTGTACAACATTTGAAGCCTTGTGGTTTCATGAACCTCATGTTCTGATTTGGATTGTAATACAGGAATTATAAGTTTCAAGAGAGGGAGAGATGCAGATTGTTGGGAAGGAACTGGAGGGCTAACCAGGCAGAACAGTGGAGCTGACGAGTAGGGAGTAGAGGGTGGCAGGCATTCTTAGATGACTCTCTTGGCTTTCTTTGCTTAGGTTGTCCGTTCGGAGCAATGGCCATTAATGACCTTTGATATCACCAAGGATGACAAAGTGAAGAAGATAAACGAACATATTAGGTCCCAAACCAAGGTCTCCGTGCAGGACCAGACCCTTCTGCTAGATTCCAAGATCCTCAAGCCCCATAGAAAATTGTCATCTTATGGGATTGACAAGGAAACCACCATCCACCTCACCCTAAAGGTGGTGAAGCCCAGTGATGAAGAGCTGCCCTTGTATCTGGTGGAGTCAAGAAACGAGGGCAAAGGCACCTCCTCCAAGTTCGAAGATCCAGCCCGGTGGCCCAGGTGAAAGAGATGATCCAGGGTGTGACCGCTGTAACTCCCAAGAAGCAGATTGTGACTTGCAACGGAAAGAGGCTGGAAGATGGAAAGATCATGGCTGACTACAACATCAAGAGTGGCAATTTCCTCTTCCTGACAGCACACTGCATTGGGGGGTGACTACGTGGATGGGGTGACGAGAAGCTCAAAGCTGATTTCCTTTGAGCTCCTACCAATCATATCTCTTGATATATAAAAAATTAATGAGAATGATATAAAGATTTGAGGGGAGTGGGGTGGGTTAAAAATATTTGTCAAGTCTGTGATTCCTTTTTTTTTTTTTTTAACATAGTTCATTAGCAGGGTTGTTGATGAGAGGAAAAACTGAAACTTTAGTCAGTGGTGGTGGTGCAAACTTTTAATTCCAGCACTTGGGAGGCAGGGCCAGGTGGATCAACGAATGATTGTTGAACCAAATTGAGTTCTAATTATAGAGTATAGAGAAATAATGTGTTATGGAATATCATTTTTGCCATAACTGGATCATAGTCTAATAAAGATTTAGAAATTCAGTCATCATCTTCTTATTTAAAGATATTTGGTATGAAATAAAAAACTATCACCTTCTCCATATGCTGTGTCTAACCCTAACAAAAGTTTTAAGTAAAGAAGGGGAAGAGTCCTATTTGGCAGATGGGAGTACCAGTTTAATAAGGCCCAGCACAATTGTCTATTAATTTGCAGACATTCTTTGTCATTGTATGGACTGAATGGAGTGTAGTGGGCATGGTCACCTCTCTAGGTTTACATTAGCTGGACTGGCTTCCCTAGAAACCATGTCCTATTTCTGAAAGAGATTTCTATAAGTTAGGGCCCATGACTTCCTTGTTAACCCGAGAGACTCCATCTGATGGCTGAGGTCATGGAATTTTTCATGGTCTTTTATAAGCCTGGAGAAAAACTAAAGGTCGGCACCAGATTAGCATCATCTTATCTCCATGTGGATTCTTCAGGGCCAGTACAAAGTCTCCTGAGGGTGCATTTGGCCCTCTCCTGCATCGTGCTTCCCTTCTTATAGAAAATCACAAGAGCCATTTACCACATCACTATTTATGTGTGTTTATATATTTCAGGAGTCCCTCACCCCATCCCCGAAGAATCCAAATCCTACCCGGTGAGAGAAAAGTATCTCTCTACTAACCCAGAACTCATTGAGCACAAAACTTGCAGATTCTCATGCAAAGACAAAAATTATGAGCATCCTATTTCTGGGACCCTGAGCCCTTCTTAGATTTTTCACTGTCCCACCTATGGCCTCCCCAGACTCCGCAAGAGCCTCAATGCCGCCCCCTTCACTTCCTTGTTCCGAAGTGTGTAGATAAGAGGATTGAGCGCGGGTGTGACCACCGTGTAGAAGAGCGAGACGAACTTGCCGCGGCCTTGGTTGTAACTATGCGTGGGTTGCAGGTAGGTGTAGGTGGCGGAGCCATAGAATAGGCAGACGGCGGTCAAATGAGAGCCACATGTGCTCGCCGCTTTTCGCCAGCCCGCGCTGGAGTGCATGCCCCAGACCGCGCGGCCCACGGCGATGTAGGAGGCCAGGATGACCGCCGAAGGCACCAACAGGATGACCACGCGCGCGGCGAACATCTGACGCTCCGTGGCGCTGCGGCCACCGCGGCAGGCCAGCTGCAGCAGCGCGGGCAGCTCGCAGATGAAATGATCCAGACACGGGGCGCGCACAGCGGACGCGCGGCCAGCAGGGCGGTCTGCGCTGCGGAGTTGGCCAGGCCACCCAGCCAGGAGGCTCCGGCCAGCGTGCGGCAAAGGAGCGAGAGGCGAGTGAGGCATAGCGCAGAGGGTTGCACACGGCAGCGGCACGGTCCAGCGCCATAACCGCCAGGAGCACGCACTCGGCGGAGCCCAGGGCCAGAGATGAGCACAGCTGCGCCATGCACCCGGCGCGCGGTAGCTGCAGCACCCAGCCGCGCAGGCTGGCCAGCAGCGGTGGCACCACACTAGTGGTGAAACCCACATCCACTAGAGCCAAGTGGCAGAGGAAGTAGTACATGGGTGTGTGCAGGCGAGGGTCGCGAATGGCCAGCATCACCAACGCCGCGTTGCCGGTCAGCGTTAGTAGGTAGCAGAGAAGGACCAAAGCGAAGAGAACTGGCTGCAGAGAGGGCCAGTCGGTGAAACCCAGCAGCAGGAAGCGCTCCGCTGAGCTCTGGTTAGCCTGAGGGGAAACTCCAAGAAGGTTCGGAAGGATGAAACAAAAATGTTTAATGCTAGAGGGTACAGTGGTGCAGGCCTTGCACTGGGAGGCAAAGGCCAGAAATCTTTGTGAGTTCGAGGCCATCTTTTTTGTTTATGCAACTGTTAAAGCTCTGAGAAGACAAAGCCAGGCAGGTTTCACAGGTGCCCTTAACTCTGCTTCATGGGCAAATTAAAGTGGAAATGTTTTTGTAATATATATAATTTCAACCATTTAGAGCAGCCAAGAAATATCTAGCTATAGAGTTTCCACTGGACTACACCAAATACGGTAACTGTAGCCAATCAAATATTTTTCTTTATTCTCCTTTCCTCCCCCCCCCCCCCACACCCCCGCCTCCGTTTGTCTCTGACTTCCTGGGGGGGGGGGTTTTTCCTTCCCTCCCTGCCTACTTCTCTTTCTCCCCTCCCTCTCTTCATTTCAATAGTGTCTCATGAAGCCCAGGCAGGCCTTCAGTTCTACTTGTAGCAGAGGATGACCTTGAACTCCTGATCCTCTTGAATCCACCTCCAGAGAGCTGGAATTATAATCATGAACTACAGTGTCCAGCATTCAGGCAAATCTTTCTTTGCTTTACTTCTGTGTTCATCCTATCAAAATGTTCCCTATGTTTTCCCCCTGTGGTTCACTGAACCACTTTTGCCTAATTCAGAAACAGCTGTTTGCTCAAATAAACCCATTAAAAGTTTACTGTCCTCCTCCTACCCCCACCCCTCCAACTGAGCTATGCCCCTACTCCATGAGTTTGATTTATTTTGGTGGTGATGGGGGGAATGGTCATTTTTATTGGATATTTTCTTTATTTCTATTTCAAATGTTATCCCCTTCCTTGGTTCCCCCACCCTCATGAGTTTGTTTTTTAACATGTTATACTGTTTTGTCTAGCCTGTGGAGGCTGCTTACAGTGCACACGACCTCCTTCTGTATATGTAATATTCAGGATCACCACAAGACTAGCCTGGCAGAGGAAGGGACACTTTCTGTCAGACCAGAAATGAGAAGTCCCTCAGTCCTAGAACTGAACTCAGCTAAAACAACTGTGTCTGGTTGGTTATATGAGATGTAGAAATCACTTCACGTCATTCTACCTCAAGTTTGTCATGTGTAAAGGTGGAATTTGACTCCTTGAGTCTATCATGGGCTTTCCTGTCAATTGTTTCTCAAAATAAATAAATAATACATAAATAAATAAATAAATAAAAATTTCAAGAAACAAAGAGAACCTCGATTTCAAGGCTCTAAGTATTGACACTGAATTCAATATCTGGTAATACAGAAATTATTATGGTTGATGAGATGGATAAAATTTACACAAAAATCTTTCTATACATGTTTTACGACAGATATCATATAGATAACTTGTGAACACACTCACTACTTTTAATTGAAAAAGAACCACAATCCTCTGGCCTGGCACTTGCTGCCTGATGGCCTGAGTTCCATCCCTGGGATCCATATAGTGGAAGAGAACTGACTCCTTCAAGTTGTCCTCTGGCCTTCACAGGTATGATATGACGTGCATCCCAACCTCAATCTATCAATCACAAGCTTTTTAGTTTTTTTTTTTTTTTTCAGGAAGTAATCTCTCTCTGAATACAATACCTTGCTTATTCCTCACCAGGCAGACTAAATTTCAGTGTGAATAAGAACAAGGTCCAGGATTTAAGACTCCTTAGGTTTGAGTCTTGATTCTACTACTTTCTAGATGATAAGTGTGGCCATGTACTTAACCCCTCTGTGCCCCCGTTCTTCATATGGTAACATAAGTCTGTAACAAGAGTTAAATACACAGAATACTTTGAACAGTGCCTGGCATAACAGTAGTTATCATCCCTATCTTATAAACCAGCATATACATTTTTTTTTTTTGTTTGTTTTGTTTTCGAGACAGGGTTTCTCTATGTAGCCCGGGCTGTCCTGGAACTCACTCTGTAGACCAGGCTGGCCTCGAACTCAGAAATCCGCCTGTCTCTGCCTCCCAAATGCTGGGATTAAAGGTCGTGCGCCACCACCGCCCGGCTCAGCATATACATTTTTGTTTTCATTGTTTGATACTTTTTGGTGTTGGAAATTAAACCCAGGGCCTCAGGCATGTTGAATATATAACCCCTTACTGGTCATACACTGAATCATATCCATGGCCTTGGAAACTGTTTTGTTTTTCAAGACAGAGTCTTATTATGTATTCTAAGCTGGCTTTGAACTCAGAATTGTCCTACCTTTGCCACCTGAGTGCTGAGACTACAGGTGTGTGTGTTTCTGGGTCACTCGAGCTTCAGGACATGAGCAGTGACAGAGTTGGTATGAAGACCCACTTTCCTATCATGAATCAACTTTAATATTTCCTCGATTGGAAATCAGGCAGAGTAGGGAGGGGATCAAAATTAAATGCGTCCACAGTCACATTGTTTATAAATGATAGAAGATTTTGACTCAAACCTGATTAACTCCAAGGACTTGGCTGAATTCACAGGATTCTATTCTGCCAGACTGTGGAAGGTTAAGGGACACGAAAAACTTCGTCTTTATTTCTAGACAATTTCATAGCATTGGAACATGGAGAATTGCATGCAATAAACTTTGAATGTGCAGAGTTTCATTACTCATTCTTCGCATGGGATTCATACAGACAAACAGCACTTATAACATTACTTCGGCATATGGACGGTACATGTAATAAAATTTCACAGACAATGCTTGTTATGCACATCCAAGGACACAGTTCTAACACACACGCACACCAAGATTTTCAGAAGGCAAATATGTTATAAATTGAATAACTTCTTAAACCCCTGATTCTAAACACCCTGAACGCAAAACCATTATCTTTCGGGAATGTAACAACTTACCTCAGTTTTAAAACACCTGGTCCTTCAGACTGGTTTTGTTTGCGTCTTGCTTAGGTTCGGATTTCCTGTGAGTTTGAAATGACGAGAGGAAAGATTAACAAAAGACACAATACTTGACTCTTATCGTTGCTGGAAGGAGTCCCCAAGATCAAGACCAGCCATTCCAGGAAGAAAACAAGGGGTGGTGCCATCCTGTTCAGCAGAGAAATATAATCAATGGATTTTGAAAGATTGCACAAGTTTGTGGAATGGGCGATTACAAAGCAAAACGTGCGGCTGTTACTGGACAGTCCTATAAGGGCACACACAGGACAAAAAGCTTGAGTCTGTGTGGTAGCCAATTAACCTTAGCGGTGAAAGCCCTGAAAATATACTTGTAAAATTCTAACGGGAGGGAGAAGAGAAAGTAAGGAAATGACATCTCCTCCCACTAAGAGGAACACAAGGAATTTACTTGCGCTCCTTAGAGAAGGAAGGCAGCTCTGGGAAATCTTGTCCCACTCCCATAATTACATTTTCCATGGAATTACCAGAGAGGAACAGTCCCCTGATAGAGAGGAGAAGGAAATCCTGAAGAGACTAATCCCTTCAGGGCACTGTGTCTCTGGCAAGGTATGGAGCCAAGAGGCAGCATATTCTCCAATTATAGTTATTTCTACTTTCCTCATTCATTGATTGATTTGCTGACCCTCAGCAAATCTCTATCACGATGTCTGTAGAGCAGCCTTAATCTATTGGGGATACTTCAGATTTAAGCTCCTTTGGAAAAGGAACAGCATTTTACTAATAGCCCAAGCTACTGAGTGCTGGGATTATGGGCATGTTTCCTTACACCAATCTTAACCCTACTGAGACATGAGACTTTGGCTTCATCCATTGGCTTTATCACCTGCCACCTCTCCTGTTTGACTATTAATCCCCTAAGTCCCTTTGGCTCCTCTATAATTTTTGAATATTTTGTGTGTAGTGAAATTTTGGGGAGTAATTACCCACAAAAACTCAAACTTTGCCCCCTTTCCTTCCATTTACTTCTTCTTCTATCTGGAAATTTTCTGTAGCCCTCACCTACCTCATGTCTTCATCTTTCTCGATATCCAGTCCAGATTGCCTTTTGCTGTTGCAATTGTTTGTTTGGGGCCGTGAAATGACTCAATAGTAGAGGTACTTGCCACCAAGCCTGAACACCTGAATTCGTACCCAGAAATGACATGGTGGAAAGAGAACTGATCCTGCAAGTTGTCCACAGTCTTCCACACCTGTGTTGTAGCATACACATGCCCATACCCCACTACCAGTGCATACACAAGAAAGACAGCAGATTTTAAAGAGCAGGGGAAAAAGCCATCTGAATATATATATTCTATATGTGGTGTAGCTGTGTCTCAAGACGGCAACATGATGTTTCAGAGCATACCAGGACACTTATAAGGCCCATGAAACTTAACTAGCATCAGGAAGCACCCTCTGGAGAAGCAGCAAGGAATTGGTGGAGAACAAGAGACTCCTTGTTGATGCAGCTGCCTGCAAGTTGTACAAGAAACTCCAGTGAGGCAGCCTCAGTGTATAAAAGAACAAAACAGAGACCGGATTTGGCAGTGTGGGAGTGATCTAGTCACCCTTCCCTATAGCCCTTCCCTCTCTCTTTCCCACTCCTAATTCAGTCAGGGCAGCCCCTGCTTTATGAGCCCCAGGTAGCTTTAAGTTATGGCCCTGCTCCCTATTTTCTCTGTCTTCCTGACTTCTGGCATACAGCAACCCAAATCATAAATAGTTTGTAGCAAAGCCTTAGATCACCTACCCTCTCTAGAACTCTCTCTGGCTGTGTTTCAGAATCAACCCCCCATTGTGGTGGCCAATGTCCTCAAACTGTCTTTTTTACCTGAAATAAATCATCTCCTATGTATGCCGATGTAGTATAGAATCTTTTCCTCATTTAAAACATCTGAGTCCCCGGGCAGTGGTGGTACACACCCTTTAATCCCAGCACTTGGGAGGCAGAGGCAGGCAGATTTCTGAGTTTGAGACCAGCCTGGTCTACAGAGAGAGTTCCAGGACAGCCAGGGCTATACAGAAGAACCCTGTCTCAAACCAAACCAAAACCAAAACCAAACCAAACCAACATCCCCAAACAAACAAATATCTGAGTGATCAGAAAATTCAAACAAAATCAGAAGCATTTCTTGTCTTTTGTGGGACCTGAGCAGACAAGAAACAGGACAGACTGATGATGGAGGAGAGAGCTGTAAAGGCCACACCTTCTTCATTAGAGTATAATGAATTTCAGTGGAAAGAGTCTCAGGGTGTGAATGAACTGTCAGTCTTTCTGCTGCGATTTGTTTAGCCACCGGAAGAAGAAAGGGACAATGTTAAACGCATGGTTGGTGGAAAGGGTCTTTTCTCTTAGATGACTTATTTGGACCAAACTCACTTTGTTGTATTGTTTTTGGGAAGTAGTTAAAGTTACTGTTTACAAAAACTTTTACCTCAATTTTCAAGAGAAACAATTTCGGAGCAGAATCCACCTCCTTTCTCAGCACTAACACAGCAGCCATCACCTCCAGTATAGTGGACGCATGCTGCCACCATGTGGCTAAACAATGCAACGATAGCTTTTGTAGTTCATGCTGCCACCATGTGGCTAAACAATGGCAGTTCTGGAGGGCGCTCAGATCCTGAAGCAGCAATATTCTCTTGAGCTCATTGAAACTTAGGGAAGTAGTCCTCGGAGTTTTATCTGGATTGTACCCACAGAATTCTTGATTCACATGATAATTTGCACGTGTGCTGATGTTGATGCTGCCTGATACGTCGATAGTCCTGAGCTATTATTGGTTTCACTACCACCGGTTCCTGCCTCACTCCAGATAAGAGGTAGTTAGAGTATCTGCAATCTGTTGAAGAAGTGGCCTGTCAGTGCAGAGCAAACATTCAAACTCTCTATCCCCCATATAGGTCATTAAGAAAGGTCAAAAGGACCTTTGGAAATAGGGAAAGAAGGTGAGGCCTCTCATGACAAATTAGCTTGTTCACTGGGTAAATGGGGGCAAAGACAGAGTTGGATTTGACAAATATTCAGTGTTTTGTTTGTTTGTTTTTAAGTAGTCAGTTCGTTTTCCAGATCTTCCTGCTAAGCTAATGGCTTAAATAACGAATCCAATATAAATATAAAAATATAAATATATTTTGGATATATATTTTACTATATAAAATATAAATTAATAATAATATTTTGTGATATATATTTTATATAAATATAAAAATTAATAATAATTTTTCAGAGACAGGGTTTTATACAGTCTAAGCTGGCCTGGTATCAAAGACAATCCTCCTGCCTCAGTATTCTGAATGCTTAGATTGTAATATAAGTCATTGGACCTGGCTCCAAGTCTTCAGCCTTCAAGACATTATTTATTGTGTGTGCATCTTGTTATTTATTTATTATTTATTATTTAACATCCCAATTGCTGCCCCCTCCTGGTCCCCTCTCACAGACTCTTTCCCTGCATTCCCCCTCCCCTTCTCCTTTGAGAGGGTGATGCCCCCACCTGTCTTCTCACCCTGGTGAATCAAGTCTCTACAGGGCTAGGCTCATTCTCTCCCACTGAGGCCAGACAAGGCCGTTCTGTTGGGAAACAAATTCCACAGACAGGCAACAGTTTTAGGATAGCCTCTGCTTCAGTTGTTGGGGGACTTACCTGGAGATTGAGCTGAATATCTGCTACATGTGTGCCAGAGGTGTCTGTCAGCCCGTGTATGGTCTTTGGTTGGTGGCTCAGTCTCTGAGTCTCTGAGTCCCCAGAGGTCCAAGTTAGTTGACTCTGTTGGTCTTCCTGTGATGTTCCTATCCACTTCCGGCCTCCAATCCTTTTCCTAAGTCTTCCATTAGATTCCTCGACTTCGACCAACGTTTGGCTATGGATATTTTTATCTGTTTCAGTTAGCTGTGAGGTGGAGCCTCTCAGAGGGCAGTTACGCTAGGCTTCTGTCTGCAAACATAACAGAGTATCATTTATAGTGTCAGGAATTGCTGCTTGTCCATGGGATGGGTTTCAAGTTGGGCTTGTTATTGAGTGGCCATTCCCTCAGTCTCTGTTCTATCTTTGTCCTTGCACTTCTTTTAGACAGTACAAATTTTGTGTCGAAACTTTTGTGGATTGGTTGGTGTCCTTATCTCTTCACTGGGAGTCCTGCCTGGCTACAGGATGCAGGCTTAGATTTCTCAAAGTTGACTTTAATAAGGGTTCTTAAGGCTTCAACCTCCCTTCTAGCCCACCACCCACCAGAGGTAAGGGAGGAAGATGGCTAATAGGACAGGAGGGATGTGGACCTGTTTAAAAGTAGTTCTTTGGGGAGGTTCCAATCTTCATTATTAGTAGTCCAGTCCACTAGTAAAACACCAAACAAGAATCAGCAGCAGCAGGTCAATTTAGAAGAACCCTTGAGACTCAACCAATCAGCACAAGTTGGCTGAAGTGGCAAGAAGCACCTGGAACAGCACCAGAAGTTCTTTGGTGCGTTTCTTTCTACGAAGTCATGGCAAGGGAAGATCAGCCAAGAAGGCAAGGCAAACCAGTGCTAGAGCATTGTCAGCAAAGACTGGCAAGATGAAGTCCAACAAAGACCAGCAAGGTGAACCATTGCCAGAGTGTCCTCCACTGTCTGTTGGGTTATACTTACATTCTTTCCAAACAGCATGTGCCCTCCCAAGTGTCTGCTCCAGCGAAACATCACATGCCCTTTCACTGGACAACTTCCAGAAAAACAACATGTGTCTGTTCTCAGCAAAACATCCTTTCATAAGACAGTTTCCAGAAAAACATTACGTGACATAACTGAGTCTCCGACAATGTTAGCACTTCAACTGGAGGCAGCTTCTTCAAGTTCTGTATCCCCTTTATTATGCATCTCAGCTAAGGTTATCTGCATTGACTCCTGGAAGCCTCCCCCATCCTAGGTCTCTGGCACTTCCTAGAGACTTCCCCACTCCCAGAAGCTGCAGGTTTGCATTTATGCTCCTGTATCTTCCCACACCTGATCCTGAGTCCTCCAATCTTCTGTGTGTACATTTTTGTGGGCATACATGTGCTCATGAACCATAGCACATGTGATGAAGTCAGAGGACAGCCCTCGGGGTTGGTTCTCTTCTTCTATCTTGTAGTTTCTGGGGATTCAAATCAGGTTCTTGTGCTTCACAGCACCCTTATTTGCTGAGTCACCTCTCCAGTTCCCAGTCTCAACCCTCAACCTAGAGCTTTCCTCACTCAAAACCAGCTCCTGTTTTCATGTGACATGGCTATTGTACATCTCTCTGTGTGTGTAAGAGGATACATTGAGAGCAAGGAGCACATGCTTAATTACAAATGTTCACAAATACTTCATATGTAAGAGTGAAAACCAGGACACATCCCATGTTTTCATCAGCAGATGGAGGCATAAATTGAGATCTTGTATAATGGGATACTACTTAGAAATTATTATACATGATAACATGGATCGATCTGAAAACAATTACATTGTTTTAAAGTAGTCAGACCCAAAAGTCCATTCATATAAACCTCCAGAAAAGGCAAACTGATCTCTAATGATGAAAGGTTGTTTGCAAATATGGATTGCAGAGAGGGACGGAAGGAAGATACTTCAGTGGGTTGTGAGGAAAACTTTGGGTGATATGTATGTTGTTTAATGGTTGTACCAATAGTTTCATGGTGTTTACATATATCAACATTTTTCAGACTATTTAAATATATACAATCCATTATGGGTTAATGATGCCTCCATAAATGATTTAAAAAGTAGTCATTAGTAGGGTGTGGTGATTTTGCCTTTAATCCCAGAACTCAAGAACTGGGAATGCAAGGCCAACCTTAGTTATACAGCAAGGCCCTAACTCAGAAAAGAAGACATTTACAATATGACAAGAAGAGTACTGTTGTGCCTAGCATGGAACTGAGGGGTAAGTTTTCCTGTGGGTTTCATAAAGCTCGTCCCCAAGGGAAACCAATGGCAAAATGCCAAAGCACTAGAGTTAGCTAGAGAGGCCCTGAAGGACGTGTAGGTGGAGGTGACCAGAGGTGGATATGTTGCATTTTAAATGTTCGGTTCTGTTGGCAGCCTTCACTCTGGGTTTAAGAATTCCAGTGATCAGAGGAAAAGCTATGCTGCAAATCCTTCAGGTAGCTCTTCTGTGATGTCATTCCACTAGGTAGATGTTCTATGGCTACGAGGTACCAAGGGTATTGAGGCTTTACTCACTGGTAAAATGGGGAGGCCATGTTATCTTCCTGGGAGTTGGTAGAGTAACTACCCACGTGTAATTTTTTTCTTTAGTTTTGGGGATTGAGCCCAGGGCTCAAGTACTTTACCACTGAGCCAACACCCCAGTCCCACTGTAAAGGTTTGATGACAGTTTCATGGATATTAGCATTTTCTCCCCAGACAAAGACTGTCTGCACAAAATCATCACTCTCTGTTTACTCAGTTTTCACAGTGTCAAGCAGAGCAACAAGCACACAGAAGACAGTGAAGGAGTGTTGGGAACAATAAAGATCATGTGGATTTTATTTTACATTTTTCTTCTCTGAAAATTAAATTTATTTGACAGTCTCATTCCTGTATATAATACAATCTGTTTACTCTCCCGCTCATCATCCCTTTTGCATTTTAATTATTAGTAACTATCAGTGTCCTCTTGATCCTTGGGAGACTCTTATTTCTTGAGACAGGGTTTTATTCTGTAGCTCTGACTGGCCTGGAACTTGCAGTAGTCCTCCTACCTCAGCCTCCCAAGCATTGGGTTGTGGACTGCATCACCAGAACTTTTCATTATTAATTCTGTCTCCCATGGGCTCTTGTACTTCATGGCTATTATATTCATCTTCAATGTCCTGGATGCTCTTGGCTTGTCTCACTCACTGATCGAACACATTTTCCTGTGACATCTTTCTGAGTTTTCTATGTACCAACCTCATTGACGAAAAAATACCATTATTCCCCCAGCAAAGACACACACTGTGAGATGGACATTACTTTCTATGCAAATCTGTCTGATTACTATGAAAAATATTTGTAGAGATATCCACGTAGCATGGGTTCTCACAAGCTCTCAGAGAAACTGACTTCTTTGTAATCTCAGCTCTATAGATAAGGAATTTAAAGTGCAGAGAAATTATCTCATTTCCTTATGATCATACAGCTATTTAGTAGAAAAAAATTAGGATTTAAATTCAAGCCAGGTGTGGTGGTGCACGCCTATAATCTCAACACTTGGGAGGTAGAGGTGGGGGAAATCAGGAATTTAAGGCCAGGTTAGGCTACATAATGAGTTTGAGACCTACCAAGCAACCAAAAACAAACAAACAAACAAACAAACAAACAAACAAAAAAAAAACCTTCCAAACCCAAGACAACAAAACAACAACAACAACAAAACCCCTCAAACAAAATACTTGAATTTAAGTGCATTAATATTATCCCTTGAAACTCTGTGCTGTATTAATGTTGATAAGATCTAATTTCCTTGATTCTCTTTGATCCCCTTTCACTTTTTAAGAGATTTGTTTTTACTAGGGACTGATTTATCTTCTCTCTTCTTCTCCTCCTCCTCCTCCTCCTCTTCCTCCTCTTCCTCCTCCTCCTTCTCCTCCTCCTTGCTGGATGTACTTATGTCTGTTAGCTATATATAACTGAATACTAATCCTGAGTTAGTATATAGTCTGGAAATACCCCTATGTCTCAATGCCAGATAACTTTCAGGACTATTGCTCTGTATATAGGTGAAAATATTGTCGCCTCCATAGTTTGGTGTGTGTGTAATTTTTCTCCTAGCTTGTGCCTTCAGACTGCTGGGATTAAAGGCATGTACCACCACAGATGGGCCAATTTGTTCTTGTAAAATCAACCTTCGAAACAAAAGACAGAATAGATCAGTGGATGTTGAGGGAATCAGTAGCTCTTTAAAGATCAGTCTGTGTTCCAGGTCTCCTCTCCTTTGATCCTTGGTAATTTGGAACCCAAAGTTCTGCTCAGGGGTCATCTCTCACCCTTTGTCAAATTTCTGAGGGCCCCAACTTTTGGAAGCTTCTTTTTAGGGCGGCCTTGACATCCGAATTCCTCAGGCTGTAGATGACAGGATTGAGGATGGGTGTGATCACAGCATAGAAGAGGGACAGCAGGGGGTCTGTGGTTGGGTCATAGCTGGCCTTAGGGCGGATATAGATAAAGATGGCAGTACCATAGAAGAGAGATACCACTACCAGGTGGGAGGAACAGGTGGAGAAGGCCTTGCGGCGACCAGCAGCTGATGGGATGCGGAAGATGGTGACCAGGATCCGTCCGTAGGAGCTAAGAATGAGGCCAAAGGGACACAAGATGATAAGGGCGGCAGCCAGGATAATCTGCAGCTCATTGAGCGAGGTGTCTCCACACACCAACTGCAGCACAGGCTGGATCTCACAGAAGAAGTGAGGGACAGCGTTGGGGCCACAGAAGGGCAAGGAGAAGATGAAAGAGGTGTGGCCCAGCCCCACTAGAGCCCCGCAGGACCAAGCGGCGCCGGCGAGCTGCACACATACCCTATGGCTGAGCAGCACCTGGTAGCGCAGGGGCTCACAGATCGCGGCATAGCGGTCATAGGCCATGGCAGCCAGCAAGCAGCACTCGGTGGCACCAAAGAAGAGGAAAAAGAACATTTGCAGAGCGCAGCCGGAGCGCGGGATGTGGCGCCTGCCTGTAAGCAGATGGTGTAACAGCAAGGGGACTGTGACCGACGTGTAGCAGATCTCCAGGGCTGAGAGGATGCGGAGGAAGAAGTACATGGGGGACTGCAACGCTGCGTCTGTGGAGACTAGCGCCACGATGAGGAGATTGCCTGCCACCGTGAGCAGGTAGACGACCAAGAAGAGGGAGAAGAGGATGCCCTGCAGGTGGACCAGACGCGAGAAGCCCACCAGCACGAACTCAGTCACCAGGGAGGAGTTGGTGCCCATCTTGTCCCAGCCTTTGCTCGAGAGGGAGGGGCGGAGAAGAGCTACCACTTTGTTTGCCTGGGGACTCCTTTTTCCTTAGGCTAGCAGGGCCTTAGAACTGAGATATCCAGGCACAAGCTCATGTTATATACAGGTCACCCTAGGAACCCTGGGTCCATATTTGTTTCTGGTCTCTCTGCACTGTCTTCATTCTTAGAAGTACACTGAATTCAGACTCTTCGGCTCTGGCTCAGGATTTGTCTGCCGGTGACCCCTCTTATTCTTCCTTTTTTATTTTAGGTTTCAATTATATCCAGGAAGGCCCAGGATTCACTATATTCCAAACTGGTCTGCAGTTCACCTCTTGCCTAAGCTTCAGAGCACTGGGATTACCATAAGTCACCACTACACTCAGCCTTTTCATGATTCTCTGTTTCCTGTCGTGGCTGGGTGGACATTTCTTTTCCCCGATGAACCAGAATTTGATTCACATTCAGAGCAGGAAAAAAAAAAAAAATACCATTCCAAATTAAGGGCATTTCCTGTCCTGTTCTTCCTCTAAACCCATTATCTCTTTTTCCCTCCAATATATTTCTCTCTTTCTCTCAGTTCTTCTCTTCTTTGATCCATTCTTTCTCCTCTCCCAGAAGCCTCTCTTTATTTGCTATCATCTTACCTCAGATAGAGCTCACAGTCTCCATTTGGTAGGGAAGACTCTAAATAATCACCTCTTTCAGGCAGCTTCAGGAAATAAAGCTATTAACCGGTTAGAAGAGTGAAGAGCTCTGTAATAAAAATGCAGTGGAATACAAGGCCTCTTTCAGTTGCTCATCTCCGAATCGTCCTCAGACTCATCCTTTTATATCATGATACATACAGAATGCCCAGACCCTGTACACAAACCACGTGGATGCAAACACTAACATGTGGCAATTCTAAATCTAAGCACAGAGGAGTAAATTAATACTCTTAAGAAGCCAGGTTCATTCAAGGTCACAAATGTATCATATATTATCTACACACACAGCCATCATTACAAATAACACTGAAAGTCACTATATATAATAAAATATAAACAATTAAAAAGACAAACTAAAGTAGATACATAAATTCAAATGCTATGAAAAATTATAAATGCTCATTAGAGCCATGAGCCCACCCATCAGCCCTGCTGCAGGTCAATCCCTGCTTTATTTTATCCTGGATCTCCCAGTGTTTTCCTATGCATCTTCCGTATAATGTTTTCCTACTTGAGAAAATAGCCACTGATAAAGGCAGGTAGTGCCTGATGACTGGCTTATTATTTCTTCCTTCTGCAACATGGGTCCCTCAGCGAAAATGATTTTCTTATTGTCTCTGGAGGACCCGAGTCTCTCAGTACATTCTGCTTTCCAATTGGGAGAGCCTCACATAACTAATTAATGTTATCTTGGAGTCTGATCCTTAGGTGGCAAGAAGCACAGGATGACCTTGGAGAACTTTCTGCAGACAACTTCAACGGTCATGAGTCTCTCTCTTAGCTCTTATATACTATCCTCAGTCACCAGTTTTTATTTTTCCCTCATTATTTTCTCCTTTCCATCACTGTATATGTTTCTACATCAACAAACCAAGTAATTCTACATTTATTAATACATTATTCATTGATACTATTCAATAATGGCTTTACTGTGTGTGAGTGTATATGTGTATATGTGTTCATGTGTCTACATGTGGAGATCAGAAGTTGATGTTGGGTGTTTTTGCCTACTGCGTTTTACCTTAGTTTATTTTTACTTATTTACTGAGACAGATCTCACCGAGACTCTGGCTAGCATAGAGATCATTGTGTAGACCAGGCCACCCTTAACTCTTTTAAGGCAGTTCACCACCACTATACAACTGAACAAGCCAAAAAGGACAGGGAGCTTCTTTACCAGTGTTTGCTGTCCAGATTACATACCTCCTCTTAAACTATAATTTTGCAGAATACTAGATTCCCTCCAGTCATCTTTCTCTTCCTTTCTTTTCTCTCTTACTAAATTCCTCTCATTTATTCCTAATTCCTTATTTCACTTTCTGTCTCATGTAGCCCAGGCTGTCTACAAATTCGTTATGTAGCTGAACGTGATCCTGATCTCTTCCCTGGTCAAAACCTTCACCTTCCAAATGTTGGGAATAAGGCATGCACCCTCACGCTGGGCTTCAGCAATTTTCCTTTCTAATGTGATAAATATTGACAGATATAACTACCTAAAATTCTGCTTTTAGCATGCCTTAACTCATAAGAGTTGTGGAAGGCTTCCCTAATTTGAAAGAAGAATGTACCGGGAGAATCAGGCCCTAAGAGGCTAAAAGAACACCACCTGCTGAGGGACCCATGTTGTAGAAGGAGAGGGAACTATAAGCCAGTCATCAGGCACTACCTGCCTTTATCAATGGCTATTTTCCCAAGCAGGAAAATATTACACAGGTGATGTCCAGTAAGGAGTTTGTATCACTGTCAAAAGACAGTTTGGAATGTCATAATCACAAAAGTTTAAATCTCTAAAATGTAATTCTGGAAGTATTTTAAAAATTACTTTAAAGTAATTTGTTTACATTGGCAAACAGGCTACTTTATCTGACAAGAGAGGCAAAAGTGTACAATTTTTTGCATGTACAGCACTCAGCTCAAATATGTTCATGAAGCTCACATAAATATAACACTTGTAATTGTGTATTCATACAGACATTAGTCAACAAGCAAAGTATGTAAACATATCTGTATGGCTGGCAATTGTGCACACAAAGCTGTATACCTGTAGTTAATTGAAATATAATGATGTTTATGACTTTCAAAGATGTTAGACTTTAGAGATTTTGATCTTTCAGGATTTCAGTGTTACAGCTTGAGGCATTCTTGAGTTTCTGTGTTATGATCTGCACTGACACAACAGGTGCTCCTGGAGCCTGCTTGTTGACCCTTTACCATAAAGCACATAGAAGATACAGCACAGAATTAACATGTGCTAGTCTTGGAGATGAGGGCTCAATTCTCAGATGCCAAAGAACACAGGAAGGTCCTGTTGAGGACACACTTCCTGGAGATTAAAATGAACAATTATCTGCCTCGCTAGCATTTAACATTTTTGTTCAGAATCAGTTAATAGGATAGGTTTGCTTCTGAATGTGGTTTGATCCTTCTCACAGCTTTCCCATTCTCTCTCTGCCCCTCCTTCCCTCCCCCTCTCTTCTTCTCTCTCTCTCTCTTCCTATCTGTTATGCATGGTGTTTTACATCTTTGTGAAATTATTTGAGAAAATTCTTTTCTAGACTTACATGTTTTACATTCTAAATGCTCCCTTTCATGGTATACCCATCTGTCTCTGCCTTTGAGAATTATTTTGTTGGACATAATTTATCTGCTCTTAGTTTTTACTTCTTCTCATCCCTCCACGCTCTTAATTCATACATTTGGTTCACTGACATCCCAGGATCTTCTAGGTTCTGTTTGTGTTTTGTTATCATTTCACATTTACCATGATCTGACTGTTCTAATTACTCCTCTTTGTCTTCAAGCTGTGATAGTCTGCCTGACTCTTGGCCCATCTTATTGATGTGACTTTCCACTGAACTTCTTATTTGACTTATTGAGATTTTTCTTTCCAAAATTCTGATTTGCTTTTTCCCAATATTTCTACTTCTTTGTTGAATGTGTTTCATTGTTTCTTCTATTATTCTTCTTATTTCCTTCATCTGTTTATTTGTATATTCTTTTAATTCATTCAAGACTTTACTCATGCCCTCTTTGAGACAGGGTTTCCTTGTGTATCCCTGGCTGTCTGGGAGCTTCCTTTGTAGAACAGACTGGCCTTGAACTCACAGAGATTCATCTGCCTCTGCCTCCTCAGTGCTGGGATTAAAGGCATGCACCACCTTTCCCCTTATAGGTGAGATTCATGCATTCTCCATTGGGACCCTGGTATTACTAAGTTTCTTTGGGTCTGTGAGTTGTAGCATGATTATCCTGCATTTTAGGGCTAATGTCCACTTATAAGTGAATCATACCATGAGTGTCCTTTTGAGTCTGGGTTACCTCACTCAGGATTATATTATCTAGTTCCATCCATTTGGAAAATTTATGGTGTCCTTGTTTTTAATAGCTGAATAGTATTCCATTGTGTAAATGAACAACGTTATCTGTATCTATTCTTCGGTTGAAGGACATGTGGGTTGTTTCCAGTTTCTGGCTATTAATAATAAAGCTGCTGTGAATGTAGTGGAGCATGTGTCCTTGTGGTATAGTAAAGCATCTTTTAGGTATATGCCCAGAAATGGTATAGCTGGGTCTTGAGGTAAAGCTATTCCCAGTTTTCCGAGAAACCACCAAATTGAGTTCCAAAGTGGTTGCACAAGTTTGCACTTTCACCAGCAATGGAGGGAGTGGAGGAGTGTTGCTCCTTGCTCCACATCCTTGCCAGTATCTGCTATCACTTGAGTTTTTTATTTTAGCCATTCTGATGATGTAAGATGGAAGCTCAGGGTTGTTTTGATTTCCATTTCCCTGATGACTAAGAACTTTGAGTATTTGTTTAAGAGCTTCTTGACCATTCAAAAGTCCTTTGTTGAGAATTCTCTGTTAAGCTCTGTACCCCATTTTTCAAATTGAGATATTGTTGTAGTCTAACTTCTTGAGTTCTTTATATATAAAGATACTAGCCCTCTGTTGGATGTAGGTTTGATGAAGATTCTATCCTAATCTGTAAGCTGCTGTTTTGTCCTATTAACAGTGTCCTTTGCTTTACAAAAGCTTTTCAGTTTCATGAGGTTCCATTTGTTAATTGTTGATCTTAAAACCTGAGCTATCGGTGTTCTGTTCAAGAAATTGTCTCCTAATGCCAATGCGTTCAAGGCTATTTCCCACTTTCTCCTCTATTAGATTTAGTGGATCTGGTTTTATGTTGCTGTCGTTGATCCACTTGGACTTGAATTCTGTGCAGGGTGATAAATATGGATCTATTTGCATTCTTCTACATGCAGACATCCAGTTAGATCAGCACCATTTGTTGGAGAAGCTTTCTTTTTTCCATTGTATGGTTTTGTCTCCATTGAAAAAAACAAATTGTCCATAGGTGTTTTGGTGTATTTCTGGACCTTTGATTCAACTCCATTACCCGACCTGTCTGTTTCTGTGTCAAAACTATGAAGTGTTTTGTTTTGTTTTTTGTTTTTTTAATTATCACTATTGCTCTGTAGTACAGCTTGGGATCGGGGATGGTTATTCCTCCAGAAGTTCTTGTATCTGTTCAAGATTGTTTTAGCTATCCTGCGTTTTTTGTTTTTCCATATGAAGTTGAGAATTGCTTTTTCAAAGTCTATGAAAAACGTGTGTTGGAATTTTGTTGGGAATTGCATTGAATCTGTAGATTGCTTTTGGTAAGATGGATATTTTCACTATGTTAATCCTAAGGATCCATGAACATGAGAAATCTTTCCATCTTCTGATATCTTCTTCAATCTTTTTCTAAATGGATTTGTAGTTCTTGTCAATGATCTTTCATTTGCTTAGAGTTACAGCAAGATATTTTACATTATTTGTGACTATTGTGAAGGGTGTTGTTTCCCTAATTTCTTGTTCAGTCCATTTATCATTTAAATAAAGGAAGGCTACTGATTTCTTTGAGTTAATTTTGTATCCAGCCATTTTACTGAAGTTGTTTATCAGCTGTAGGAGTTCTCTGGTAGAATTTTGGTGGTCACTTATGCATACTATCATATCATCCTTGAGTAGCGATACCTTGACATCTTTCCAATTTCTATCCTGTTGTCATTGTCTTATTGCTCTGGCTAGAACTTCAAGAACTGTATTGGGTAGGGAGACAGTTGGCAGCCTTGTCTTGTCCATTACTTCATGTTTTCCTTCATTTAATTTGGTGTTGGTTACTGGTTTGCTGTATATAGCTTTTATTATGCTTAAGTATGTGCCTTGAATCCCTGATATCTCTAATACTTTTAACTTGAAGGGGTATTGGATTTTGTGGAAGACTTTTTCAGCATCTAATGAGATGATCATGTGATTTTTAATTCTTTGAGTTTGTTTATATAGTGCATTACATTGATGGATTTTCATATATTGAACCATCCCTGCATCCTTGGGATGAAACCTACTTGATCGTGGTGCATGATGTTTTTGATGTGTTGTTGGATTTTGTTTGCAAGAATTTTGTTGAGTATTTTTGCTCCTATTAGGATGATTCATTAAGTTCCATTTATAGGGTTCACACACTTTTCTAATTTGAAGTCCCAAAGTCTTCCATATTCCACCAAACAACAACATGGTCAGGACTATCATAGTAATATTCCACTCTCTGGTACCAACTTCCATTTTAGCTCTTTTTTTTTTTTTTATTGCTGTGAGGAAACACCATGACCAAAGCTATTTATAAAAGAGAGCACTTAATTGGGGGTTTGCTTACAGTTTCAAAGGATGAATTCAGGACTATTGCAGCAGACAGACAGGCAGGCATGGTGATGGAGCAGTAGCTGAGAGCTTACACCTGACCAAAAGCAGGAGGCAGAGAGAGAGAGAGAGAGAGAGAGAGAGAGAGAGAGAGAGAGGTATCTGGTGTGGAAGCCCCGCCCCCCCCAGTGGCACACCTCCTACAACAGGGCTATACCTCCTAATGCTGCCAAAACTGTTCCACCAACTAGGGACAAAGTATTCAAATATATGAGCTAATGGGCATCATTCTCGTTCAAATCACCATACTAGTAATTAGTATGGGGCTAATAGAGAAAACTAAATAGAAGGGACAGTAAAGGAGGAGATAAGGCAGCTGCAGCTAAAAGTAGACATGGTCTTCTGTGGGTCAGCACCTGGTCTTTGGTAGGATTGTGCAAGTAGGAATCCACAGGGAAGCCCAGGAATTCTAGGATAACAATGCTGCTCAAAACATAGCCCACCACCTTGGCATGTATGTGTACAGGAAAGTCAAAGATCTGGTTAGCATCACAGTAGAAGTGGTTGATTTAGCTTAATGTGCAGATGAGATTTGTGCAAGGAGGAAGAGGGGAACATGGGGCATAGGAAATCCATAGACCATCAGATCCCATCCAGAGTGGCACATGCCAGGGAACTTAGCAATAATGGGTAGTGAAGTAGGTAATAAATTGTACCACAGCAGTCAAAAATCATGTAATTGGGACTGAAGTGATAGCTCAGTGATTTAAAACATTGGCTGTTCTTGCAGAAGACCCAGGTTCAATTTATAGCACCAAATGGCAGCTCACAACTCTCTGTAACTCTAGTTCCAGAGAATCTGATGTCTCCTTCCCCCTCCTTTTGGTTACTGTGGACATTTTCATGTGTGTGGTGCACAGGCATACACTTAGATCCATACACATGCATAATATAATAAAAATAAATCTTTTTTTAAAAAAGCCATGGTAGTTGGGCTGGAGAGATGGCTCAGTGGTTAAGAGCACTGACTGCTCTTCCAGAGGTCCTGAGTTCAAATCCCAGAAACCACATGGTGGCTCACAGCCATCTGTAATGGGATCTGGTCCCCTCTTCTGGTGTGTCTCCAGCTACAGTACACTCATATACATAAAATAAATAATACTTTAAAAAAAAGAAGCCATGGTAGTGAGGTTGAAGAACTCAATGGCAGCCAGAGGAGAAAAAATAGTACTGGGTGTTGCAGCTGGGAACTGAGCTGGGTCCTATGGGAATTTAGAAAGTTGGATGGACACAGAATTGTACAGGAGCTTATCCAAGAAGAGACTGAAGGAGAAAAAGCACACAAGAGTGTGAAGGCTTGCATTCAGGGTCACAAGCAGCGTGACAAAGACATTGCCCAAGAAAAGCAAGAAGGTAGCCATTAGGAAATGGGAGAAGAGCCAGGCGGTGGTGGCGCACGCCTTTAATCCCAGCACTTGGGAGGCAGAGGCAGGAGGATTTCTGAGTTCGAGGCCAGCCTGGTCTACAGAGTGAGTTCCAGGACAGCCGGGCTACACAGAGAAACCCTGTCTCGAAAAACCAAAAAAAAAAAAAAAAAAAAAAAAAAAAAAGAACTTTGCTTCTCTTGTGTGCTCCTCTGTCTTTTAGCTGGGCGGTGGTGGCACACGCCTTTAATCCCAGCACTTGGGAGGCAGAGGCAGGCGGATTTCTGAGTTCGAGGCCAGCCTGGTCTACTGAGCGAGTTCCAGGACAGCCCGGACTACACAGAGAAACCCTGTCTCGAAAAAACCAAAAAAAAAAAAAAAAAAAGGAAATGGGAGAAGAAAGTAGCTGGAGTTGTGGCAAATTACAAAATTACAGAACAACAAAGACAGTAACTACTGTGTGGTTGACTTTTTCCATTCACCCTGAAAGTCTCAGATATCCTCAGATATAGGAGCTCATGAAGACATATATACATGAACTCATCTTTGTAGGCTTAGATTTTCTAAAACCTACTTTAATAAGGGTTCTTAAATGCTTCAACCTCCCTTCTAGTCCACCACCCACCAGAGGTAGTGGAAAAGAAAGGTTAATAAGAAATGGGGGTTGTGGACCTGTTTAGAGATAGTTCTTTGGGGTGATTCCAATCTTTGTTGTCAGCAGTCCAGTCTTCTAGCAAAACATCAATATGAATCAGCAATTGTAGTCTACTCCACGTGACAATCACTACTCATGAATCAGCAATGGCAATTCGATCCAGAAGAAACAACAAAGCTTGGCCAATTGGCCTGAGTCAGAGGAAGTGGCAAGAGGCTGCTGGAATATCATGAGAAGTTCTTTGGCAAGTTACTCCTGAAGTCACAACAAGCAAAGAGTGGGGCAAGATGAATCAATGCCACAGCCTCCCCACACTGTCTGTGGGGTCATATTTATATTCTTTCTAAACATCACACATCCTCTTACATGTCTGCTTCAACAAAACATCCTTTCACCTGTATCTGTGTCAGCAAAACATTCCTTCATGTGTCTGCTTCAAAATTTTTTCACGTGTCTGATTTAACAAATCATCCCTTCACCTCTCTGCCCCAGCAAAACATCATTTGACGTAACTGAGTTTCCAAAGAAACCAGAAATTTCCTCTTCATGTCTTTGTTCCTCCTCTTGGAACACGCACACAGAGTAGTTTTGCATTCCCCTTTAACTCACTTCTCAGCTGTCTCTGTCTTTTTCAAAACAGACAGTACTCTAAAAGTAGAGCATTGAATGTTCAGGGACATTTCTTACCATCCACTGGAATGCCGGTTTCCTAAGAATTTTATTCAGATTGATTAGGGAAGACCACATCCAGAGTTTACTAGAGAGTTTACTCCTAGGCCATATTTGGAGCATTTATTTCTGACTTTTGTATCTCCTTCCCTCTCTTCTGTCCTCTCTATTCCTTCCTTCCTACCATCTTAACCTCTTAAAATGAGAACATTATTCTGTTTTAAGTTATTAAAGGGCTCCCTAGGTCATAATCATTGCTCCAGGGCACCTTTCCATTTCTGATTCGTTCTATGTGAAAAAGCCACTGTCTTCCAGGCTCCAGGCAGGAGAAAAGAGATATGGATAACATCAGAGATAAGATGATGTTTGGATGATGCTTAGTTTTGTTGGACATCTATTGCTACCATTCTCTCTACCTCTGTCTTTATCTCTGTCTCCTCTATATTCATGAAAAGGGAAAACATGCAAAGAGTCACATCGGATTTTACATCGGGTTGCAGAGACTGTGACAGAATAGAGGTGTGATTGTTGATATAGAGATCATTACATTTTTGTCACTTTTCCATTTGTTACATTGTATAAAATATGGCTGACATGAACCTCAAATGGTATGAGTTATAAGTGAATTTGTTGGAAAATTACTGGAAAGAGACTGGGATTTGGTAGTCAGATGTCTTGGGGAGTGCAGAGGACTTTTCCCTAATGGGATGAAAAAGATAAGTTCCTTGTAGCTATTTTAATTTCTGCTCCAGTTTTGGCCAAGCCAAAATCCAGGAATTCTTTAAAAAAAAAAAAAAAGTAGATAATAATAATGCCACAGTGGGGTGCTTCACCTTGTTCACTTAAGGCTGCTCTGCAGTAAATCTATAATTTGTTCTCAGGGGCCTCTTCTGCCAGCCTTCCCTTATGATAAAAAGCTCACAGTGAGAGGGCAGGATGGTTTGGGAGCTAGAAGAGGCCATGGAGGCACAGAGACAGAGGGTGACAAGGGAAATGTTTCTAATCATGACCCTGCATTACTTCAGGTCGAGCTCAAAAAGGAAGGAGTTGAAATTGGGACATTCACCTATTCTGAAGTCTGCAAGCTAACCTTAGCTCATCTTCTTTTCTCCAGTTTTGTCTGTGGAGAGCAGCCTGCTTTCTAAGGCTTCACGGGTGATTTCCTATTTCTGTATAAAGTTTCACAGCTTAGTTCATACACCCTTTAAAAAGTCCAAAAGGTTATTTTTGACAGACATTTTCCTCTAATTAGTAGCCTATTTCCATTAACCTAGTGAGCACAAAAGCCATTTTGTAGAAAGCATTTTAGGAAATCCCCTTTGATTCCTTCATGGTCCTGTTGTTGCTGGTTCCTCCACTAAATCCGTAAAAGATGATTCCAGTCTTTCCCTGCATTCCTGGTCAAGTAGAGAAGTGGGTAGGCAGTCGTGCTCCCCAGGCTCTGGTTAGGGTGCTCCTCTGGACACACAGCAACTATTCTCGCCTTGGCTCTTGTTCTTCAATCTCAAGGTATGGGAAAACCTAAAATAATATGATATTCATTTAAAGCCTTTGAAATTTATTTATTGTTTGGCATTTATAAAAATAGCATGTTTAGCAGATATTGTAAGTATATAAGAGAGTAAAATTTTCTTATATTTTAAAGGTAAATTACAAAGTCTAATTCAGCATAGATTCCTGGAAGTATGTGTTCTTAAGTGTCACACGAACTCCTTTGCCAGAGTGGTGATGATTTTTGCTGAGGGCTCTCTGCTCTCTTAGAGTCATGGTTGGTTGGACGACAGCTGCAGCTCTGTATTTTTCAATATTCTCATTTTCTGACCAGTTAATATGATCAAGGTTATCTTGATTCATAAATTATCCTGCATGTTTTTTCCATCTTCCAAGTGAGCCATCCACCCATCCTGGGAGTTTTGCAACTGCAAATTCTTCAATATCTGCTTACGCCTATGATAACAACATATTTCTCATTCACCTTGCTTCTTTCTCATTTTCTGCAGTTTTCAAATCTCACTACTTCTCTTCCTCCTCTTTTTCCTAACTCTTCACTCTTTGGACAGTAGGGCTGGTTATGTCATGTTCTGAAAACCCTAAGGTTCTTCCTTTTTCATATAAAAAACTGACTTTGTGTAGGAAACTTTAAACATGCTGAAGACCAGAACCATGAGAGGTTTTCTGGATTGATTAGCAAACTTTCTGTCCAACTCAGGGATGGTGTAGAAAGAGTACAAACTGCAGATTTGATCTAGAGCAGATAAAATATCAAGAAGTCATGGAGTGAGCGAGTGAGTGAACAATTCATACCACACAGAACTACAGACAGAACAGTGGACAAGGAGATACTGGGGAAAGAGCTGGAGACAGCAGCAGACTCTGTAAAAGCACAGAACCCCAGTCTGGTGAAACCACATAGATTTAGATTAGAGGAGAAGTTGTTTTACACATTAGGTATTTGTTTTAAGACTTTGTTTTTCAGTATAGTAGACTGAAATTTTATCTCCCGTGGGGTGTGCTGGTGTATGCCTTTAATCCCAGCACTTTGGAGGGAGAGGCCAGCCTGGTCTCTATAGCAAGTTCCAGGGCAGGCTGTGCTGAGTGAATGTGAACTTGTTTCAGGGAGAAGGGATATTGTAAAGAGAAAACCTGTGACCATGTCTTATCATACCATTTCAGTGAGTTCTCTCTGTCTGTCTGTCTTTCTCTGTCTCTCTGTATTTCTGTCTGTCTCTCTGTGTGTGTGTGTCTCTGTGTATGTCTCTATGTCTCTCTGTCTCTGTTTTCCTCTGTTTCCCTCTCTGTCTCTCTGTTTTTCTCTGTGACTCTGTCTCTGTGTCTGTGTTTCTCTCTCTCTCTCTGCCTCTCTGCCGCTCTCTGTGTCTGTCTCTCTCTGTCTCCCTTTCTGTCTATGTCTCTCTCTTTTTCTCGGTGACTCTGTCTGTATCTCTCCATCTGTCTGTCTGCATCTGCCTGTCTGTCATCTGTCTGTTTTCTGTTTTCGTCTGTCTGTCTGTCTGTTTGTTATTGGGTCTGGGCTTTCCTAATGTTGTTTAATTTCATTCTGAATATGCCACTCCTCTGTCTAGAAGTCCTCAGCCAGGCTTGGAGGCCAACAGGGTAAAGTTGTAGATACAATTTGATACCAGCAGAGGGTGCCATGCTCAGTCACTAGCCACCTCTCTGATAAGTCATACCTGATTCTTGGTCAAGCTTCCTAAGGTCACGCCCCTATAATGTACATGTTCATTACATGTTCATGTTGTGGTGACCCCTCTCAACCATAAAATTATTTCATTGCTACTTCATAACTGTGATTTTGTTGGTGCTATGAATATTAATGTGAATACCTAATATAAAAACTGTGGTTCACCCCAAGAGGTCGTGACCCACAGGTTGAGAACCCTATATTTATTTCCCTCTCCTTCAGAGATGGACTTTTGTGCAAAACCTCCTTTGCACCCTTACATGCTGTGACGTTTTGTGCTTCAGAATTTAGCCATAGTTCTTTTCTATCTGGCATACCCTCTTCTCCTTTCCATTTTCCACAACTATAGCAAACTACTCAGTACCACTAAACCCAGAACTATTTCATTCAGGTTTAATTCATCGGTGTGTTACAATTATCTTCTGATGTGTGTATCTATAATATACTGCACCTTAAGCAACGGTCTGGTTTTTGTTTCGTTTTTGCTTTTTTAAGGTTTATTTGTTTATGTATTTGTATTTTGTATGCATGTATATCTTCACACCAGGGAACAACATCAGACAGGTGTGGGCTGCCATGTGGGTGCTGGGAATTGAACTCAGGACCTTTTGGAAGAACAGTGAGTGCTCTTAACCATTAAGCTATCTTTCTAGTCCCCAAGGGTCTGATTTTATTTGACTGGGAATCCTCAAAGGTTTAAAATAATATCCACTGTACACTCAGTTTTACATTGCTAAAGAAACAAGGTTAGTCAAGGAGACCTAAGGGGAGACATGCAATGTAAGCTATCTATCTATCTATCTATCTATCTATCTATCATCTATCTTCTATCTAAACTATCTATCTATCTATCTATCTATTATTATTTTAATTATTTATTATTATCTTCAATTAATTACATATCTGAAGATATAGCATTAGTGCCACACAGGAATGGAACATATAATTCCATGCAATATACAGAGTAAGCCTGTGGCCAAGGCATGAATCTGTATGTTTTCTCCTGAGACACTTGCCCTTCCTGAGTCATTCAGTTTCACCTTCTTAGGCAGCTTTTGTAGGTGTTTGTGTTAGACAACTTGAATTTCATGTTATACGTGGTATATACTTTCATTACTATTATGGGGTGGAAACAGTTTACATTTTATAAGAATGTGTGCATGGTTGCTCTTGCTTTCTCCTCAACCCTCTGTGCTCAGCCAGCCTATATAGTCTCTCTGCAGTAAAAACCATTCATCACTTGGTCAGCGTGTGAAGTCCAACCTGCTGTACAGGGATCACTTCAGCTGCTCAGAAGCACTGTGCCCACCAAACCTCTGCATCAGGGTCACACTGCCCAGTTCACGGTCTCCTGGCTGGCCTAGCCTTTGAAACTTAGTTTAATATAGGCTTAAAAGCTACTGTCTAAAGGAAGTTTCCCTAAATTTGATTCCCTCACCCTCTACCCTACAATCTGAGTCTGCGTTTCTTTTCTTTGTGTTCCCACAGGTCCTACACTTCCCCCTCCTACCTTTACTTATCACACATCAACTAAAACCTCTAGTAAGCTAAGGAAATGGTAGTTTTAGAAGGTTATTTTGATAAAAGATTCTAAAAACTAGAGACAAGAAAACTGCATAGGAGTGGAATTTAGAGGAAGAAACAATTTGAAATCAAAGGAATTTGTGGGACTTGTCAAGGATCAGCCTTGGCTTGGAGAGAGGTTCTGAGAGAAGGGGTGTCTGGGAACAGCGAAAAGAACAACTCATCAAATTGTGGATGCAAGCTGATGACCTGTGTTCTGCTTAATACAGCTTTTCTAGTCTCCTTCTCTTGTTTTGCTTTCTCTCTGGAGATTTCTCTGTCTATATTCTTCTTGCTTGCTATTCTAAAGATCTCTCTGTCCATGTTCTGCTTGTGTGTGTGTGTGTGTGTGTGTGTGTGTGTGTGTGTGTGTCTTCTAAACAGCTCTCTTTTTATCCTAAAAACTTCTCGGACAGCTCATCTCCTGCAGAACACAGATCTGGCCTTTTGTTTTCCATAACAATTCAATCATTTACTCTAGGTTTCCTTTTTATTATCTTATGAATCAGCATCCTGTGACCCCAGCCCTTTGATTCTTAGGAAACAGCAAGCATACATTTTTTTCCTTAACATTGCAAAAGAATCCAGAGATCTGTCTGCCTTTGTTAAGCACAGATGATAAACTAGTTGGGTGGGACCCTGCCTTGAAATTACCACATTCACCTTACCGGGCCGGGGCTTGCCTAGGCTGACCTTGGACTCAGGAATCTGCCTGCATTTGTATCTATCTGCCTGTCATTCTATCTTTCTGACAAGCTGGCTCATAGTGTTGCTACCTTTGTTCCTTTAGATTCATAAAGCCCCTCATAATTCATGTTGCATCCTTATATTTTTGTGCAGTTGAGAAATTATGTATGTTCAAATTCATGTTTTTAGAGTTCTTTTCCATAGTCTTAACGGCTGCCCTGAATGTTCCATCGTTTACTATTTTGCTGAGACTTAGCCACACCACCCTGCTGTTTGTAATTATAATGAAGTCATTACAGGGAGGGCATTCCTCTGAAGGAAAGAGCCTTCCACTGCTAATGGGTCCAGAAAATATGTAAATTATTACACAAACAAGCCTTTTACGTATAGCAGCCATCCACTCTCCTGGAGTCCCACTCTGGGGCCCTGTCCTAGGAGCAGGAACCATGTCACTCTGTTCCCACCAGGGCCATGTTGGCATGGCAGGGATTTAAGTGACTACATGATGGAGACCAGAGAGGCTGTTCAGGTAAAAACAACTAACAATGACCATGGAATTTCTGCACAATTCCTCCATAATTTTAGTTCTTTTGTAGTATTTTTGCTGTGGTTATAGAACATAAACATTTCTTGCAAGGGACACACATGACTACAAAAAGTTTTGCTTTCTATTGAAATTTTGAATATCGATAAGTTCCCCTAGGCCTTTAGGAGTATGCTGTCTTAAAGAGAATGGAGAAAGTGGAGATGAAGTGGTGGTAGTTAAAAGAAGAGAAAGATAAAGGCTAGTTTAATCCATCTTCATTTTGAATATTCTATCATTTTGTTTTGTTTGATCTTAAAATTGCTACAGAAAACAGAGACACAATTGTCAAGCCAAGCAAAAACTGAAGAAATCCCATGGAAATCGTCTCCACAGGAAACCGAAACTGTTTCTGAGTTTGTACTTCTTGGCTTCCATGAAGTCCCTGGGCAACACCTCCTGTTTTTTTCTGTGTTTATCATCCTCTACGCCTCCATCATCACAGGGAACATGCTCATTGCAGTGGTAGTGGTGAGCTCCCAGAGGCTTCACACACCCATGTATTTCTTTCTGGTGAATCTATCCTTCATAGAGATTGTCTATACCTCCACAGTGGTACCCAAAATGTTGGAAGGCTTATACAGGAGGCCACCATATCTGTGGCTGGATGCTTGCTCCAGTTCTTCATCTTTGGCTCTCTGGCTACAGATGAGTGTTTTCTGCTGGCTGTAATGGCATATGATCGATATCTCGCAATCTGTCATCCCCTACGATATCCACTTCTAATGAGGCCTCAATGGTGCCTGGGGTTGGTGCTTATAGTCTGGTTGTCTGGCTTCATGGTAGATGGATTAGTTGTTGCTCTGATGGCCCAGCTGAGGTTCTGTGGCTCCAACCAAATTGATCACTTTTACTGTGATTTCTCACCTTTGATGGTCCTGGCTTGCTCAGATACCCAAGTGGTCCAGGTGACTACATTTGTTCTCTCTGTTGTCTTCCTGACTGTCCCCTTTGGGCTGGTTCTGATGTCCTATGCTCAGATTGTGGTGACTGTGCTGAGAGTTCCATCTGGGACCAGAAGGACCAAGGCCTTCTCCACATGCTCCACTCACCTGGCTGTGGTGTCCACATTCTATGGAACACTCATGGTCTTGTACATTGTTCCCTCTGCTGTTCATCCCAGCTCTTCTCCAAGGTCATTGCCCTGCTCTACACAGTGGTCACCCCCATCTTCAACCCTGTCATCTATACCTTGAGGAACCAGGAGGTGCAGCAGGCACTAAGAAGGCTTCTCTACTGCAAACCAACTGAAATGTAACCTAAGAAGGAGGGCAGTGAAGATTTTCTATTGGGACTGTCAGTGTCTTAATTGTAAAGTCTCCCACAATGGGCTTGAGATGAGTAACTATGCTCTTTCTCAGATTCCCCTTTAGGTCTTCTGAAGTATTGCCGGAGGGGGGAAGATAAAGTTAAACTTTTTTCAAATGTTAGTTTAAAAGATTACAAGATAATAAACTACTGTGAGTTGTTTACTGAGTGCACAGTAAATAGTGCTCTGGTTTGATCATCACACTGTCAAGACTTGTACTGAATTATCACTCTGTAGCCTGTTGCTGTATGAAGCACTGCTGCTAATAACTAATGAAAACACAATTATAGAAACAAGACACCAATACAAACACAAATCTAGAACAATGTTCATCTATATTATTGTAGTAAGGTATTTGAAGAATTTTTTCCTATTGTGTGTATTTGGTTTAAACATGCAAACTTGATGGTTGAACTTGCAATTTGCTTTCCCAAAAATGATACATCATAAGTAATTTTACACATATCATACATATACACGAACAACAACAACAATAACAACAATTATTTTAAAAGGAAACCTATAGTATACTCTCTAAAGGGTAGAATAAAATTATATTCTTTCTCATCCTGCTCCTATTGACCTGGGTTATTGTCAGACTCACCAGCTTCCTGACCTCTTACTTGTGATTTAGCTTCTATGAACTCTAAAGCTCCCTTTAACATGATTTGTCAGTGGCTTCCAGGTTGAGCTGGAGGAAAAACATTAGAAAAAGACAGGACTACTTTAATTCACTAGATCTCCAGAATAGGAGATGCAATAAAACCTATAAGGAAATCAGGAGGCTGTTTGTTTGTTTGTTTGTTTGTTTGTTTTTTAAATTAAACCAGTGGTAGGAATTTTAACAATTATCACATGAGTGTAGCGATTGTTAATCCCCCATGACTGGAAGGATATGGCAAAAGCAATACTAAAACCTGCATCACATTTAAAATGGCTCTCATGGTGGAGAGAAGAGGTGTAGGAGACAAACAAAATAGAGCCAGGGGTCGAGAAATTTCCAAAGATCAGCTGCTTGGTGAAGGTTGCTTTGCTGAGCTAGAGGTGCAGGTTGTATATGATGATGAAACTCTGGTATTATGTCACTTGGCAGCTTTAAATGCCTGGACAAACTCGCAGAACTAGGGAAAAGACTCGAACTATTTCCTCAAGTCATGCAAGGTCAAAGGAAACATTCCCTGACTTTTTGCAAAGGTTGAATTTTGCTGTAGAAAGAAGTATATTAGATTCATCAGCAAGAAAGGCAACAATTGAGTCTTTAGCCTTTGAAAATGCAAATGCTGAAGGCAAGAAAGTAATCAGACCACTGAGGGCAAGGTCAGCATCAATAGATGATTGATTAGATATACAGCTGATGTTAGACCTAGTTCGCCTGATATGACCTTAAAAGGAGAAGCTGCCACTAGAGGCCTTGAGATGACCCAAAATTTCAAATGTTTTAATTTTGGTGAGCAGGGTCATCTCAGAATAAATTGCAGGGAAAACCAAATTAATTCCAAAAGGGAGTCTATGCCTTTTGGAATATGTAAAATACATGGCAAAGGCCAACCTTTGGTTAGGGAATGTAGAGCAATAATAGACAATTGGGACAACACTTTACCAAAAAATTCTCAGGGGGCCCTCTTGCAGGTTCCAGTGCCAGGCAGGGAGCATTCTCTTCAGGACATTTAACACCACTGCTCTAAAAACAGATGTTGTGAGACCAGATAAAAAGGCCGAGGCAAATTCTATAGACAATTCAAAAAACCTAAAAGGCAGCCAAAAATGAAAATTTGGCAAATTTCTGTAGAGGATCAAAGGCCCAGCTAAGAATACTAGTAAACAGTATTGAGATTAAAGGAATGGTCAACACTAGAGTAGATGTCACCATTTTCTTTCCAAAATCTTGGCCTACAAGTTGGCCACTTCAAGAAATAGACATCCAATTTCAAGGAGTTGGGACTTTATTCCAAATAAAACAAAGCACCAGATGGCTTAAATGTACAGAACCTGGAGGTCAGATAGGAAAATTAAGGCCACACGTGGCTGATACAGCTACTAACTTATGGGGGGGAAGAGATCTGTTACAGCAGTGGAAAGCACAAATTAATATCCTCTGTTTCAGAGGTTGATCACAAAACTGGTCAGGCTTCTAATAAAAAAAAATTGAAGTAGTTAAGGAACGTTATCAGAGGCAGTTATAGACTGTCCAGGCTGTCCATAAACAAGATACAGCAGGGGCTGTCAATTTAGCTCTACCTCAACGAGCCTGCTGATAAGATACTAACAGCCTTACCACTAAGGTGGATGACTGACCAACCCATTTTGATTGATCAATGGTTTACGAGAAAAGAAAAATTACAGGCACTAGACCAACTTAGTCCAGAAACAGCTGGAGGCTCAGCATATAGAGGAGTCCACAAGCCCTTGGAATTCTCCTCTAGTATTTATCACTTAAAACAGTCTGGCAAATGGAGGATGCTGGCAGATCTCAGAGCAATTAATAAGATTATTCAGCCAATGGGTTCCTTGAAGCCTGGAATCCCATTGCATTCTTTGTTGCCGAAGGAATGGCCTATTATAGTGATTGATCTAAAAGACTGCTTTTTCACAATTCCTCTACATGAACATGGTAAGGAAAGGTTTGTTTTCTCAGTACTTACCTTCAGTAGAAGTTGTGCAATAAAAAGATATCTTTGGAAAGTCCTGCCCTAGGAGATGTTAAATAGCCCTACCTTGTGTCTACATTTTGTACAACAGCCATTGGAGATGATTCATTAACAATTTTCTCAATTCATTATTTATCATTATATGGATGGTATCCTATTAGATGATTCAGGTATAAATATCCTGGAAAGAATGTTTGATGAAGTAAAAACAAAACAAAACAAAAAAAACCCTTGTCTTGCTGGGGATTGTAAATTGCCAAAGGGGAAAAAAAGAGGGGATTCTATTAATTATCTAGGATATAGAATAAGTCTGCAAAAAGTTTAGCTATAAAAGGTCCAAATCAGAAGAAGCCAATTAAGGACTCTTCATGATTTTCAGAAGTTACTGGGAGAAATTAACTGGCTTCAGCCTGTGATAGGCTTGGCTACTCAAGAGATAAGCAATTTATTTCCAACCTTACAAGGTGATAAAGATTTAAATAGCCCGAGGAAACTATCAGCTGAGGTTGAGAAAGAGTTATCTCTGATAGAAAGGAAATTGTAGGATATACATCTAGATTGTATTGATCCAAAGTTGGCCTGCATCTTAGTTATCTTACCTTCTACTCATTCCCCTACTGGAATTCTCATGCAGAGGGAAGAGTATATCTTAGAATGGATATTTTTAGTGCATTAATAGAGTAAGAAATTAAAAACCTATATAGAGAAGGTCTCTGAGTTGGTACTAAAAGGAAAAATGAGACTTTGATAATTAGCTGGAATGGACCCAGCTGAAATTGTGGTACCCTTTACTAACACAGAAATTGCCTTATTATGGGCACAAGATGAACATTGGCAAAGAGCATGCAGTAATTTCTTAGGAGAGATTAGCAACAGATACTCTAAAAGCAAGTGATTTCAGTTCATAAAAAGAACCAATTGGATTCTCCCTCGTATAATAAAGATTTCCAATTTCTGGAACCCCTACATTTTACACTGATGCTAATAAATCAGGAAAGCCAGGATATAAATCAGAAGATATAAGATGGCCAAGAATCCCTATAAGTTGGTTCAAAAATATGAATTATATGCAATACACATGATGTTGCCATATTTTCAAGAGTCTCAATATAGTAACTGACTCTCTCTATATAACACACATAAGATCCCAAACAGGTCTGCCAGGCCCTCTGACACAGGGTAATTATGAAATTGACCAGCTATTGATAGGAAGTGTACCAGAGGCTTCAGAATTCTATAAAAAACACTATGTTAACAGCAAAGGTTTAAAGAAAGAATTCTCTATCACTTGGCAACCAGCTAAAATTGTGAGGCAATGTCTTACTTGCTCATTGTATAACCAAACTCCATTACCTTTTAACTGGAAAAAAAAAAGAAGAAATGTTGTGAGTTGCCCTGGTGCTGTTTGTATTCTGATGTTAATTTTGCTTCCTCAAGAGCGGTTGCCCCAGTGAGGAGTGGATCACTTACTCCAGTGATTTCATGTGAAACTTCTCCCCATTCTAACTGGCCAGATAAAGACTGGAGCCTGTGATTAGGCAGTAGAAGGGAAAGGTGGGGCTGAAGGTTTTTAAAGAGTAGAGGAAGGATAGGGGACGATGGAGGAGAAGAACAGAGAAAGAGGTGGACAGAAGATGGAGCAGAACCACATGGCCTGGAGAAGCCTCAAGTAGCAAGAGATCTCATAGCTGGGGAACAGATTAGTGTAGTGTTGGATCTGCCGAATCTAGATGTACAGCTTATAAATACAAAAACTGACTTGTGTGTTTTTGCATGGGCTTATTGGGGTTGGAAATTTACTGTAGTAGAATGCAATGAATATCCATGCAACAGGAATATGAGAATAAAAAGACAAATTAAAGAATATGAAACCCAACATCATATCATTTCCAGTAGATCATGTCAACAAGACATTTCCTTGTCTTGTTGCTGTAGCAAAACACCTTACAAATAATTTAGGAAAGAAAGTTCCATTTTATTCTTGGTTTGAAGAATACAATATATGAGGATGTGAAAAGCACAGATGGAAGAATGGGGTTGCAGGTCACATTGCATGTGTGGTCAACAAGCAAAAAGGGATGAATAATGATAGTAAGCTATGCTTTTTACCCTTTAGCAGACCAGGATGATTCTATGAAGCAAATGGTGCCACCCACATATAAAGTGGATCTTTCCTCCTTAGTGGAATCTCTCCAGAGACACCTACACAGACATGCCCCTAGGTGTACTTTGAAGGTGATTCCAAATTGAGTACAGTTAACACTGAAGATTAGTTATAGCAATCATGTAATTCTCCCATGAGCCATAGTGTTAACTGCCTCAATTTGCATGTGTGGTAGTGATGTGGGGTGTGATCCTTCCTTAGTCCTGAGACTTCACCACCTTCAAGATCCTTCTCAATGAACTCTTAACATCCTTGTTTCTCAGACTATAAATGAAGGGGTTCAGAGTGGGAGTTACCAAGGTATACATGACAGCAGCTACCACCTCCCCAGAGGAATGAGAACTAGATGGGGCCTTCAGGTAAGTGGCAAAGACTGTGCTGTAGAAAAGGAAAACTACAGAGAGGTGGGAACTGCATGTGGCCAGGGCTTTCTGTTTCCCATGTGCTGATGGAACCCTAGCCACAGCATAAAAAATACAACCATAAGAACTTACAATGCAGAGAACTGCACTGATTCCCAAAACTCCAGCCAAACCCATCAACAGGCCTTCATTGAGGTGAGTGTCAGAGCAGGAAAGCCATAAGAGAGGCCCAAATTCACAGAAAAAATGAGGAATCTCTTGATTGGTATGAAAATATAACTGAGAGAGCAAAACAGTATGGGTCAGAGACACACAATGAGCTATTCCCCATGACCCACTGACCAGAACCTCACATCTACAAGGAGTCATGAGAAGTGGGTAGCGCAGTGGGTGGCAGATAGCAGCATAGCGGTCAATAGCCATGACTGCCAGAAGCAGGTTATCCATATCAGCAAAAACACCAAACAAGCACATCTGAATCAGGCATCCAGAGAATGAGATAGATCCATCTCCAGTCCTCAGAGCCTGCAGCATTTTCGGGGCTGTGGTGGTGATGAAGCAAAGATCCACAAGTGAGAGCTGACTGAGGAAGAAATACATGGGTGTATGGAGGTGGACATCAGCACCAATAGCGAACAGAAGTAGCAGGTTTCCTAAAAGTCCCAGCAAGTAGAGAGCAAGGAAGATGCTAAAGAGGAGCTTCCATTTCTCTGGGTCACTGGACAGTCCCAAGAGGATAAAACCAGTAGCCTGAGTGCAGTTCATTCTGTGTCTTTTGTTTCAAGAAGGATTGTTATGAAGACAATTCTTTCACTGCAGGCAAGTATTGGCATCAACCCAGACCTGGTCCCTTGGCAATGGTTCTCCCTCACAGTACCTTTTGAGCAATGGAAACTAGAATGGGGTTGGGTGGAGAAGACTTGGAGTTCATTAAGAAGAGCTTCCCAGGGAAACCTAAAGACAATTTGTTGAATGTCTTCCAGGAATTCTCTGGATGAAAGGTATGCTATTTAACCATTGTGTTGCATGATGAAATAACAAGTTTCTTGTGAATCTTTTTTCTTAGATTCCTTTGAAGACAAAGGTTGCATCTTAGTACTTAGTTTAGTGCTTTGCTGACAGTGGTAGTTCAATAAATGTTCCTGTCCATCTGTAGACTCACCACTCTGGTCACATCTCTGGAAGACTAAGTAGACTACTGGTGTTTCCTAGGTGACTTACTGTGACCTCTGTTGTCTCAATGAATACGTTGTTCTCAGTGCTGCCAAGGGAGTTCCTTCAAAAAATATAACCATGTTACTTATTTGTTTAAAAGCAGTTACATGAAAAAACATAATTTTTATTAAACTGTATAGTTCTTTGTCTGTCTTCTAAGGCTCTTATTAGTTTGATCTGGCGATGCCTCCTAACCTCTATTGTGCCTCACTGCACACACTCAATGAGTTATTAGGAAAATTCACATTTCTCAGTACTAATTTTCTGTCTTGGTAAATTTCTGTTCCTAGCATCATATTACAAAATAAGTAATGAAAAAAGATTTATTTGAATCAAAGATCAAGTAGAAGACAGAATAACTCCCTTTTTGATGGAGTCTAAGACAGCAGAGAGCATCACACAGGACCATGTGGGAAGTGTGTATCTGTGACTTCTGGTAACTCTCCTTAAGTAAGCCAGTAGTATCTAATCATTGTGTGTTTAACTAATCCAAAAGACAACCAAAGGGTCCACCACAGTCAGACTCAGTTTCCCTAATCTCAGTATCTCACTGAGCTGTGATATGACTGAGAGATAATGCATGGTTTCAAACCATAGGGTTTATTCTTGCCATCTCAGTTTCTCTTCTAGGAAGTCATGGTTCTTTGACTTGCAGATCTACCTTCCACCTTCCTAGATTACCACACTTGTGACATGGAGGATGTTATAAAACTACACACACACACACACACACACACACACATTAAATAGTAAAGTTTTAAGTTAGTATTTGCCTCCTTCACAAGGAAATGAGACATGTTATGATAGATCAAAGCAGAATCTGATTTTCCTCTTCAAAGTATGCCCAGTGCTTGATATTAAAAAAAAAAACCCAGCATATACTTGTCATGAAATGTATAATTGCCCAGTAGTAATTGGGGTCAGAAGTGGGTACTGTATTGTTCCCTTCTGTGGTTCATTTTAGTATTTCAGGAAAGATATACCTTTCCTCCAGGCATTGCTCTGCTGGTGTGACTTGAACACATGGTGCATCCATATCTTTCATTCCCACATAAACAGTGTAAACAGTGTAAACACTGTAAACAGTGTTATAACATTGTTCTCCAGAAAAATCTTCCTCATTTTTACTTTTGCTCACCTTTACTTTTCTTACCTTGACTAGATATTTTCTCATCAATTCAATGAAAGCTCATTGCATCCAGAGAATAACTGGCTAGATTCATTGTACTCTAATTACTACAATTCAAGCTGCAAATATTTCAGTTTTGCCTTGACTCCATTGCTCATATACCTCTAGTGTCTCTTCTTTCCTATTAATTGTACATACTGTACTGTGCCTGGTTACTGGAAACTCCTAGGTCTGCCTCTGCCCACCTGTTCCACCCTTAGCTAGGCAGTCTTTTCTTTCTGAGTGTTCACGATGGTTTTTCTAATTCTCCTTCCTGACACTGTGTAATTCATAAATACTTCTACAAAACACCATTCTTTGAAGTAGGCTAGGAATCATATTTAGCTACTGGGGACCATCAAGACAATATCTGAAATTAGTAAAATTCCAGTTTTCTCTCTAATAAAGATATCCAGATATTGGTAATGTATAAAAGAGGTAGTGCAATACCAAGATCATGAGAGAATATTTTTTTGTGTGTGTCTCTTCTGGTTATGTATAGGTACCTGCTAGAACTGTTAATTTCCAATAATTATCCTATTTCTTCCTTCATCTTAGGAACATGACTGAATTCAATATCATATTAGTCTGATCAAATTAATAAGAGGAAAAAGTGTAAATCTTTTCTAATGTACTGCATAGGAGGCATCCAATGGAAGCAATGAACAATAGAAAGTCATGAGGTAGAAATTTCACCAATCCTAAGTCTAGGTATAGATTCACATTTGTCTTGTTGGCCATAGCATAAAATCATTGCAGATTTTAAAAATTATAGTATATTTATTCAAGACTTTGTAATTTGTATACCACGCAAAGTTAGGGTAGAATTAAAATGTTTAATCTTTTTAGCCACTCAATGGTATAGGTGACTGGAAGACAAAACAGTGTTCTGAATACATTTACTAATAAGTATAAATTACATGGAGCCTTAAAAATGATATTATTTCCATTCACGGCCAAGAAATACTGCTCCTGAAACTCACCTGGGATTACTGTTACCTGTGTGTAATGCTCTGAGCTCTCCAGTGCCTCCCATGTTATTTGAAGTTCTAACACACTGTGGTGAAGCAGAAGACTCTGCATCACCTTCACCTTCTTTACTTGTGCATCTCTCTCTGCTCTTCAACTTCCTGTCTCAACCACACTGACCTCCAAGTCAGCACCTGTTCTCCACTGGGATGAATATTCTTACACCTGATAAACCTACGTGGATTATTCCCTCATTTTTGTCCTAAACTCTGTGCTTTCCTGACTATCTCATGTACAAACACACATTCACACACATACACACACACACACACACACACACACACACACACACACTCACACACACTTGTTGCCCTTCCTTGATCTGTTGTTATCAATAGACTATATGTTAATTTGGTGAATTGAGTCTCATTACACAGCTTTAACTTAAATGCAAATTCCAGAAAGAAACAAAAATGCCTTCTAATTGTTTTCAATACTGTAACCTCAGCATCCAAAACAATACCTATCATTTTAACTGCCCCCTGTGCATTTACTGGGCTCACTAAAAGCGTATTATTAACTATTCAGTGTTTGATAACAAACCTTATGAGATCACATTTTCCTATTATCACTGTTTGTAGCTGCACATTATCCACAAGATTCCCCTGACCATGATGCTAAATTTAGTGTTCATCAGAACACACCATAAAACAAGTTACCATGTCCTAGACTGAATAAGTGACTTTAGCAATAGAAGGATAGTTGTTTTGCCATTTTTTTTTGTCCTGCATGACAAATTCAGATGAGTTAGCATCAGCAGCAGTATGGAAATTTCTTTCCATTATCTCAGATAGCAAGGAGATGCCTACCATGAACATATGTGTAGAAGAAATGCTCTAACTGTAACTGCTGATGGTGGGGCATTTAAAGAATCATGAATTATACTAACACACACACATGGCTTAGGATTTGGGATTATGTACAAGAAATGATGTAGAAGTATATACTACTACAGTTCACAAATTATTTTCATCTTTTCTGATAATAGAATCACCCCTGTCCACTATAAACACTCCTACAAAGTTATGTGTTTATTTAACACCAAATACAACCTAACTTGTTACCAACATTGGAACACAACCTGCTTCTCTGATGAACATGACTTTAACAGATAATTCAGGTAAGAGATGAATCCTCTAATTCCTTGCTCTCTCTTCCTTCTCTTCATCTCTTCTCTCATTCTTTTTTTTTTTTTTTTTGGTTTTTTTTTTTTTTTTTTTTCGAGATAGGGTTTCTCTGTGTAGCCCGGGCTGTCCTGGAACTCACTCTGTAGACCAGGCTGGCCTCGAACTCAGAAATCCGCCTGCCTCTGCCTCCCAAGTGCTGGGATTAAAGGCGTGCGCCACCACCGCCCGGCTTCTTCTCTCATTCTTACAGGAACAAATGTGCTCATCTTTATCACCAGATCCACTAAAGTCACTCTCTCTCTCTCTCTCTCTCTCTCTCTCTCTCTCTCTCTCTCTCTCTCTTTCTCTTTCTCTCTCTCTTTCTCTCTACCATTTATTTACAACATATCATATGCTTGATTGTACAGCCTATCCTGAGATCTGAAAATCTCATACACACCAAGGGTGCCTGTGCTTCCACCCCAAATCTATAAACAAATTAGGAAAATAAAAGATTTCCAGATAGTGACTTTTACAGTGAACCTACTCTATCTATGATGTTATTTTCACATACTGTAGTCAAAATAGGCCCCGTATTTCCTCATGCACCCATTGCTGTGGTCTGAATTTCCTTTTATCAGAGTGGGGAGAAAGACCCTAGAAGTCCATGTGAAGGCACATTCCTCATAAGCCAAGCTCTCAGAAGGTGGAGTATCACGTCTGCACATAAGTAACAGTTCTTCAGCTTGGTCTTCTTGTGGGATCCCTAACAACAGAAGCAGGGGCTGTCTCTGACTCTATGGCCTGCCTTTGGATTCCTTTCGTCTAACTGGGCTGCCTAGTTTGGCTTCAGGTGGAAAAGATGTGCTTCATGTTTACCTAAACATGAAATGCCAAGGAGGATTGCCATCCATTGGAAGCCTCCGCTTTTCTGAGGAGAAAAGGAGAAGAGAGGAGAGGAGAGGAAAGGAGGGGAGGGAAGGGGAGGGGAGGGGAGGAAGAGAGGGAGAAATTATGAGGAAAGGAAGGAGGGAAGCTGTGATAGGGATGAAAAGTAAGCATATAACTGAATTAATAATTTAAAAAAAGAGTTTGAAGAGTTCACCTAGGCTACGTAGAGATGTCACACTAGTTTGGGAAGGAAGGAAGAGAGTGAGGAATAGGAGAAGGGAGGGAAGGAGGGAAAGAGAGATAGAATTAAGGGAAATGAGAAGAATTTTCTGCCAATATTATACTAGTTTAAACTGCAGTACATACTTGAGAATGGTTATAAGAACCTACTTATGATTACAATACTTACTCTCAGCAGATCTTACTTTGTGTTCTGACAGAGGGAAACCAGAATGAACCTTCTCATACTCCTCAGCAGCATCTTGGGCATTAACATCTTGGGGTTTTCTCTCCAAGGAATCATTCTGTCCAAATATCTTTTCCCATGAGTATCAAGTCATTTATCCTCTTTTGTTCTAGTCTTTTCATTGATGTTAAAAAAAAATGACATTTTGGTAAAACTTTTTGCCAATTAGAAGGGAGAAAATGGTGGTGATAATGTCAAAGATGGGGCAGCACCACAGCAGTCCTTGAGAAATCCAACATATAGTGAATGCAGAAAGTCATGAAACTTAGAGAAATATACTGCAAATTAAAATGATGAATTTACGCTGAGTTCTACAGACACTGTGGATCATTTATGATCAAACAAAGAGAAATGTTGCTTCCAGGCTTGTACCCTATGGCATGCTCACTCTGTATTCTTATACAACCCAGGACCACCAGCCCAGTGATGGCACCATCTATAATGAATTGGGTCCCACAGCATCAAGCATCAATTAAGAAAATGACCTATAGGATTGCCTGCAGCCTGATCTTTTGGAGTTATTTTGATAACAGGGGTTCCCTCCTCTCATATAACTTTAGCTTGTGTCAAGTTGACATAAAACTATCCAGTACACTAGCCCTGATTTTAGAACATTCTAAAGAATGGATCATGCTAGGTCCCTGAATCTAGGCTCCAGTATGGTGCTTGTATCCCTCCTTTACCCTAATTCTGTCCATCCAGAGGATACTCACATGATCCCCAATTTTTAACTCCTCCCCATCCAGATTCCCCCAAAGGCACATGTGACCCATCACTCTAGACCTGAAGGTGATGTCACCCTGAGGTGCTGGGCCCTGGGCTTTTACCCTGCTGACATCACCCTGACCTGGCAGTTGAATGGGGAGGATCTGACCCAGCACATGGAGCTTATGTAGACGAGGCCTTCAGGGGATGGAACCTTCCAGACATGGGCAGCTCTGGTGGTGCTTTCTGGAGAGGAGCAGAGATACACATGCTATGTGTACCATGAAGGGCTAACTGAGCCTCTTGCCTGAAATGGGGTAAGGTTGGGTAAGGGTAACAGAGTCAAGGAAAGAAGGAGCCTAGATGAAGATCAGGGATGAGAACTGGGATCAGGACCCGAACCCTCCACTGCTTTCCTAGAAAGATCTTCTCAATCCTCTGTCATCATTATGGTCATCATTGCTGTTCTGGTTCTCCTGGGAGGTGTGCTCATTACTGTTGTGTTGTGCAAAAGGAGGGGTCCAGGTAAGCAAAAGGGCTGCCTTAGTTTTCTTCCTCATCTGTGGACTCCAGTCTTCATAGAGATAGAGAGATTCTCAAATTCATTTAGAATAACAAAAAACCAGGATAGCAAAACTATTTGCAACAATATAAGAACTTCTGGAGGAATCACCATCCTGACCTCAAGCTGTACCACACAGCAATAGTGATAAAAACTGCATGGTATTATTACAGAGACAGGCAGGAAGATCAATGGAATAGAATTGAAGACCCAGAAATGAATCCACACACCTGTGGTCACTTGATCTTTGACAAAGGAGCTAAAACTCTCTGGTGGAAAAAGGACAGCGTTTTCAACAAATGGTGCTGGTTCAACTGGAGGACAACATGTAGAAGAATGCAAATCGATCCATTCTTACCTCCTTGTACAAAGCTCAAGTCCAAGAGGATAAAGAACCCCCACATAAAACCAGATACACTGAAACTAATAGAAGAGAGAAGGTGGGGAAGACCCTTGAATACCTAGGCACAGGGGAAAGGTTCCTGAACAGAACACCAATCAATGGCTTATGCTCTAAGATCAAGAATTGACAAATGAGACTTCATAAAATTTCCAAGTTTCTGTAAGTCAAAGGACACTGTCAATAGGACAAAATGGCAACCAACAGATTGGGAAAAGATCTTTACCAATCCCACATCCGATAGAGGACTAATATCTGATATATACAAAAAACTCTAGAAATTAGACTCTAGACAACCAAATAACCCTATTAAAAATGGGGTACTGAGCTAAACAAAGAATTCTGAACTGAGGAAATGCAAATGGCTGAGAAGCACCTAAAGAAATGTTTAGCATCCATAGTCATCAGGGAAATGCAAATCAAAACAACCCTGAGATTCCACCTCACATCAGTCAGAATGGCTAAGATCAAAAACTCAGGTGATAGTAGATGCTGGTAAGGATGTGGAACAAGCGGGAACACTCCTCCATTGTTGGTGGGATTGCAAAATGGTGCAACTACTCTGGAAATCAGTCTGGCGGTTCTCCAGAAAATTGGACATATCATTTCCTTAGGATCCAGCTATACCAACCACTCCTGGGCATATACCCAGAAGATGCTCTAACATAAAACAAGGACATATGGTTCACTATGTTCATAGCAGCTTTATTTATGATAGCCAGAAACTGGAAAGAACCCAGATGTCCTTCAACAGAGGAATGGATACAGAAAATGTGGTACATTTACACAATGGAATATCACTCAGCTATTAAAAACAATGAATTAGAGAAATTCTTAGGTAAATGGATAGAAATAGAAAATATCATCCTTAGTGAGGTAACCCAATCACAAAAGATCACACATAGTATTCACTCACAGATTATTGGATAGTAGCCCAGAAGCTTGAAATATTCAAGATTCAACTCACAGACCACATGAAGCTCATGAAGAATGAAGACCAAGTGGGGGTGGTTCAGTCCTAGAAGGAGTAACAAAATACTCAAGGGAGCAAATATGGAGACAAAATGTAGGATGAAAACTGAAGGAGGGGACGTCTGGAGACCATTCCACCTGGGTATCCATCCCATGTGCAGTCACCAAAGGTAGATGATGATGTGGATATCAGGAGGTGGATGCTGACAGGGCCCTGATATAGCTGTGTCCTTAGAGATCTGCCAGAGTCTGACATATTCAGAGGCAGATGCTCACAGCTAACCATTGAAGTGATTTTGTCAGCTGCAATTCGTTTCTGTAAGTGGGGAGTCTTCTGGGGACTTTTGAGAGGGTATATAAATTGGAGAGCCCTATGAGCCGCTGGATGCACATCGGCTACTTCTGCTGGTTGCTGGTTGATGTTGCAGATTGTTGCTATTTGTCAAGTGGTCCTGCACAAAGACAAGAAGAAATTAGATATCCTCACAGTAAAGATCAAACTCAATAACCCTAATCAGCAGGAAATAGTCTAACAATATGGATAGACTCCTTTCCCCTTTTTTGTTCTCTTCTATCTAGTGTTGGAGGGTTGCAAGACATAAGGGTGTAGAAAGTCAGTAGAAAGTGGAACCCATAAAGTAGCTAAAAGTCCAGCTACAGTGGCTGTCTGCTTGAGCCAGTTCTTCACCTTTAGCTCTCTAGATACAGATGCGTATATCCTGTTGGGTGTCCTGGTATATGATTATTGCCTAGCAATCTGTCAGTCCCTATGTCACTTCTCATGGAGCCTCAGTGGTGCCTGGGGCTAGGGCTCACAGTTTGGTTGTCTGGCTTTATGGTAGATGGATTAGTTTGTTGCTTTATGGTAGATGGATTAGTTGTGGCAGCTGTGGTTCTGTGGTCCCAACCTAGTTGATCACTTTTACTATGATTTCTTACCTTTTATGGTCCTGGCTTTCTTAGATACCTGAGTGGCCCAGATGACTACATTTGTCCTCTCTGTTATCTTCCTGACTGTCCCCATTGGTGTGGTTCTGATCTCCTATGCTCAAAATGTGGTGACTGTGCTGAGAATTCCCTCTGGGGCCAGAAGAACAAAGGCCTTCTCCACAGGTTCCTCTCACATGGCTGTGTTGTCCACTTTCTATAGAACACTCATGGTCTTGTATACTGTGCCCTCTGTTGTCCATTCCCAGCTCCTCTTCAAAGTCATTGCCCTGCTCTACACAGTGGTCACCCCCATCTTCAGCCCTGTCATCTATACCTTGAGGAACCAGGAGGTATAGCAGGCACTAAGAATGCTTCTCTACTGCAAACCAACTGAAATGTCAACTAAGAAGGAGAACAGTGAAGATTTTCTATTGGACTGTCATTGTCTTGATTGAAAATTCACCCACAATGGGCTGTAGAGGAATAACTATGCTCTTTCTCAGATTTACCTTTAGGTCTTAAGAACTATGCCCAGGGGCAAGAAAATAGTAAAAAAACAAATATTTCAATTGTTAGTTATAAAAGATTATGTAAATTACTGTGAGTTGTTTACTGCATACAACAAAAATAGTAGTCTGAGATGATCATCACACTGTAAAGACATGTACTGAGTTGTGACTCTTTAGTCTGTTGCTGTATATACCACTGGTTCTAATGACTAATAGAAACAAGACACCAATACAATCACAAATCTAGAACAATGTTCATCTATTTTATTGTAGTGTGACATTAGAGGTGTTCTTTCCTATTGTGTGTATTTGGTTTAAGCATGCAAACTTGATGGTTGAACTTGCAGTTTGTTTTCCTACAAGATGATGTGTCATAAATAACTCTATACACACACACACACACACACACACACACACACACACTCAACAACAATAAATTATTTTAAGAGGAAATCTATAATATACTCTCCATTAAAAGATATAACAAAATTATATTGTTTCTCATTCTGCTCCTATTGACCTGGGTTATTGTCAGACTCATCAGCTTCCTGATCTCTTACTTGTGATTTGACATCTGTGAACTCTAAAGCTCCCTTTAAAATGATTTGTCAGTGGCATCCATGTTCACCTGGAGGAAGGATACTAGAGAAAGACTGAAATATTTAAATTCACTAGATCTCCAGAACAGTTAAACCTTTAAGGATATCAGGGGGATGTTGTTACTAAACCACTGATAGGAATTCTAATAATTGTCACATGATTGTAGTGATTATAATATTCATGCATCAGGAATATGAGTATAAGAAGACAAATTAAAGAGTAACAAACCTAACATTGTATTTTTTCCTATACATCATTTTATTTGTTACTTGTCTTGTTGCTATGGCAAAACACCTGCCAATCAATTTAGGAATGAAAGATTCATTTAACTCATGGTTTGAAGAATACAATACAAGAGGATGAGAAAAGCACAGAAGGGACATGGAGTCCTAGGTTACATTGCATCTGTGATGAACAAGCAAAATCAGATGAATAATGATACTCAGCCTAGTTTTTCATTTTTCCCTTTATCATTCCAGGATGATTCTATGGAATGGATGGTGCCACACTTATTCAAAGTTGATCTTTCCTTCTCAGTGAAATCTCTCCAGAGACATCTTCACAGAAATGCCCAGATGTGTGGTCCAGGTGATTCTAAAATCAGTTTAGTTATCAGTGAAGATTGGCCATAGCCATCTTGTAATTCTCCCTTGAGGCATGGTGTTAACTCACTTAGTTTGCATGATGTTGGTGTGTGATCCTTCCTGATAGATGATCCTTATTACTGAGACTACTCCATGTTTAGGATCCTTCTCAATGAACTCTTAACATCTTTATTTCTCAGACTATAAATGAAGGGGTTCAGAGTGGGTGTTACCAAGGTATACATGACAGCAGCTACCACCTCCCCAGAGGAATGAGAACTAGATGGGCCTTCAGGTAGGTGGCAAAGACTGTGCTGTAGAAAAGGAGAACTACAGAGAGGTGGGAACTGCATGGGCCAGGGCTTTCTGTTTCCCCTGTGCTGATGGAACCCTAGCCACAGCATAAAAAATACAACCATAAGAACTTACAATGCAGAGAACTGCACTGATTCCTAAACTTCCAGCCAAAGTCATCATCAGACCCTCATTGAGGTAAGTGTCAGAGCAGGAAAGCCATAAGAGAGGCCCAAAATCACAGAAAAAATGAGGAATCTCTTGATTGGTATGAAAGTATAACTGAGAGAGCAAAACAGTATGGGTCAGAGACACACAGTGAGCTATTCCCCATGACCCACTGACCAGAACCTCACATCTACAAGGAGTCATGAGAAGTGGGTAGCGCAGTGGGTGGCAGATAGCAGCATAGCGGTCAATAGCCATGACTGCCAGAAGCAGGTTATCCATGTCAGCAAAAACAGCAAAGAAATACAACTGAGTTAGGCATCCTGAGAATGAGATAGATCCATCTCCAGTCCACAGAACCTGCAGCATTTTTGGGGCTATGGTGGTGATGAAGCAAAGATCCACAAGTGAGAGCTGACTGAGGAAGAAATACATGGGTGTGTGGAGGTGGACATCAGCACCAATAGCTAACAGAAGTAGCAGGTTTCCTAAAAGTCCCAGCAAGTAGAGAGCAAGGAAGATGCTAAAGAGGGGCTGCCATTTCTCTGGGTCACTGGACAGTCCCAAGAGGATAAATCCAGGAACCTGAGTGCAGTTCATCCTGGGTCTTGTATTTCAAGAAATTGGTATGAAGACAATTCACTCTTTGCAGGCAATAATTGGCATCAACCAGACCTGGTCCCTTGGCAACGTGTCTCCCTCAGAACATCGATTGAGCAATGGAAACTAGAATAGCAAAAGGAGAAACAAGACTTGGATTTCGTTAAAATGGCTCCATACGAAGACATAAAGTCAATTTGTTGAATGTCTTCCAGGAATTCTCTGGGTGAAAGCTATGCTGTTTAACCATTGTTTCACAGGATAGAGTAACCAGTTCCCTGTGAATCTTTTTGACTTTGATTCTCTTGAAGACAGAGGTTGCATATTAGTACTTAGCTTATTACTTTGCTGACAGTGGTATTTCAATAAATGTTCCTGTCCATCCATAGAGTCACCACTCTGTTTGCATTTTCAGAAGACTAAGTAGAGTACTGCTATTTCTTGGGTGACTTACTGTGACCAATGTTGCCTCAATGAATGCTTTGGTTCTTGGTGCTGGCATGGGAAGTCCTTCAAAAAATATAATCTTGTTGCTTATTTGTTTAAAAAATTTACATGGAAAACAAAATTTTTATGAAATTTAATACGTCCTTGTGTGGCTTCTAAGGCTCTTATTATTTTGATCTGGAGATGCCTCATAAACTCCATTGTGCCTCACTGCACACATTCAATAGGTTATTAGGAAGATTCACATTTCTCAGTAGTAATTTTGAATCCTGGTCAATTTCTGTTAGTAGCATAATATTATAAGCTAAGTAATGAGAAAAAATTTATTGTTGATCAAAGATCAAGTATAAAACAGAAGAACCTACTTTTGATGGACTATGAGACAGCACAGAGCAACGCGCAGGACGATTTGGGAAGTGTGTGTCTGTGACTTCTGGTTACTCTTCTTAAGTCACTACTGTCTAATCTTTGTGTGTTTATTTAATCTAAAGGACAACCAAAGGTTCTATCACAGTCTGACTCAGTTTCCTCCATCTCAGTACATTACTGAGCTGAGATATGAGTGAGAGATAATACATGGTTTTAAACCATAGGATTTATCCTTGCCTTCTCAGTTTCACTTCTAGGAAGTAATGGTTCTTTGACTGGTAGATCTACCTTGCACCTTCCAGGATTACCACACTTATGATATAGAGAACGTTAATATATATATATATGTATAATATTTAGTAAAATTTTAAGTTAGCATTTGCCTCCTTCACAAAGATATAAGATATATTATGATAGAGCAAAGCAGAAACTAATTTTCCTTTTCAATCTATGCCTAGTGCTTGGCATTACAAAAGAAACCTGCAAATAAGAGGTAGGCACTGCATTGTGCCTTCTGTGGTCCATTTTAGTATTTCAGGAAACACCCTTCCTCCAGTCATTGTCCTGCTGGTGTGACTTGAACACATGGTACATCCATGTTTTTCACTCTCATATATGTAAACAATATGTTATAACATTGTTCTCCACAAAATTTCCTCATCTCAGCCCCTTGATCACCTTTTCTTTTCTTACCCTAACTGGACACTTTCTCATTAACTCAATCAATGCCAATTGCTTCAACAGTATAACTGGCTGCACTATTGTACTCTAATGACTATAATTCACTGCAAACATTTCAGTTTTGTCTTGACTCTATTGTTCAAATACCTTTAGTGTCTCTTCTTTTCTATTAATTACACATACTATACCATACCTGGTTACTGGAAACTCCTAGGTGTGTCTCTGCTCACCTGTTTCACCCCTAGTTAGTCAGTCTTTCTTTCTGGCTACTCACCCATGGTTTTTCTAACTCTTACTCCTGACATCATACAATTCATAAATAGTTCTACAGTATAGCATTTATTGAAGTCATCTAAGAATTATATTTAACTATTTGGGACCACCAAGACACTATGTGAAATTAGTAAAAGTGCATTTTTTCTTCTAATAGAGACATCCAGAGTTTGGGTATATAGAGAAGAGCTGGTCATGAAAGAATAATATTTTGTGTCTTCTGGATACAGATACCGGCTAGAACTGTGAAGTTCTAATAATTATTTTATTTTTGCCTTTACCTTAGGAATATGATTGAATTAAAAAATAAAATTGGTCTGATCAGATTAACAAGAAGAAAATGTGTAAATCTTTTCTAATGTACTGCATAGGAGGCATCCTATGGAAGCAGTGAACCATAGAAAGTCATGAAGTAGAAATTTCACCAATTCTACAGTCAGTTATTCTAAGTATAGATTCACATTTGTCTCCTTGGCCACAGCATAAATTCATTGGAGATTTTTAAAATTATAATATATTTTTTCAAGTCTTTGCAATTCCTATACTATACAAAGGTTGGGTGGAATTAAAATGTTCATTCTTTTTAGCCACCCAATGTTATCATGATACCTACGTTGAATGGTAGGAAAAACAATGTTCCTAATGCATTTACTAATAAGTATAAACTACATGGAGCCTTAAAATGATATTATTTCTATTCACGGCCAAGAAATACTGCTCCTGAAACCCACCTGGGAGTACTGTTACCTGTGTGGAATGCTCTGAGCTCTCCAGAGCCTCCCATGTTATTTGAAATTCTCACACTATAGTGAACCAGAAGACTCTGCATCACCTTCCCCTTCTTTACTTGTGCATCTCTCTCTGCTCTTCAACTTCCTGTCTCAACCACACTGTCCTCCAAGTCAGCACCTGTTCTCCACTGGGGTGAATATTCTTACACCTGATAAACCTACGTGGATTATTCCCTAGTTTTTTGTCCTAAACTCTGTGCTTTTCTATCACACACACACACACACACACACACACACAAGTAATTGTTACCCTTCTCTGATCTGTTGTTATCAATAGACTATATGTTAATTTGGTATATTGAGTCTCATTACATACTCCAACTTAAACGCAAGTTATAGGAAGAAACAAAAGTGCTTTCTATTTTTTTCCAATACTGTAACCCCAGCATCCAAAACAATACTTATCATCTTTACCTGCCCTCTGTGCATTTACTGGGCTCACTAAGAACCTAATATTACCTATTCAGTGTTTGATAACAAACCTTATGAGATCACATTTACCTTTTATCACAGTTTGCATCTACACTTTATCCACAAGATTCCCCTGACTGTGATGCTAAACTTAAAGATCATCGGAGTACATAGAAACAACACACCAGAACACAAGTGTCCTAGACTTGAGTAGATGACTTTAGTAATTGAGAGACAGTTGTTTTGGCTTTTTGTTATCCTTCATATTCAGATTAGTTAGCATCAGAAGTAGTATGAAAATTTCATTACAATATCAGTGAGTCAGAGCAGACAACAAGGAGATGCCTGCCATCAACACATGGGTAGGAGAAATGTTGAAAATGTAACTGTTGATGGTGGAGCATTCCACGAATCATGAATCACACTAACTGACACACATGGTCAAGGATTTGGGTTTGAAATGCTGTAAGTAGTATATCCTACTACAGTTCACAAATTATTTTCATTTTTCTAATGATAGAATCATCCCTCTTCTACTAAAAACACTCCTACAGAGTCATGTGTTTATTAAACACCAAATGCAACCTAACTTGTTACCAACACTGGAGCACAACCTGCTTCTCTGATGAACATGACTTGAACAGATGATTCGGATAAGAGATGAATCTCCTAATTCTTTGCTCTCTCTCCCTTCTCCTTATCTCCTCTCTCATTCTCACATGAACAAATGTGCCCATCTTTATCACAAGATCCACTAAAGTCACACACACAACACACACACACACACACACACACACACACACGTGTGCACACACACACACCCAGCCATATATTATCACACAACATATCATATGCTTGATTGTACAGCCTATCCTGAGATCTGAAAATCCACACACAACAAGGGTGCATGTGCCCCCACCCCAAATCTATAAACAAATTAGTAAAATAAAAAATTTCCAAATAGTGACTTCTACAGTGAACCAAATCTATCTATGATGTTATTTTTCAAAAATTATAGCCAAATGGCCCTCATTTACCCTCACTCACCCATTGCTGTGGTCTGAAATTCCTTTTGTCGGAAGGGGGAGAAAGACCCTAAAAGTCCATGTGAAGGCACATTCCACATAAGCCAAGTTTTCAGGAGGTAGAGGACCACTAGGCCCTCTGAATGTCAGTAACAGTTGCTCATTTTGGTCTTCTTGTGGGACTCCTAACAGCAGGAGCAGGGACTGTCTCTGACTTTGTTGCCTGCCTTTGGATCCTTCTCCCCTAACTGGCCTGCCTTGTCTAGCTTTAGTAGGAGAAGATGTGCTTAGTTTTCACTACAACTTGAAATGCCAAGGAGGGTTGTTATCCATTGGAAGCCTCCCCCTTTCTGAGGAGAAAGGGAGAAGAGGGGAGAGGGAGGGCCTGGGAGGACAGGAGGAAGGAGAAACTGTGATAGGGATGAAAAGTAAACAAATAACGGAATTAATAATTTTTTAAAAAAGAGTTTGAAGAGTTCACCTGGGCTACATAGAGATTTTCACACGAGTTTGGGAAGGAAGGAAGAGAGGGAGGAATAGGAGAAGGGAGGGAAGGAGGGAAAGAGAGATAGAATTAAGGGGAAATGAGAAGAATTTTCTGCCAATATTACACTAGTCTAAGCTGCAGTACATACTTTAGAATGGATATAAGAACCTACTTATGATTACAATACTTACTCTCAGCAGGTCTTACTTTGTGTTCTGACAGAGGGAAGACCAGAATGAACCTTCTCATACTCCTCAGCAGCATCTTGGGCACTAACATCTTGGGGTTTTCTCTCCAAGGAATCATTCTGTCCAAATTTCTTTTCCCATGAGTATCAAGTCATTTATTTTCTTTTGCTCTAGTCATTTCATTGATGTTAAAAATAATGACATTTGGTAAAACTTTTTGCCACTTAGAAGGGAGAAAATTGTGGTAATAATAATTAAAGATTGGCAGCACCACAGCCGTCCTTGAGAAATCCAACATATAGTGAATGCAGAAAGTCATGAAACTTAGAGAAATACACTGCAAATTAAAATGATGAGCTTTATGCTGAGTTCTACAGACACTGTGGATCATTTATGATCAAACAAGGAGGCTTAGCCAGGCATGGTGATGCATACCTTTGATCCTATCACTTGGGAGGCAGAGGTAGATGGATCTCTGTGAGTTCAAGGCCACCACCCTCATCTACAAGTGTGAATGAGAAACCCTGTGTCAAAAAACAAAACAAGACAAAACAACATGGAGACTGAGCAATGTGGGTGAGCGTTTGGCTAACTTACCTGTGGGGACTGGTGTTTATATAGACACTTGACATTAGTGAAATGTAAGCTTATTGAAACAGTGTAGCAATTATTAATTAATTTTATTTTTAAACAATGTTTAAATGATATTTTTATTATTTATATATAACATTTATGTAATTCATATAAACATTTATATAATCAAAAATATATAATTTATATAATTTTATATATTATCTATATAAGATAAAATATTCATATGACATATAATATTTATATAATATTCATAAATGTGTACTATTCATTCAATATATGTTCATATAATATTCATATGATATTCATTTTAAATTATTAATATTTCTGAGTGTGAGTTGAGTAGTACTATATTTTATGTCAATTTATCAAACTGTTAACGTCAGTAGATTCATTAGACTTTATCTCAATATTTTTGTTTTCATGCTATTCTTGTTTTCTACCTCCCAGAACTGTTTTCTCTACACTGTAGCCAAATTGCCAACTGTGTTAATAAACGTGCATTCAAGTCAGGTTCCTGTGTCTGCATGGACTCCAAGAACTCTTTCTTGGATCCCCAGTGGAATGGATGACTTTAGAGCTTGCAGATATGAAAAACTTGGTGGCTTCCACTCTTAATAACCAAAAGGTTTGACTGTAAGATCTCTTGGAATATTTATCACCAGAGCACCAATGATCACATTCAGAGGAACCGAGGATCCCATTTCTATGTTTTGCAGAGTTGAAAACTGTGCGGTGACTCTAGAATCAACAAGACTTTCTTTGCTCAGTTAGTCAAAGCCATACATAGGACTTTCCCTCTCCCCTCCCCTCCCCTCCCCTCTCCCCCCTCCCTCCCTCCCCTCTCCTCCCTCCCCTCCCCTGCCCTCCCCTCCCTGCCCTCCCGTCCCCTCCCCTCCCCTCCCCCTCACTTTCTCTCTCTCTGTGTCATCCCTCCCTCTCTCCCTCCTTTTCCTCCCTTCTTTCTTTCCCCTCCCCCTCCCTTCTCACCTCCCTCCTTTCCTCCATGTCTCTCTCTCACTTTCCCCTTCATTCTACCTTCCCTCCTCTTCTCACTGTGGTACTGAACTCCCTAGCTGAAGTCAACTTTGAACTCCTTCCAAAGCGCCTATGGCCACCTGTCCTGGAGATTGGGTTTATAAGTGTGCTCCCCTAAGTAGGACCTTAACACTTCTAACTTCCAAATGCGATAATTATTGGCAGACCTAACCCATAAAAGTTTTCCACGAGTCTGCCAGAGGACCTGGGTTTTATTTCCAGCACTCATGTGGCAATTAATAGGACCAGTAACACGAGTTCCAGGGCCTCTGCTGCCACTAGGCACTCACGAGGTGCACAGACATAAATATAAGCAAAACATCAGTACACATAAAACAATTAAACACAAAACGTTTTGTTTGTTTGTTTTAGAGAACATACTGATCCTGGAATATTAGAAGTGTTCTAGGAAATGTGACATTAAGTACTCAGGTAGGAGAACGAGGTCAAGAGCAAGCCTAGGTCCAGTTTGACCTTCCTGGTGAGAGACAAAGGAGGGGGAAACCCAGCATCAGAGAGTCCCCCATTTCCTCTGAGGTTTCACTTTTCTGGAACTCAAACTTTGTTGGGTACGTTTGCATGGACACTGATGACGCTCCCCAGTTCTCATTATAATTGGGTGGCGGGAACCTAGAGACTCGAATCAGGGCTACCGCGGGAAGGATGGGGTTCGCAAAGAACCGTGCTCTCCTGGAGCTGGTGGTGGTCGTTCTGGCTGTTACCCAAACCAGTGCTGGTGAGTTCAGGGGTCCGGAAGGAAATAAGCTCTGAGGGGAGGAGCAAGGGCGTAGGGACCAGACCCTCCGAATCGCTTCTCCACCCGGTCCTGAGCTCCGCGCCCTGCCCCACCCCCACCCCACCTCTCTGTGCCCTGGCCCGGGGTTATCAGAGAAGGGTTATGATGTAACCCTGCGCCGCCCCCAGGCCCACATTCACTGCGCTATTTCCACACGGTGTTGTCACGGCCGGGCCATGGGAGCCCCAGTACATCTCTGTCGGATACGTGGACGATGTACAGTTTCAACGCTGTGATAGCATTGAGAGAGATTCCGAGGATGGAGCCACGAGCACCTTGGATGGAGAAGGAAGTACCAGAGTATTGGGAGAGCTGAAACTCAAGGTCAAAAACATTGCACAAAGGGGCAGAGAAACCCTTCGGACCCTGGCCCGCTATTACAACCAGAGTCAAGACGGTTAGTGACTCCAGGCCTGGGTCGGATTCCTATAAATCCCTACTGCCAAGTCAAGAGTAGTCCTGGGTCCCAGATTAGATGTTTGGAGTTGGGTTTCAGAGATCTCAGAAACCCTTAACCGGTTTCACTTTCAGTTTAGGTCCAAATCCTGCAACTGGGTGGAGCTGGGTGGGGTGGCCCAGGCTGACAGTCGTGGTTGTGGCTAGGCTCTCACATTCTGCAGTGGATGGTTGCCTGTGAGGTAGGGCCAGACATGCGCCTTCTTGGAGCACAATATCAGGCTGCGTATGATGGCTCGGATTACATCACCCTGAATGAGGACCTGAGTTTCCTGGACTGCAGCGGACATGGTGGGTCAGATCACGAAGAGGAAGTTAGAGGCAGATCGTACAGCAGAGTACTTCAGGGCCTATGTGGAGGGAGAGTGCTTGGAGCTACTCCACAGATTCCTGCGGAATGGAAAAGAGACTCTTCAGCGAACAGGTATGAGGCACAACTGGGAACCACTTGTCGAAAGCAAAGATATCTCCTCAACCTTACAAGTGAGGTCCTTGTTGCCTGGGGAGGGAGGAAATAATGAATCAGCTGGAATACTGCATAAGGAGTAGGAAGAGTCTTTCCTGATCCAACATCCGAGAGTGACTGTCCCCAGGGCTGACCCTAAGTTTAGAGCAGTTGAGTCTGTCCCAGGATGGAAGGAGAAAACTTCCTGAGATAAACACTTCCATTCAGTCTGCTGCTTGTTGTGAACCATGGTCTCTTCAGGCCTGGTTCTCTGCCCACCCCAATGTCTTTGGAGATCACACTTCACTGATGCTGATGAGTCTCTCAGCTAAACCCAATAGGGATCAGAGATCAGAAATCTGAAGATTCCTACTTGATTCTATCTTAGGGTTTCTATTGCTACAAAAAAACACCATATCAAAAGCAAGTTGGAGAAGAAAGGGTTTATTTTGGCTTGCCCTTCCAGCACTGTTCATCACTGAAGGAAGTCAGGACAGAAAGTCAAACCATTGATCTACAGGGTGTGGAGGAGTTTTGCTTCCTGGCTTGCACCCTATGGCATGCTCAACCGTATTCTTACACAACCCAGGACCACCAGCCCAGTGATGGCACCACCTACAATGAATTGGGTCCCACAGCATCAAGCATCAATTAAGAAAATGACCGATAGGATTGCCTACAGCCTGATCTTTTGGAGTTATTTTAATAACAGAGGTTTCCTCCTCTCATATAACTTTAACTTGTGTCAAGTTGACATAAAACTATCCAATACACTTGCCCTGATTTTGGAACATTCCAAAGAATGGATCATGCTAGGTCCCTGAATCTAGGCTCCAGTATGGTGCTTGTATCCCTCCTTTACCCTAATTCTGTCCATCCAGAGGATACTCACATGATCCCCAATTTTTAACTCTTCCCCACCCAGATCCCCCAAAGGCATATGTGACCCATCACCCTAGACCTGAAGGTGATGTCACCCTGAAGTGCTGGGCCATGGGCTTTTACCCTGCTGACATCACCCTGACCTGGCAGTTGAATGGGGAGGATCTGACCCAGGACATGGAGCTTGTGGAGACAAGGCCTTCAGGGGATGGAACTTTCCAGAAGTGGGCAGCTGTGGTGGTGCCTTCTGGAGAAGAGCAGAGATACACATGCTATGTGTACCATGAGGGACTAACCAAGCCTCTTGCCCTGAAATGGGGTAAGGCTGGGTAAGGGTAACAGAGTTAAGGAAAGAAGGAGCCTAGATCAAGATCAGGGATGAGAACTGGGGATCAGAACCCACACCCTCCACTGCTTTCCTAGAAAGATCTTCTCAGTCCTCTGTCATCATTATGGTCATCATTTCTGTTCTGGTTCTCCTGGAGGTGTGCTCACTACTGTTGTGCTGTGCAAGAGGAGGGGTGCAGGTAAGCAAAAGGGTTGCCTGAGTCTTCTTCCTCACTTGCGGACTCCAGGTCTTAGGTGGAATTGTCCCTGCCTCTTCTCTGGGAAGACCTTTGGCCCACCATCTCAAATAACACAGTGGTTTATTTTATGTTATCATTGTAATTTAATGTCTATCTATGAGTATATGATGTAGGTGCTTGTGTGTCTAATGTAGCTATGTGTTCAGTCATGTATATATGTGTATGTAATATGTATGTATATATGTATGTATGTTTGTGTGTATGTGTGTGTATTTGCTTGTGTATATGCATGTGTATGCGAGTGTATGTGCGTGTTTATGTGTATGTATGTGTAAGCCAGAGGTCAGTACTGTATGTCTCTCTCTATCCTTTCTATCTTTTCTTGAGATAGGATCTTACCAATTTGGTTAGAACAGCTAGCCAGGAAACTCCAGGGATTTTCCTCTTTCTGCTTCCCTAGTACTGAGATTATAGATATGAATCAACCACATGCAGACAGATTCAATATACACAATTTAAACAACTTGCATCGAAATCCCAAATAATTAAATCTTAAAGAATCAAAATTACAAATTACAATTCTGGGAAATATTTTTTGAATCACGAAAAGACATTTGGTTTTATTTTGAAAAGGTGTTTACTTAAGGTGCATAAAGTATCACAGAATCCACTTTATCTCATCAAATAGGTAATAGCATACATGTTTGCATGCACAAGCACTCAGGTTACTAATGAAAGTCGTATTGATGTAGTGTTTTAAGCAACAAAACTAGGAAGCAGAATCACAAACAAATGCTCACTTTGCCTGAGTCTCTGTGCTGACAATCTACTGTGCATGGAAATATGGGAAATAAAGTCCATAATCAGAGTGGAAGGTCCCTACTGAGAACAGACCCTCCAAACAGCTTTATTACACTTCCTTCATATCTCACATGTTTTATGTCTGTCTGAGTCTGAAGTCCTAGTTCTAGTAACTTCCCTTGGGTTAAGGCTTTTCATAGACTTTCATGGCCCTGCTGCCTTTCTGACCTCTTACCCATTGTATTCTTTCCGCAGGGCAAAGATGCATCAGATATTCTCAGACTGCCAGTAAGTATGGTGGGATATGGTCCCTGATATGGGATAGAGTAGACAGGAGCCCATGGGAGAATACAGCCAGCTCATCTTGTGAAGCCTGATCAAGTCTCATTTGTTCTGCTACAGGCAGGAACAGTGATTAAGGCTTTGATGCTTCTCTCACCATCTAGAAAGGTAAGACCTTGCAGGACCTAACCTGTAGTAGCATGTGGTGGAACAGAGAGAATGGGTTATGGGGACTCTAAGCACTGGAACATTTTGAGTTGAGTCTTTACAGTATCACCACTGCCAGAGAATAGTCTGAAAGTCTTCTGTTTTCTTCCCCAGTATGAAGTACTGTGTTGTGTGGGACTGAGTCTTACAGGATGTGTTCAGATCTCTCTTACTAATACCTTGAATCCAGGTCCCTCCATTTCTCTTTCAGCGGTTGACATCGTATGCTGTCTGCTGTCAGCACAGTGTGACAAAATGAGCAGCTGAGGTCAACTCTGAGGACTGAGTCTCTACTCCATACCTGTGCCCTTCTCACTTGTACCACAGGGCGATTTGGGACTTCATTCCTCGTGGAACTTTAGGTTTCTGTGAGCAGCCCCTTACTTCCCTATTGAAAATGAGGATGTAGAAAAAGCTTTATTTTTTTTTACCTTCTGGATATAAGCTCTGGTTTATGTTGTTAAAGTGTAAGATTTGTAAATTTGTAAATAAAACATGAAAACTGACAAACCCCATGTGTTTAATGGATCCAGTCTTTTGTGGGTGGTTCAGGAGAAGGCTGGAGAGCAGAGCTTGACTGGGATTTGACATCGCTGCATCTTCCATGGGCTTGGATGTAGTCATCTCCTTTACACTTGATCTTCAGGGGAGGAATGAATTTGGTCCATGGTGCCATGTGAGTTATATGTAGTGTCCTGAGCCTTGATGAAACCACCTATGGAATGACTCAGATGAGAAAGGGAACAAGGACTGAGTCCTGGGGACTAACAATTTTATATTGGCAGTTATCTGAAATACTGTGTTGGGTTATCGTCTCTTTTGTGTGGATTTCTCTTTACTTCAGTAACTTTAATGCTTTAGGATTTCAAGTATGTAATTTGCTTTTTTAGTTTTGATTTTACAGGGGGTTACAAATAAGATTGCCTGAAGTCTCAGAAGAGACATTGGAGTTGGATATTTTTAAACTGTGTCAAGTCTGTGATAAACTATGGAGACTTTTGAAATTAGACTAAATGAATTTTTGTATTATGATATGGCCACAAGGCTATGGGCTCCATGGAGTGGAATGTGGTAGTTTGAATAAGATTGGCTCACAAAAGCTCAAATATTTTTAATATTTGTCCCCAAATGGTAAAACTTAGTAGGGGTCTTCACCTATATAATAAACTGAATGAGCCAAATTGAAGTATAAAGGCAGGTTCATTGGGACCATCTCTCAGGTGGGTTTCCTGGGTTCACAGGAGGAGGTCAGTGTAGTCTCATAGCTGGGCTAAATTAGGGGCTTTTTGTAGAGGAGGGGAGGCAGGCGGTGACCTGATGGTGAGGTACTGGGGTAATTGCCCCTATAGGGTGGTCTTAGGTCCAGTTGAGTACTTTGGAATCCAGAAGTAGGAACTGGCTTTGTTCAGTGTTCTATGAGGGCTTTTGCAAGCATGGGATCCTGGTCAGAAGAGATTGAGGGGATCTCTTAGCCCATACCATCTTGGCTTTGTCCTCAACCCCCCAGAGTTTCAGATCTATATGGAAGGATTCAGATAGTAAACCTTGTCCAGTTGGTGGCATTACATACCTTTAATTCCAGTACTCAGGAAGTAGAGGTAGGCATAGCTCTCAGTTCAAGGCCAGCCTGGTCTAGAAAGCCAGTTCCAAGATAGCCAGGCTACACAGAGAAGTTCTGTCTTGGAAAGAAGATGAAGGAGGAAGAGGAAGAAGAGGAAGAGGAGAAGGTGGAAGATTCCAGAGGCTATTGAAGTAAAAATGGCTATGATACAGTGATTATGAGATCCCAGAAAAATTTTCAATTCACTTGTAGTAGCTGGCAATGGTTTTGGAAGGTGACAGTTTGTGGTTGATGAATAAATCTAGTAGGCATTTGAAGAATCTTGCAAGTTACACATGAAGGCAAATATGATTGACTATACACATTGTGGAAATAGAATTATATGATACAAATACTGGATGAAATTGTATTTAAAGGTTTTGAAATATCAGAGTTATGAACTTTGTTAAATAAGAAGGTTATACAAGGAAAAAGTTTGAGGAAGAATCGGAGCTGAAGAAGCAGTACTTTTTATTTTTTTTAAGGAAATGAGTCTGGAGAGATGGCTCAGCAGTTATGTATACTGACTGAGTGTTCTAGAGGAGCCAGTTTTGATTGTCTCCACCCATGCAAACAGCTCACAACCATCTGTAACTTCAGTTTTAGATAGGGGAAAGCAGTCCTCTTTTAGTCTACACATGCACGAGGCTTGCATACAAGATACAGACATAAAGGTACATAGAAGAAAGAAGAAAGGAGGAGGAGGAGGAGGAGGAGGAAGAAGAAGAAGAAAGAAGGAAAAAGAAAGACAAAAGAAGGAGGAGGAGTCAAAAGAAGAGAAAGAAAGAAAGAAAAAATACAATCAGCTCTCATGTATGCAAAATAAAAAAATACTAAGGAAGGAATAAAGAAATGGATGGATGCAAGATAATTAAAGCCAACCTTAGTTTGCACACTCTCTTTGCATGATCTTGTAGTAATATCAGCTATAGGATTGCAATGAAAAACAGAGAGATACAGTAAAATCTACTTAGGTACTATGAAGCAGAGAAGTGAATGACTCCATGGAAATGTCTCCACAGGAAATCTAATCCACTGAGTCTATGCCCCTCGGTTTCTCTGAAGTCTCTCCTATTCTATCTGTTCGCCATGATCAATGCCTCCATTATCACAAGGAGCACGCTTGTTGTAGTGGTAATAAACAGTTCTCAGAGGCTTCACCTACCCATGTATTTCTTTCTGGTGAGCCTGGCCTTCCTGGCTCATGTCTACAGTGGTGACAAAAATACTGGAGGGCTTTCTGTAGGCAGACACCGTTCATGTGATTTGTAGTGAGAATTTTGGTTATTATTATTTTTTTTAAACACAGAAATGTTATAGTAAAATGTTTTTGTTTTAATCCCAGATGTTGGGTATGGGGCTGCTTTGGATTGTCTACAGCAGCTGACTATAATTTGCCTTGTGCTCTGGCAGGGGCATGATTTTGCCAGCTGTAATTCTTTCTGCAAGTGTATTGCATTTGGAGTACTGGAGACTCTTGAGAGGGTATATAAATGGGAGAGCCCTGTGAGCTGCTGCATCTACATCTGCTACTTCTGCTGGTTGCTGGTTGATGTTGTAGATTGTTGCTATTTGTCAAGTGGTCCTGCACAAAGAGACAAGAAGAAATTAGATATCCTCACAGTAAAGATCAAATTTACTCCAAGACACTCAATACCCCTAATCAGCAGGAAATAGTCTACAATATGGACACATTCCTTTCCCATTTTTCGTCCTCTCCTATCTAGTGTCAGAGGGTTGAAAGGCATAAGGGTGTAGAAAGGCAGTAGAAAAAGGAACCCATAAAGTAGCTAAAAGTTTAGCTATAGTGGCTGTCTGCTTGAGCTAGTTCTTCACCTTTAGCTCTCTAGATACAGATGAGTATATCCTGTTGGGTGTCCTGGTATATGATCATTGCCTAGCAATCTGTCAGTCCCTATGTCACTTCTCATGGGGCCTCAATGGTGTCTGGGGTTAGTGCTCACAGTTTGGTTGTCTGGCTTTATGGTAGATGGATTAGTTGTTACTTTATGGTAGATGGATTAGTTGTGGCAGTTGTGGTTCTGTGACCCCCACCTAGTTGATCACTTTTACTATGATTTTTTACCTTTGATGGTCCTGGCTTTCTTAGATACCTGAGTGGCCCAGATGACTACATTTGTCCTCTCTGTTATCTTGTTGACTGTCCCCATTGGTGTGGTTCTGATCTCCTATGCTCAGATTGTGGTGACTGTGCTGAGAATTCCCTCTGAGGCCAGAAGGACCAGGGTCTTCTCCACATGTTCCTCTCACATGGCTGTGATGTCCACATTGTATGGAAACTCATGGTCTTGTACACTGTGCCCCTTGTTGTGCATTCTCAGCTCCTCATCGAAGTCATTGTCCTACTCTACACAGTGGTCACCCCCATCTTCAACCCTGTCATCTATACCTTGAGGAACCAGGAGGTATAGCAGGCACTAAGAATGCTTCTCTACTGCAAACCAACTGAAATGTCAACTAAGAAGGAGAACAGTGAAGATTTTCTATTGGACTGTCATTGTCTTGATTGAAAATTCACCCACAATGGGCTGTAGAGGAATAACTATGCTCTTTCTCAGATTTACCTTTAGGTCTTAAGAACTATGCCCAGGGGCTAAAACAAAAAATTCAGATGTTAGTTTAAAAGATTATGTACTGTGAGTTGTTCACTGCATACAACAAAAATAGTATTCTGAGATGTTCGTCACACTGTAAAGACATGTACTGAGTTGTTACTCTGCAGTCTGTTGCTGTATAAAGCACTGATGCTAATGACTAATAGAAACAAGACACCAATACAATCACAAATCTAGAACAATGTTCATCTATTTTATTGTAGTGTGACATTAGAGGTGTTCTTTCCTATTGTGTGTATTTGGTTTAAGCATGCAAACTTGATGGTTGAACTTGCAGTTTGGTTTCCTACAAGATGATGTGTCATAAATAACTCTACACACACACACACACACACACACACACACAGTATCAACAACAATAAATTATTTTAAAAGGGAATCTATTATATACTCTCCATTATAAGATATAATAAAATTATATTGTTTCTCATTCTGCTCCTATTGACCTGGGTTATTGTCAGACTCATCAGCTTCCTGATCTCTTACTTGTGATTTGACATCTGTGAACTCTAAAGCTCCCTTTAAAATGATTTGTCAGTGGCATCCATGTTCACCTGGAGGAAGGATATTAGAGAAAGACTGAAATAGTTAAATTCACTAGATCTGCAGAACAGTTAAACCTTTAAGGATATTAAGGGGCTGTTGTTACTAAACCACTGATAGGAATTCTAATAACTATCACATGATTGTAGTGATTGCAATGGATATTCATGCATCAGGAATATGAGTATAAGAAGACAAATGGAAGAATAACAATCCCAATATCCTATTTTTTCCTATAGATCATTTTATTTATTACTTGTCTTGTTGCTATGGCAAAACACTTGCCAATCTGTTTAGGAATGAAAGGTTCATTTAACTCATGGTTTGAAGAATACAATAAAACAGGATGATAAAAGCACAGAAGGGACATGGGGGCCTAGGTTACATTGCATCTGTGATGAACAAGCAAAATCAGATGAATAATGATAGTAAGCCTGGTTTTTCATTTTTCCCTTTATCATTCCAGGATGATTCTATGGAATGGATGGTGCCACAGATATTCAAAGATGATCTTTCCTTCTCAGTGAAATCTCTCCAGGGACATCTTCACAGAAATGCCCAGATGTGTGTTCCAGGTGATTCTGAATTCCGTTTAGTTATCAGTGAAGATTAGCCATATCCATCATGTAATTCTCCCTTGAGCCATGGTATTAACTGACTTAGTTTGCATGATGTTGGTGTGTGATCCTTCCTGATAGATGATCCTTATTACTGAGACTACTCCATGTTTAGGATCCTTCTCAATGAACTCTTAACATCTTTATTTCTCAGACTATAAATGAAGGGGTTCAGAGTGGGAGTTACCAAGGTATACATGACAGCAGCTACCACCTCCCCAGAGGAACGAGAACTAGATGGGGGCTTCAGGTAGGCAGCAAAGACTGTGCTGTAGAAAAGGAGGACTACAGAGAGGTGGGAACTACATGTGGACAATGCTTTCCTTTTTCCCTGTGCTGATGGAACCATAGCCACAGCATAAAAAATACAACCATAAGAACTTACAATGCAGAGAAGTGCACCGATTCCTAAAAATCCAACTAAAACTACCATCAGGATTTCATTGAAGCGAGTGTCTGAGCAGGAAAGCCATAAGAGAGGCCCAAATTCACAGAAAAAATGAGGAATCTCTTGATTGGTATGAAAGTATAACTGAGAGAGCAAAACTGTATGGGTCAGAGACACACAATTAGTTACTCCCCATGACCCACTGACCAGAACCCCACATCTACAAGGAGTCATGAGAAGTGGGTAGCGCAGTGGGTGGCAGATAGCAGCATAGCGGTCAATAGCCATGACTGCCAGAAGCAGGTTATCCATGTCAGCAAAAACAGCAAAAAAGTACAACTGAGTCAGCATCCAGAAAATGAGATTGATCCATCTCCAGTCCATAAAGCCTTTAGCATTTTCGGGGCTATGGTGGTGATGATGCAAAGATCCATGAGTGAGAGCTGACTGAGGAAGAAATACATGGGAGTGTGGAGGTGGACATCAGCATTAATAGTTAAGAGAAGTAGCAGATTCCCTAAAATTCCCAGCAAGTAGAGAGCAAGGAAGATGCTAAAGAGGGGCTGCCATTTCTCTGGGTCACTGGACAGTCCCAAGAGGATAAATCCAGTAGCCTGAGTGCAGTTCATTCTGTGTCTTTTGTTTCAAGAAAGAATTGTTATGAAGACAATTCTTTCACTGCAGGGAAGAATTGGCATCAACCCAGACCTGGTCCCTTGGCAATGGGTCTCCCTCACAGTACCTATAGAGCAATGGAAACTAGAATGAGGTTGGGTGGAGAAGACTTGGAGTTCATTAAGAAGAGCTCCCTAGGGAAACCTAAAGACAATTTGTTAAATTCTTCCAGGAATTCTCTGAGTGAAAGGTATGTTATTTAACCATTGTGTTACATGATGAAATAACAAGTTTCTTGTGAATCTTTTTAATTAGATTCCTTTGAAAACAAAGGTTGCATCTTAGTACTTAGTTTAGTGCTTTGCTGACAGTGGTAGTTCAATAAATGTTCCTGTCCATCTGTAGACTCACCACTCTGGTCACATCTCTGGAAGACTAAGTAGACTACTGGTGTTTCCTAGGTGACTTACTGTGACCTCTGTTGTCTCAATGAATACGTTGTTCTCAGTGCTGCCAAGGGAGTTCCTTCAAAAAATATAACCATGTTACTTATTTGTTTAAAAGCAGTTACATGAAAAAACATAATTTTTATTAAACTGTATAGTTCTTTGTCTGTCTTCTAAGGCTCTTATTAGTTTGATCTGGCAATGCCTCATAACCTCTATTGTGCCTCACTGCACACATTCAATGAGTTATTAGGAAAATTCACATTTCTCAGTACTAATTTTCTGTCTTGGTCAATTTTGTTCCTAGCATCATATTTCAAAGTAAGTAATGAAAAAAAGATTTATTTGAATCAAAGATCAAGTAGAAGACAGAACAACTCCCTTTTTGATGGAGTCTAAGACAGCAGAGAACATCACACAGGACCATGTGGGAAGTGTGTATCTGTGACTTCTGGTAACTCTCCTTAAGTAAGCCACTAGTATCTAATCATTTTGTGTTTAACTAATCCAAAAGACAACCAAAGGGTCCACCACAGTCAGACTCAGTTTCCCTAATCTCAGTGTCTCACTGAGCTTTGATATGACTGAGAGATAATGCATAGTTTCAAAACATAGGGTTTATCCTTGCCATCTCAGTTTCTCTTCTAGGAAGTCATGGTTCTTTGACTTGCAGATCTACCTTCCACCTTTCTAGATTACCACACTTGTGACATGGAGGATGTTATAAAACTATACACACACACACACACACACACACACACACACACACACACACACATTAAATATTAAAGTTTTAAGTTAGTATTTGCCTCCTTCACAAGGAAATGAGACATGTTATGATAGATCAAAGCAGAATCTGATTTTCCTCTTCAAAGTATGCCCAGTGCTTGGTATTAAAAAAAAAAACCCAGCATATACTTGTCATGAAATGTATAATTGCCCAGTAGTAATTGGGGTCAGAAGTGGGTACTGTATTGTTCCCTTCTGTGGTTCATTTTAGTATTTCAGGAAAGATATACCTTTCCTCCAGGCATTGCTCTGCTGGTGTGACTTGAACACATGGTGCATCCATATCTTTCATTCCCACATAAACAGTGTAAACACTGTAAACACTGTAAACAGTGTTATAACATTGTTCTCCAGAAAAATCTTCCTCATCTCAGCGCCCTGCTCATCTTTACTTTTCTTACCTTGACTAGACATTTTCTCATCAATTCAATGAAAGCTCATTGCATCAAGAGAATCACTGTCTAGATTCATTGTACTCTAATTACTACAATTCAAGCTGCAAACATTTCAGTTTTGCCTTGACTCCATTGCTCATATACCTCTAGTGTCTCTTCTTTCCTATTAATTGTACATACTGTACTGTGCCTGGTTACTGGAAACTCCTAGGTGTGCCTCTGTCCACCTGTTCCACCCTTAGCTAGGCAGTCTTTTCTTTCTGACTGGTCACGATGGTTTTTCTAATTCTTTTTCCTGACACTGTGTAATTCATAAATACTTCTACAAAACACCATTCATTGAAGTAGAGTAGGAATCATATTTAGCTATTTGGGACCATCAAGACAATATCTGAAATTAGTAAAATTCTAGTTTTCTCTCTAATAAGGATATCCAGATATTGGTAATATATAAAAGAGGTAGTGCAATACCAAGATCATGAGAGAATATTTTTTTGTGTGTGTCTCTTCTGGTTATGTATAGGTACCTGCTAGAACTGTTAATTTCCAATAATTATCCTATTTCTTCCTTCATCTTAGGAACATGACTGAATTTAATATCAAATTAGTCTGATCAAATTAATAAGAAGAAAATGTGTAAATCTTTTCAAAGGTAAAGCATAGAAGGCATCCAATGGAAGCAATAAACAATAGAAAGTCATGAGGTAGAAATTTCACCAATCCTACAGTCAGTTATTCTAGGTATAGATTCACATTTGTCTTGTTGGCCATAGCATAAAATCGATGCAGATTTTAAAAATTATAGTATATTTTTTCAAGACTTTGTAATTTGTATACCACGCAAAGTTAGGGTAGAATTAAAATGTTTAATATTTTTAGCCACTCAATGTTATAGGTGACTGGAAGAAAAAACAGTGTTCCAAATACAGTTACTAATAAGTATAAATTACATGGAGTCTTAAAAATGATATATTTTCCATTCAAGGCCAAGAAATACTGCTCCTGAAACTCACCTGGGATTACTGTTACCTGTGTGTAATGCTCTGAGCTCTCCAGTGCCTCCCATGTTATTTGAAGTTCTAACACACTGTGGTGAAGCAGAAGACTCTGCATCACCTTCACCTTCTTTATTTGTGCATCTCTCTCTGCTCTTCAACTTCCTGTCTCAACCACACTGACCTCCAAGTCAGCACCTGTTCTCCACTGTGGCAAATATTCTGAAACTTGATAAATCTACATGGATAATTCCCTCATTTTTGTCCTAAACTCTTTGCTTTTCTGACTATTTCATGTAAAAACACACATTCACACACACACACACACACACACACACACACACACACACACACACACTTGTTGCCCTTCCTTGATCTGTTGTTATCAATAGACTATATGTTAATTTGGTGTATTGAGTCTCATTACACAGCTTTAACTTAAATGCAAATTCCAGAAAGAAACAAAAATGCCTTCTAATTGTTTTCAATACTGTAACCTCAGCATCCAAAACAATACCTATCATTTTACCTGCCCCCTGTGCATTTACTGGGCTCACTAAAAGCGTATTATTAACTATTCAGTGTTTGATAACAAACCTTATGAGATCACATTTTCCTATTATCACTGTTTGTAGCTGCACATTATCCACAAGATTCCCCGGACCATGATGTTAAATTTAGTGATCATCAGAACACACCATAAAACAAGTTACCATGTCCTAGACTGAATAAGTGACTTTAGCAATAGAAGGATAGTTGTTTTGCCATTTTTTTCATCCTGCATGACATATTCAGATTGTCTCAGATAGCAAGGAGATGCCTACCATGAACACATGTATAGAATAAATGTTCTAACTGTAACTGCTGATGGTGGGACATTTAAAGAATCATGAATTAAACTAACACATGGCTTAGGATTTGGGATTATGTACAAGAAGTGATGTAGAAGTATACTAGTACAGTTTACAAATTATTTTCATCTTTTCTGATAATAGAATCACCCCTGTCGACTATAAACACTCCTACAGAGTCATGTGTTTATTTAACGCCAAATACAACCTAACTTGTTACCAACATTGGAACACAACCTGCTTCTCTGATGAACATGACTTTAACAGATAATTCAGGTAAGAGATGAATCCTCTAATTCCTTGCTCACTCTCCCTTCTCTCTATCTCTTCTCTCATTCTTACATGAACAAATATGCCCATCTTTATCACCAGATCCACTAAAGTCACCCTCTCTCTCTCTCTGTCATTTATCTACAACATATCATATGCTTGATTGTACAGCTTATCCTGAAATCTGAAAATCTCATACACAACAAGGGTGCTTGTGCTTCCACCCCAAATCTATAAACCAATTTGGAAAATAAAAGATTTCCAGATAGTGACTTACAGTGAACCTACTCTATCTATGATGTTATTTTCACATACTGTAGTCAAAATAGCCCCCATTTTCCCTCCCTCACTCATTGCTGTGGTCTGATGTTCCTTATCAGAGGAGTGGAGAATGACCCTGAAAGTCCATGTGAAGGCACATTTCACATAGTCAAGCTCTCAGAACGTGGAGGATCACATCTGCACATAAGTAACAGTTCTTCAGCTTGGTCTTCTTGTGGGATCCCTAACAACAGAAGCAGGGGCTGTCTCTGACTCTATGGCCTGCCTTTGGATTCCTTTCCCCTAACTGGGCTGCCTAGTTTAGCTTCAGAGAGGAAAAGATGTGCTTCATGTTTACCTAAACATGAAATGCCAAGGAGGATTGCCATCCATTGGAGGCCTCCGCTTTTCTGAGGAGAAAAGGAGAAGAGAGGAGAAGAAAGGAAAGGAGAGGAGAGGAGAGGAGAGGAGAGGAGAGGAGAGGAGAGGAGAGGAGAGGAGAGGAGAGGAGAGGAGAGGAGAGAGAGGAGAGGAGAGGGAGAGACTGGAGAAAAGGAAGGAGGGAAACTGTAATAGGGATGAAAAGTAAGCAAATAACTGAATTAATAATTTAAAAAAAGAGTTTGAAGAGTTCACCTGGGCTACGTAGAGATGTCACACTAGTTTGGGAAGGAAGGAAGAGAGGGAGGAATAGGAGAAGGGAGGGAAGGAGGGAAAGAGAGATAGAAATAAGGGGAATGAGAAAAAATTTCTGTCAATATTATACTTGTTTAAACTGCAGTACATACTTCAGAATGGTTATAAGAACCTACTTATGATTACAATACTTACGTTCAGCAGATCTTACTTTGTGTTCTGACAGAGGGAAGACCAGAATGAACCTTCTCATACTCCTCAGCAGCATCTTGGGCATTAATATCTTGGGGTTTTCTCTCCAAGGAATCATTCTGTCCAAATTTCTTTCCCCATGAGTATCAAGTCATTTATCCTCTTTTGTTCTAGTCATTTCATTGATGTTAAAAATAATGACATTTTGGTAAAACTTTTTGCCAATTAGAAAGGAGAAAAGGGTGGTAATAATGTCAAAGATGGGGCAGCACCACAGCAGTCCTTGAGAAATCCAACATATAGTGAATGCAGAAAGTCATGAAACAAAAAAAAAAAAAAAAAAAAAAAAAAAAAAGAAAGTCATGAAACTTAGAGAAATATACTGCAAATTAAAATGATGAATTTACGCTGAGTTCTACAGACACTGTGGATCATTTATGATCAAACAAAGAGGAGTGTTGCTTCCTGGCTTGTACCCTATGGCATGCTCAGCCTGTAATTTTATACAAGCCAGGACCACAAGCCCTGTGATGGCACCACCTACAATGAATTGGGTCCCACAACATCAACCATCAATTAAGAAAATGACCTATAGGATTGCCTGCAGCCTGATCTTTTGGAGTTATTTTGATAACAGAGGTTCCCTCCTCTCATATAACTTTAGCTTGTGTCAAGTTGACATAAAACTATCCAGTACACTAGCCCTGATTTTAGAACATTCCAAAGAATGGATCATGCTAGGTCCCTGAATCTAGGCTCCAGTATGGTGCTTGTATCCCTCCTTTACCCTAATTCTGTCCATCCAGAGGATACTCACATGATCCCAATTTTTAACTCCACCCCATCCAGATCCCCCAAAGGCACATGTGACTGAAGGTGATGTCACCCTGAGGTGCTGGGCCATGGGCTTTTACCCTGCTGACATCACCCTGACGTGGCAGTTGAATGGAGAGGATCTGACCCAGGACATGGAGCTTGTGGAGACGAGGTCTTCAGGGATGGAACCTTCCAGAAGTGGGCAGCTGTGGTGGTGCCTTCTGGAGAAGAGCAGAGATACACATGCTATGTGTACCATGAGGGGCTAACTGAGCCTCTTGCCCTGAAATGGGGTAAGGCTGGGTAAGGGTAACAGAGTCAAGGAAAGAAGGAGCCTAGATGAAGATCAGGGATGAGAACTGGGGATCAGAACCCACACCCTCCACTCCTTTCCTAGGAAGATCTTCTCAGTCCTCTGTCATCATTATGGTCATCATTTCTGTTCTGGTTCTCCTGGGAGGTGTGCTCATTCCTGTTGTGGTGTGCAAAAGTAGGGGTGTAGGTAAGCAAAAGGGTTGCCTGAGTTTTCTTTCTCACCTGTGGATTCCAGGTATTCATAGCGATAGAAAGAGAAATTCTCAAATTCATTTGGATAACAAAAAACCCAGGACAGCAAAAACTATTCTCAATAATAAAAGAACTTCTTGAGGAATCACCATCCCTGACCTCAAGCTGTACTACAGAGGAATAGTGATAAAGACGGCATGGTATTGGTACAGAGACAAGCAGGAAGGTCAATGGAATAGAATTGAAGACCCAGAAATGAATCTACACACCTATGGTCACTTGATCTTTGACAAAGGAGCTAAAACTCTCTGGTGGAAAAAGGACAGCGTTTTCAACAAATGGTGCTGGTTCAACTGGAGGACAACATGTAGAAGAATGCAAATCGATCCATTCTCATCTCATTGTACAAAGCTCAAGTCCAAGAGGATAAAGGACCTCCACATAAAACCAGATACACTGAAACTAATAGAAGAGAGAAGGTGGGGAAGACCCTTGAATACCTAGGCACAGGGGAAAAGTTCCTGAACAGAACATCAATGGCTTATGCTCTAAGATCAAGAATTGACAAATCGGGCTTCATAAAATTGCAAAGTTGTAAATTTTAGTTGTAAATTGTAAGGCAAAGGACACTGTCAGTAGGACAAAACGGCAACCAATAGATTGGGAAAAGATCTTTACCAATCCCACACCTGATACAGGACTAATATCCAATATATACAAAGAACTCAAGAAATTAGGCTCCAGACAACCAAATAACCCTATTAAAAATGGGGAATAGAGCTAAACAAAGAATTCTGAACTGAGGAAACGGGAATGGCTGAGAAGCACTTAAAGAAATGTTCAGCATCCTTAGTCATCAGGGAAATGCAAATCAAAACAACCCTGAGATTCCACCTCACACTAGTCAGAATGACTAAGATCAAAAACTCAGGTGATAGTAGATGCTGGCGAGGATGTAGAGAAAGAGGAACACCCCTCCATTGTTGGTGGGATTGCAAGATGGTAAAACTACTTTGGAAATCAGTCTGGCGGTTCCCAGAAAATTGGACATAGCATTACCTGAGGACCCAGCTATACCACTTCTGGGCATATACCCAGAAGATGCTCTAACTTATAACAAGGATATATGGTTCACTATGTTCATAGCAGCTTTATTTATGATAGCCAGATACTGGAAAGAACAAACCCAGATGTCCTTCAACAGAGGAATGGATACAGAAAATGTGGTACATTTACACAGTGATATATTACTCAGCTATTAAAAACAATGAATTTGGTAAATTCTTAGGTAAATGGATGGAAGTAGAAAATATCATCCTGAGTGAGGTAATCCAATCACAAAAGATCACACATGGTATTCACTCACAGATTATTGGATAGTAGCCCAGAAGCTTGAAATAACTAAGATTCAACTCACAGACCACATGAAGCTCATGAAGAATGAAGACCAATTGGGGGTGCTTCTGTCCTTCTTAGAAGGAGTAACAAAATACTCAAGGGAGCAAATATGGAGACAAAGTGTGGGACAGAAACTGAAGGAGGAGACCATTCCACCTGGGTATCCATCCCATGTGCAGTCACCAAAGGTAGACGCTGATGTGGATGTCCGGAAGTGCAAGCTGACAGGAGCCTGATATAGCTGTGTCCTTAGAGGTATGCCAGAGTCTGACATATTCAGAGGCAGATGTTCACAGCTAACCATTGAACTGACCATGGGGTTCCCAATGGAGGAGTTAGAGTGAAGACTGAAGGAGCTGAAAGGGTTTGTGGCCCCATTAGGACAGCAAAATTACCAACCAACCAGAGCTCCCAGGGTCTAAACCAACAGCCTGGAAGCACATAGGGAGGGACCCATGGCTCCAGCTGTATATGTAGGGGGGATGGCCCTGTTGCGAATAGGTGGAGAGGAGATCCTTGGTCCCATGAAGGCTGGACACCGTGTGTGGGGGAATTCGAGTGTGGAGAGTTGGGAGTGGGGGGGTAGTTATGGGCACATCCTCATAGAAACAGGAGGAGGAGGGATGGTATAGGGGGTTCCTGGGTGAGACGGGGGGAAATGGGGTAACGGGATAACATCTGAAATGTAAATAAAATATCCAATAAAAAATTGAAAAAAAAAAAACCCCACAGAAATATTATAGGAAAATGTTTTTGTTTTAATCCCAGATGTTTGGCATGGCTACTTTAGATTGTCTACAGCAGCTGACTATGATTTGCCTTGTGCTCTGGCAGGGGCATGATTTTGTCAGCTGCAGTTTGTTTCTGCAAGTGGGGAGTCTTCTGGGGACTTTTGAGAGTGTATATAAATGGAGAGCCCTGTGAGCCACTGGATCTACATCAGCTACTTCTGCTGGTTGCTGGTTGATGTTGCAGATTGTTGCTATTTGTCAAGTGTTCCTGCACAAAGACAAGAAGAAATTAGATATCCTCACAAAATAAAGATCAAACTCAATAACCCTAATCAGCAGGAAATAGTCTAACAATATGGATAGACTCCTTTCCCCTTTTTTGTTCTCTTCTATCTAGTGTTGGAGGGTTGCAAGACATAAGGGTGTAGAAAGTCAGTAGAAAATGGAACCCATAAAGTAGCTAAAAGTCCAGCTACAGTGGCTGTCTGCTTGAGCCAGTTCTTCACCTTTAGCTCTCTAGATACAGATGCGTATATCCTGTTGGATGTCCTGGTATATGATCATTGCCTAGCAATCTGTCAGTCCCTATGTCACTTCTCATGGGGCCTCAGTGGTGCCTGGGGCTAGTGCTCACAGTTTGGTTGTCTAGCTTTATGGTAGATGGATTAGTTGTTGCAGCTGTGGTTCTGTAGCCCCAACCTAGTTGATCATTATTACTATGATTTCTTACCTTTGATGGTCCTGGCTTTCTTAGATACCTGAGTGGCCCAGATGACTACATTTGTCCTCTCTGTTATCTTGTTGACTGTCCCATTGGTGTGGTTCTGATCTCCTATGCTCAGATTGTGGTGACTGTGCTGAGAATTCCCTCTGAGGCCAGAAGGACCAAGGCCTTCCCCATATGTTCCTCTCACATGGCTGTGGTGTCCACATTGTATGGAACACTCATGGTCTTGTACATTGTTCCCTCTGTTGTCCATTCCCAGCTCCTCTTCAAAGTCATTGCCCTGCTCTACACAATGATCAGCCCTATCTTCAACCCTGTCATCTGTACCTTGACGAACCAGGAGGTATAGCAGGCACTAAGAATGCTTCTCTATTGCAAACCAACTGAAATGTCAACTCAGAAGGAGAACAATGAAGATGTTCTATTGGACTGTCAGTGTCTTGATTGAAAAGTCACCTTCAGTGGGCTGTAGATGAGTAACTATGTTCTTTCTCAGATTCCCCTTTAGGTCTTAAGGACTATGCGCAGGGGCAAGGAAACAGTAAAAAAAAAAAAAAAAAAAAAAAAAAAAAATCAGATGTTAGTTTAAAAGACTATGTAAATTACTGTAAGTTGCTTACTTCACACAACAAAAATAGTACTTTGAGATGATCATCACATTGTGACATGTACTGAGTTGTTACTCTGCAGTCTGTTGCTGTATAAAGCACTGATGCTAATGACTAATAGAAACAAGACACTAATACAATCACAAATCTAGAACAATGTTCATCTATTTTATTGTAGTGTGACATTAGAGGTGTTCTTTCCTATTGTGTGTATTTGGTTTAAGCATGCAAACTTGATGGTTTAACTTGCAGTTTTGTTTCCTCCAAAATGATGTGTTATAAGTAACTCTACACAATCGCGTGTGCACACACACACACACACACACACACACAATCAACAACAATAAATTATTTTAAAAGGGAATCTATTATATACTCTTCATTATATGATAGAATAAAATCATATTCTCATTTTGCTCCTTGACCTGTGATATTATCAGACTCATCAGCTTCCTGATCTCTTACTTGTGATTTGTCAGTGGCATCCACGTTCACCTGGAGGAAGAATATTAGAGAAAGACTGAAATAGTTAAATTCACTAGATCTCCAGAACAGTAAAACCTTTAAGGATATCAGGGGGCTGTTGTTACTAAACCACTGATAGGAATTCTAATAATTATCACATGATTCTAGTGATTGCAATGGATATTCATGCATCAGGAATATGAGTATAAGAAGACAAATTAAAGAATAACAATCCCAATATCCTATTTTTTCCCTATAGATCATTGTTTTTTATTGGAAATTTTTTTTTACATTTCAGATGTTCTCTCCTTACCCCATTTCCCCCCCTCCCTCCCAGGAACTCACTATCCCTTCCCCCCTCCTCCTGCCTCCACGTTGGTGTACCCCCTTCCACCCTCCCCTGTACCTCACCTCCCCACCCTCGAGTACCCCCCCCCACGACGTCTAGCCTTCATGGGACCAAGGATCTCTTCTCCCACTTATATATAGCTCCCTTGCTTATATAGCTGGAGCCATGGGTCCCTTCCTAAGCGCTCCCAGGCTGGTGGTTTAGACCCTGGGGGCTCTGGTTGGTTGGGATTGTTGCTTTCCTCATGGTGTCTCGAATCCTCTCAACTCCTTCTGCTTTCACTCTATCTTCTCCATTGGGAACCCCATGATCAGTTTAATGGTTAGCTGTGAGCATCTGCCTCTGAGTATGTCAGACTCTTGCAGACCTCTAAGGAGACAGCTATATCAGGCTCCTGTCAGCGTGTACATCCTGACATCCACATCAACCTCTACCTTTGGTGACTGCACATAGGATGGATATCCAGGTGGAATAGTCTGTAGACGGTCCCTCCTTCAGTTTCGGTACTGCACTGTGTCTCCATATTTGCACCCTTGAGTATTTTGTTACTCCTTCTAAGAAGGACTGAAGGCTCACCTATTTGGTCATCATTCTTCATGAGCTTTATGTGGTCTGTGAGTTGAATCTTGGGTATTTCAGACTTCTGGGCTAAAATCCAATAATCAGTGAGTGAATACCATGTATGTTCTTTTGTGATTGGTTACTTCACTCAGGATGATATTTTCTAGTTCCATCCATTTATATAAGAATTTATCAAATTCATTGTTTTTAATAGCTGAGTAATATTCCATTGTATAAATATACCAAATTTTTTGTATCCATTCCTCTGTTGAAGGGCATCTGGGTTCTTTCCAGTTTCTGGCTATTATAAATAAAGCTGCTATGAACATAGTGGAGCATATGTCCTTGTTATGTGTTAGAGCATCTTCTGGATATATACCCAGGAGTGGTATAGCTGGGTCCCTATAGATCATTTTATTTATTACTTGTCTTGTTGCTATGGCAAAACACTTGCCAATCTGTTTAGGAATGAAAGGTTCATTTAACTCATGTTTTGAAGAATACAATACAACAGTATGATAAAAGCACAGAAGGGACATGGAGTCCTAGGTTACATTGCATCTGTGATGAACAAGCAAAATCAGATGAATAATGATAGTCAGCCTAGTTTTTCATTTTCCCCTTTATCATTCCAGGATGATTCTACGGAATGGATGGTGCCACAGATATTCAAAGATGATCTTTCCTTCTCAGTGAAATCTCTCCAGGGACATCTTCACAGAAATGCCCAGATGTGTGTTCAAGGTGATTCTGAATTCCGTTTAGTTATCAGTGAAGATTAGCCATATCCATCATGTAATTCTCCCTTGAGCCATGGTATTAACTGACTTAGTTTGCATGATGTTGGTGTGTGATCCTTCCTGATAGATGATCCTTATTACTGAGACTACTCCATGTTTAGGATCCTTCTCAATGAACTCTTAACATCTTTATTTCTCAGACTATAAATGAAGGGATTCAGAGTGGGAGTCACCAAGGTATACATGACAGCAGCTACCACCTCCCCAGAGGAACGAGAACTAGATGGGGGCTTCAGGTAGGCAGCAAAGACTGTGCTATAGAAAAGGAGAACTACAGAGAGGTGGGAACTGCATGTGGACAATGCTTTCCTTTTTCCTTCTGCTGATGGGACCCTAGCCACAGCATAAAAAATACAACCATAAGAACTTACAATGCAGAGAAATGCACCGATTCCTAAAAATCCAACTAAAACTACCATCAGGATTTCATTGAGGTGAGTGTCTGAGCAGGAAAGCAATAAGAGAGGCCCAAATTCACAGAAAAAATGAGGAATCTCTTCATTGGTATGATAATATAACTGAGAGAGCAACAAAGTATGGGTCAGAGACAAACAATGAGTTACTCCCATGACCCACTGACCAGAACCCCACATCTACAAGGAGTCATGAGAAGTGGGTAGTGCAGTGGGTGGCAGATAGCAGCATAGCGGTCAATAGCCATGACTGCCAGAAGCAGGTTATCCATGTCTGCAAAAACTGCAAAGAAGTAAAACTGAGTCAGGCATCCAGAGAATGAGATAGATCCATCTCCAGTCCACAGAGCCTGCAGTATTTTCGGGGCTGTGGTGGTGATGAAGCAAAGATCCACAAGTGAGAGCTGACTGAGGAAGAAATACATGGATGTATGGAGGTGGACATCAGCACCAATAGCTAAGAGAAGTAGCAAGTTCCCTAAAAGTCCCAGCAAGTAGAGAGCAAGGAAGATGCTAAAGAGGGGCTGCCATTTCTCTGGGTCACTGGACAGTCCCAAGAGGATAAATCCAGGAGCCTGAGTGCAGTTCATCCTGAGTCTTGTTTTTTAAGAAGGAATTGATGTGAAGATAATTCACTCTCTGCAGGCAAGAACTGGCATCAACCCAGACCTGGTCCCTTGGCAATGGGTCTCCCTCACAGCGTTGATTGAGCAATGGAAACTAGAATAGCAAAGGGAGGGATAAGATTTGAAGTTCATTAAAAATGGCTCCTTAGGGAGACATAAAGACAATTTGTTGAATGTTTTCCTGGAATTCTCTAGGTGAATGCTATGCTGTTTAAGCATTGTGTTGCATTATAGAATAAGAAGTGTCCTGGGAATATTTTTGACTTTGATTCCTTTGAAGACATAGGCTGCATATTCAGTACTTAACTTAGTGCTATGCTGAGACTGGGATTTCAATAAATGTTCCTGTCCTTCCTGTCCACCACCCTTGTTGTGCCTCCAGCAGACTAAGCAGTCTACTGCTGTTTTCCTGGGTTATTTTCTATGATCACTATTGCCTCAGTTAATGTGCCAGTCACAGTGCTACCCAGAGAGTTCCTTTGAAAAAGTATCATATTACTCATGTGCTCAAAAGAAGTCACTTGGAAACCATATTTTTAATGACGAATATATGTCCATGTGTGGCTTCTATGGCTCTAAATATTTTGATCTGGAAATTCTTCATCTACTCCATCTTGCCTCACTGCCCACATTCTATGAGTTATTAGCAAAATTCACATTAATCAGTACCAATTTTTTATTTTGGTCAGTTTCTATTGCTAGTGTAATATTACAAACTAAATGACAAAAATATATTTGGAATCAAAGTTCAAGTTAAAGATAAAACAACCCCCCCATGATGGAGTCTGAGCAGAGAACAACACATTTTGCTAGATGTGGGAAGTTTGTTTCTCTGACTTCTGGTAACACTTCTTAAGCCGCTAGTATCTAATCATTGTGTATTTACCTAATCCGAAAGAACCAAAAGTTCCACCACAGTCAGAATCAGTTTCCCTCATCTCGGTACCTCATTGAGCTGACACAACTCTGAAAAATAATACATGGTTTCAAACCATAGGTTTATCCTAGCCAACTTAGTTTATTTCTTAGGAAGTCTTATGCTTCTTTGATTGGCAAATCTACCATAGACTTTCTTAGATTACCACACTTATGATATGGCAGCTGCTACCCCCCCCCCTGTGTGTGTGTGTGTGTGTGTGTGTGTGTGTATTATATATATATATATATATAATATATTTCTGACTTCGCCCACAATTTTTCTAATTCTCATTCCTGACATCATGTGCTTTTGTTAACTCTCATTATTCTTCTTACCTGACAATCTTCATCTTTAGTCAAATTTTACCAGGACTTCAAGACTATGTTGAAATGGACTTCTTCTCCATTATTAATTATTGAATACTTTACTTTATTATCTTTTCTTTTTTTAAAATATATGGACAGAATGATCTAATGCTCATGTCGTTATTGTCTGAAGGAGTTTTTTCATTTCTGTGATATATAAATTTTCTCTTCTTGGTTCAATTGTGAATTTCCTGAGATTAGAGACCATAATTTCTGTTAAAAAGGTCAAAGAGTCCATGTCCCTTGTAAGAATTATTACTGGTCTTTAGGATAAGATGGTACTCTGGAAGTTGCTTCCCTATGATCTGGTCAAGAACAGTCAGAATAAGACTAATGTGACCAAACAAATGAAATAATATCTTAAATGTCTGGAGAAAAATGGAGTATGCCCTAGTAAAAAGTAAGCTGAGAGGGTGTTCCAACACTTTGTCCCAGTTTTCTTCTGTCTTAATTTCTTTCTTTTCTTCCTTCCATCCTTCCCTTCTTCCTTTTTTCTTCTTCTTCTTCTTCTTCTTCTTCTTCTTCTTCTTCTTCTTCTTCTTCTTCTTCTTTCTTCTTCTTCTTCTTCTTCTTCTCTCTCCTCCTCCTCCTCCTCCTCCTCCTCCTCCTCCTCCTCCTCCTCCTCCTCTTCTTCTTCTTCTTCTTTCTTCTTCTTCCTCTCTCTCTCTCCCTCCTTCCCTCCCTCCCTCTCTCTCTCTTTCTTCCTTTCTTTCTTCCTTTCTTTCATGATTCCCCCTCTATTGAGACCTCAGCAGTATTTTTGCTTCATTGTACTTTGTATTTAGTTATGTTTTTACTCTTTCTTTTATGAGGAGAATGGGTTAACCATGGAGATCTAGGGAGGAGCCCTGTCTATGACAGTAACATGATGAACTCCTACATGTACATGATAAGATTCTAATCACTGATAAAGAATAATGAAATAAAATTTTAGGGAAGTGAATGGTCCTGAAAAAATTGTAGTAAATGAAGTGATACAAACTCAGAAAAGTAGAAATCTCATATTCTCTTTCAAATGCAGATTCTAGCTTGTAATGTACATGTGTATGTGTTTGAATTGGTGTAAATGTAGATAAAGCCTTAAAAACTATAAAGGGGACCAAAGGAGAATGAGATAGAGAGAGGGGAGAGAGAGAGAGAGAGAGAGAGAGAGAGAGAGAGAGAGAGAGAGAGAGAGAGAGCACAAATCCAGTCTCTGTGGTGCATTAGGATCACACATTCTTCCCAGAAACTATGTGAGGAGTTAGTTAAATTCCCACATATGGGGAGATGTTATCATTTTAATTGTTTCTGGCTGTCTTTTCATACTATAAACATCATCTACGAGGCTCAGAATTAAACTTTTTTTAAAAAAGAGCTAGGTCATGTTACATTAACAGTAAATGATGAACTATATGTGAAAGAAAAAAGACATATGTAGGTATGACACAATATCCCTTTTTCTCTTTCTTTTTTTCATTCATATGTTCATTAACTTTGGATGATTAATATGAAGTTGTCCTAATGGATACATGTTTTAGAATAAGGAGACATGAGTTTTACAGGAATATGTTTTTAAATGAGAATGAGAACTTTAAAGTTTCACAAGGCTGACATTCACCTGGAGATTTAAGTCACAGGTGTCACCCTGCACACTCACCTGGAGATGCTTTTAAGACACAGGTGTCACGCTGCACACTCACCTGGAGATGCTGATAAATCACAGGTGTCTCATTCTACCTTTTAGATCTTACTTAGGAGACTGCTGCAAGTTAGCTGCACTGGAAAAAAAAAAACACAAAGCAGAGTGTTCTGCCAATCATACCTGTAATATCACTTTTCCATCTGTCTCATTTCTCCTTTGTGCTGGGAACTAGGAGGCTGTTTTCATACAAGGTTACATCTACTCTCACTGTCTTTTAAGAGACAATCCTTCCCTATTAAGAAACAATGACATGCCTTTCATGCTGTCAATCCCCATGTAAACAGTCTCACTGCAATTGTATTCATCTCAAACCTATTTATCTATAAAATATATCGAATGTATTGCATCTCAGAGCAACTGAGGCTCAATACTGCAGTTATCTGAAAACTACTTCAGCATCTGTGGTTATATCTAAAGACTTAGCTTCAGAGGGGCTACATAGTAATATGTGACAATCTCTGGGCTTCTAGAGCCATTGCCTTATTTTTCTATTTTTTATGACATATTTATCCAAAAGCTCCTGTCTCAATTCCTAGTTACTTTCTAATCCAATAGCTTTAATTCCATGCTTTCTTGAACTCTCTTAAAGCAAGCACTTATGCTTGCATTTCTGAAAATAACTCTCATCAATGTCAGGTTTCAATTTCAGTCCTTAAGTTATTATTTGATTTTTCAAAAAGATATCTCAATTGAATATTCTTTGTTTTTACTTCAAACCCTTTGTTTGTCTGACTTTCAAGGTACCTACAATACTCTCCTGGTTTCTAGTGATCTCTCTGACTCATTCTCAGTCTCCTAATTTGGTTTCTTCTGCTGTTTTAAATTTCTTTTAAATTCACTTTGTACTTCTCTTCTATTTCCAGTTTCATGCTTCAAATATTTGTAAACAAGTCACTCTATTCAAGTTTTCAATTCTGGCTTTTATCCTCAAACATCTCTCTCTCTCTCTTTCTCTCTGCATATGTCTATCATATATGCATGTATGTGTATATAGTATCAATAATTCATAAGAACAATTTTATTGTGAAAGATGTTTTCTTTTAGATGGGGTTATTTACATACAAATGTAATGATGTCCTACCTTCTATGTTCCAGTCTGAAATATGGCTCATACTCCATAAAATACTGTATTTTACACTTACCTTGGACTTCTCTAAAGTCCACTCATGAGTGATGAACTTAGAATATCCACTCTACCCAATGTTCTTAGACCTAAAAGCATCCTTCCCTTTGCATTTATTGCTGAGACTGTATCTGAGAATAGAGATGATGGTGTCTGGAAGTCTAGTCTGTATTACCTCTCTTGGATCAGAAAATGTTGCCAATAGAAAAAAAATATCTTTTCTGACCTTTGAGAGTCAGTTCCCAAAGTTACTCATTAGCAACAATCTCTAATGACTTTCTACTGAGAATATACCTGTAGATGTATTTGAAAAAGAAAATTGCTAATTAGCTGTAAAATGTTAACCATAATTCAGATGTGAAAGCAGAAAGATATTTACAGCTAATGGTCTATTTCTAGTCATTAATATACCTTCTTAACTAAGGAAGCCTGAATCATTAACACCTGCTGATATTTCCTGGCCTCTAAAATGATCCACTATAACTGATGTATGAGTTTTAAAACATACTTTTCTAAATAAATATAGATTCAAAAGTGTGTCATTAATCACCTACCCTTAGACTCTGACAGAACTGCAAACTTAATTCTATCTAAATGAGAATTCTTGTTCCATTCTCCTAATTTTTTATTTGATTTTTACATATTCAATGATCACTTTCACAATTCATGAATAGCTCTACAGTGTACCCTTCATCAGAATCAGCTAGGAATCATAGTTAACTATTTGGGGCCACTAAGACAACATGTGAATTTAGTAAAAATCTTTCTCTCTAATAAAGATACCCAGAGGTTGGTAATACAGAGAAGAGCTGGTACATTCCCAAGATCATGAGAAAATAATGTTCCTATATCTCTGGGTACAGGCACCTGCTAGAACTGTGATGTTCCAGTAATTATGCTAATTCTTCTGTCCTCTTAGGAACATGATTGAATTCAAGAATTAAATTGATCTGATCAGATTAGCAAGAAGAAAATGTGTAGATCTTTTTAAATATATAGCATAAGAGGCATCCTAGGGAAACAATGATCCATGGAAGCTGTGAGTCAGATAACAAACTAGGTTGGGGGAAGGAGGGAAATGAGCTGTGCATAAGCTACTGAATTATATGCTGTTTTTAAAACATTGGAACCTAGGGCAATCTAAGGCTTTCTCAGAGGCCTTGATGAAAGGACAAGGGAAGACTGGTTGTTGCCCAAGATAGACTTGACAAGGTCTAGTCTGGAGCTGGGGTCAGGACGTTGATGGAGTTATTTTCAGTTCTTGGAAACCTGGTGTTTTCTTACTTGAAGAGCTGTGGTTATCAGTTCCAAGGCTGTTGTGTGCTTGTTTGTGATGACCTTGAGACATTCTGGGTTTTCTTTGTTCAACAATGCCTTATTAGCTTCTGGATGATGTCATCCCATTCTATGATAGCTTCCAGCTGTCTCTGCCCCATTTTTTACCTGGCAGACAGTATATAACATGCTGTAATTCTTAATAAACTTACTTATCATGAGTCATCAGCTCATTAAAAATCTCTCAATCCAAACTTTTTTGTCTTCTTTATTTTCTTCATCCCTGATTGTCCCCTTTAGGAAACAATCACTGAAGAAGGCCTGCTGGTCCAGGTCATAAAAGTTAAGAGTTATTTTAACATAATCTGGAAGATTCTTTTTGCAAGGACAAGCTGTGGTGGCCGTGATAGAGGCTCTTTTACAGCTGTAATAGATCAATCTAAGTTATTTATGCTATAACTTACTGAAGTTTCATATTATGTGTGTATAGATAAGATGGGGAGTGCATCATTGAGATTAGGAGTAGATTTTTATGATATGTCTCTAGTTATAAGTAACATAATTTGCTTTAGATAACTGAGGCTAGTTAATATTTATTTACCTCTGTCACCTCATTGAATATTCTGAAATACTAAAACAATACACTTTGTAGTCCTTTTGTCTCCAATTGCATGTAGATTCAGGATTTTTCCTGTCATGCCCCAGACAGATCTGTTTCTATGATGCTGAACAGGGTCTGTGATGATCTAGGGGGATTATTGAACCTTGAGACAATGGAAGTTAGTATACTGGGTTGGAGGAGGAGGAGAAGAAGGAAGAGGAGAAGGAGGAAGAGGGGAGGAGGAGGAGGAAGACCAGAGGAGAGAGGGAGGGGAGAGGGAGAGGAGGGGAAGGAAAAGGAGGAAAGAAGAAGAAGAAGAAGAAGAAGAAGAAGAAGAACAACAACAACAACAACAACAAGAAGAACAAGAAGAAGGAGACAGATGGAGATGAAGATGAAGACAGAGATGGAGATCAAGATGAAGACAGACATGAAGAGGAAGAAGTAGAAGAAAGAAGAGTAGGAGGAAGAAGAGGAGAAGGATGAAGAAGAGAGGGAAGAAGAACAAGAATTTCATTTGGCTTACAGTTTCTAAGGGTTCAGGACACTGTTCTTGGCTTTGTCATTTCAGCCAAATATCTAACAGGATGGAGGAGGTTCTTACCTCATGCTCCATAAAGAGCAGAATGAGGTGAGAATGGGGGCTGAAGTGACTACTAAAGGCATTTTTCTAGAAAGGAACTTCTTCAAGCTACATTGTACTTCCCAAAGTTTCCACAGTCTCCAAAACAGTGCCATTCTTTGAAAATCATGTATTCATGCCAGTGCAGACTACTTTGACCTGAATTTTGATTTCCCTAAAGGCCCCAAAATGGTGGTTTTGCATTATTAAATTGAGTGTGAGATTTCAGGGGCAAGGGTGGAATATTATGGCTTAAAATGATGTGTGTCAAGTTGACAAGGGACGAACTTATGATAGTTCATCTTGAGAAGTCTTACAGGCATCACCAGAAAATTCAGAGTCACTCAGTGCCTGTGTCTGTTATCACCCCACACATCCCACTAGCAGTACCACACAGGTTCTCTTTCTCCTCCTCCCAATGGTTGATATGTTACTGCCAAGCTGCTTTCAAGCTTCCCTCTGTAGCATAGTCTGCACCTCCAACCACATATAGCTTTATCTGTGAGTCTAAGCCACATCACAGAGAGTTTCCTTGGCTCATCCTGACTTTCAGAGCTATCATTTAGTGAGTATAGACTCCAAACACTTCCAAAGAGAAACCCTTGAAGCTTGGAGAGGTAAAAATATAAGGTCTTTTGCCTATATATCCAGTTGGATCTATCCAATCATGAGAATTCTAATTTCTTTGATCATAGATGGGTCCAAGGACAAAGGCTGTGTCCCCAGCCACTTGAGAAGTTGACCAGGAAAGCAGTGCATTCAAAGCCTTCCTAAGCAACAGTTAGTTCCAGGTCAGCTTGGAAAATTTCATAAAACTTTGTCGAAAAAAAAAAGAAAAAAAAAAATGGAATCTTTCCAGGTCTTCTCTTTCCCTCTCCCTGGCAAGATTTCTCAAGATGAACACCTCTAAAGCACCAGTGAGCAAGTTTAAAAGGGCAGCATTCCTATTCTATTGCATATTCTTGCTCCATGGATTAGCAAGTTCCCATGGAATGTCAGCTAGTCCCCCTGTGAAGCCCTAAGAAAGTTTTTGTTTTTTACTTAAACCCTACTAATGTAGGGAAATGCACCCTCTCCCATCCTTTTGATTAGCATCCTACTTTGGCTGTTATTTCTTTTACAGACCTTAAGTTCAACATTTCTGGGTCGATTTGCTCTCTTTCTCCTGTTCACTGTTGTATCTCATTCCCTTACACCACCCAAACCCTTGATGGATTGCTTTTATTTGTGAATATGCAGGAAATTACTTGTCATCTGCCATTTTACAATTATCTTTTCCATTTATCTCAATTACTCAAGATAACTTGCCTTCTCGTTTGAAAAAACAAGAAATTAGGACAAATTTTTAAAAATTACCCTTAATTCCTCTTACAACTTCTAACTATATTTCTAGATTGACAACTGTAGTTGCTTGTATTCTAATGCTAATTCATGTTTTCCCAAAAACCTGTTTGCATGAGACTGGCTGCTTCTGAAAACCTGTTGTAAGTTGGTTCTAATTGGCAAATAAAGATGGCAACCACGAATAGCCAGAAAGGACAGACAGAAGCAGGATTTTAGGATTCCCAGGCTTGAGATATAGAGGAGGAAGAAGAGAGAGAGAGTCGCCATGCCAGGAGAGTGTGGAGAAGAGGAGGGTACCATACCTGAGAAGAGTTGCTATGTGAAAGACCAGGAAAGCTCGGCCTAGAGGTCTGCTCAACTGGGTCTGGAGCAGCCAAGATAGAACATAGAAATTGCAAGTAATAACTCAGGATTAATCACATGGAGGTTAGGCAGTGGCCCACCTATTGTGTTGTTTAATGCATATTAAATTAAATTAAAAGACTCTGTCTGTGTCTTTTATTCAGGAACATAAGCCATTGAGGTGGTTAGAAGAATCTGCTTTATTAATAATTATTTCAACAGCCAGCAATGGCTTCCCATTAAAATCTTCAAAATATAAAGTAATTATAATGTTATCATATTTTAGAGTATACAATTAGTGGCTTTTTATTGTGATTTATTCATATACATATATCATTATACTTTGTTCTTCTTTGCCCCACCCAATCCCCAGAATTACAGTTTCCTGAAACATAGATGAGTCCAATAAGAAGGGCTATATCCACAGTAACTTGAGAAGTTGACTAGGAAACCAGCACATTCAAAGCATTCCTAAAAAATAGTCAATTCCAGATCAGCCTGGAAAATTTTGTGAAACCTTGTCTCAAACAAAGCAAAACAAAGCAAAACAAAACAAAAACACACAAAACAAAACACACACAAAACAAAACAAAACACACACAAAACAAAACAAAACATAAAACAAAAAACCCAAACCCAAACCAAACCAAAACAGAACCAGGCCTAGGGAGATAGTTCAGTAATATGGTATAGGCATAGCTTGTGTGAGATATTGGGTTCAATTCCCAGTGTTGCCTCTTAATGTTATTTTATTGACCACATTATAGAATTGTAAGCTAAAGTGGCTTTATAAATATACCTATTAATATTCATCTATTCAAAACATGGGCAAAACAGGCATATTTTGTTATACCTTGTCCACTGTGTGCCATGAGGAAGGAGAGAGAATTACACCAGTGGGCTCCTGAAACAGCTAAATCTTTTATTACTCCCACCACATAAACAGAGTTGCTAATCTATCTGGGTCACCAGAAAAGGACTCTTATTTTTTTATTTTTAGCAGCACCGAACAGGGTCCAAGGCAGAGTTTATAAGCATAAAACCTGCCTGCAGATGAGTTGTGTTTTTTACGGTCATAATTTTTGCCAATCGGAACTTGGGGATTAAGGATTTTCACAAGTGTTTTATCATTGTCAGCTGACATTGAATGTAAGTGGTTTTGCCCAAACAATCAAATGAACCTGTTTCTTTTGTTAGTGGGCATTGTATTTTGGATAATTATTGTCGCTTAGAGAGGGGCTTGTTAGCAGGTAAGTCTCAGGGAAACTATTGTTGCTTAGAGAGGGAGTTGGTTAGCTTAGGTAAAAGGGAGTCTGAAGTCAAAATGGCAGCACTTAAGAAAATGTCCTTTATCTGCTCCCAGCAATTTGCATACTTGATTTTACATACAAACATATATGAAAGGATACCAAGTTGGGCTCATCAATGGTTATCTCTCAAACAAATTCAGAGTTGACATTTTATAGGGAAAATTGTTCCAATTTCCATCTGATGTAGCGATTACAATTTTAAATACAATCGAGCCACATACTTGGTCATCTTTGTTATACATATCATACACAATTACAGAATCAACTAATTTCATACTTCAGTATTCACAATAATTGCTTGTGTTGTAATATTTCAGAATAAGTTACTGGATTTCTTCAAATCAAAGCAGTATTCTGATTTTCCTATACAGAGCACCCTTCACTTTTTTTGTTCCTCAGTGTATAGATAAGTGGATTGAGTGCAGGAGTGATCACAGTGTACATGACAGCAATGATGCTGTCCTTTTCCAGGGAGCTCCCTGAATCAGGATTGATATAGATGAAGAGAACAGGAGCATAGAAAATTATGACAACCATGACATGAGAGGCACAAGTGGACAGTGCTTTGTGCAGCATGCTGCAAAAACGGGTCTTGAGAAAGAGATAGGTGATGATGTAGAAATAGGAGAGAAATGTCAGAAAGAAGAGGCCAATGGCAACTGTCCCTGTGAAAGTATTGAGCAGCCACCTGTTGAGTTTAGTGTTTCCGCAGGCCAGCTCCAATAATGGCTTAACATCACAGAAGAAATGATGGATATGGTTGGAACCACCAAAGTTCAATTGAGACGTCAATATGGAGTGAAGCAGAGCAGGAATAAAAGGAATGGTCCAGATGGCAACAGTCAACTGGATGCAGACCTGACTGTTCATGATGGAAGGGTAGTGGAGTGGTCTGCAGTTAGCCACAAAGCGTCAAATGCCATCACTGGCAGCAGCATGGCCCTGTGCTACCCAGGAAGTGGAAGAAATGCAGCTGAGTTATGCATCCCAAGAAGGAAATTGCTTTGCTTGTGAGAGAGGTTCTCCAGCATCTTTGGCAGTGTCACACGGAGTAGAGATATCTACACATGCCGGGTTTCCCAGGAAGAAATACATAGGTGAGTGGAGTCTTGGATCCAAGATGACAATCATTATGATGGCTCCAGTCTCAAACACATTGAAAAAAATACATGACCAGGAACATTAGAAAGAGAATAGGATTCAGTTCTTGTATATCTGTCACCCCAAGAGGAGAAATTCATTGACTAATGTTTGATTCAATAACACTTAAAAAGAAAAGATAGAATAGTTTGTGGTACACTAACCTTCTTGTCCATCAGTCTTTCTAGTCAATAATTTTCTTGCCAACCCAAACACAGTTTGTGAGAGTAAGTTCTATAACCCCACAGAGTTCTTGTGAAGATCTTATGTATATACCTATCAAACCATTAAATATTAAGTCTAAATTTCGGTTGTGAATTCCTAGTCAAGCATCTTTAATTTATTACATTTTTTACTAATAATGTCTTTTTATTGGAGACTCAGAACAGGTACCATCCTACCATTTTCTTTACCTGTGAGTATTTATGTTTTGATCCAACTTTTCTTTAATCTCTTTTGTTGTTCCTGACTGGGAGGAGCTTTTTAATTATCCCACCAGCCAGACTGCCTCACAAAAGGAGGAACATTCCTGAAGGGTTTTAACTTGAAAAAATAGGCAGGAATGAATTTGTTTTAATCACAGAGTTAATAGAAAGGACAGACAATTATCATAACATAGCAACTCACCTCATCTAAGAATGTATAATGTGTAGAAACATCTTTGCACTGATTTGTTTCTTATTCATGATTGAGCCAGATGAGGTAAGAAACATGATCACATTAATTTCTGGAGTCTGACCAGATGTGTTGTAGTATTTAATGGCTTAAGGTCTTCCATTAATCTGAACCATAAAACTTTAAAAATAGATCCCTAAGATTTTCTTTGGTCTCCAAATATACTCACCATGACTTAAGACTTCCTCCTTAGTTCCTCGAGTTTCATACTGCCATACTGATCCGAGACACTTTTGCATAATAAATTGCACTTTATGACATTTCTATTTCCAGCTTATGCTCAGACTAAAGAAAACCTTACCAGGTCACAGAGTATTCAAAAAAGAAAATGTCTGCTCTGTGACCTAGCAGTTGTTCCTTCAATTCATCAGGATTAACTACAAATACCTGTGGCATTAGTCTCTTTGAAATCTTGGCTTCTCTGTTACCTATTTAAGCTTATTCTTCAAATATTGAGGAGGTTTACTTATGCCTTCTCTGCTAGCATCACTAATGGTACCATGGTAAATAACTCTCTTGTGTTTTGTCTTTCCAAAAGTCAGGCTGCCTTAAATCATTACTAAAGTTTCCAGGATGGTTCATCCTCCACCATTTAGACTCTTTCCTCTCTATAAAATTAATTCCTGGCAAGTGAAGTCTTGTGTTCTAAAGAAATAAACAACTTTCATTTTACTTGCATAATCAAAAAAGAAGTGTTTTCAGTGAGTGAATACCATGTATGTTCTTTTGTGATTGGGTTACCTCACTCAGGAATTTCAGATTCATCCATTTTTAGTTCTATCCTCTTATTAGATTATTCTAATCAAGAAGTTTGAAGAATTAAGGTAATTCTTTCTGATATCAAAAAAGAATATTTGTAAAATTATCTTTATGTGTTTACCAAACTTCATAAGACATTAATATCTTCCAAAAAAAGAATTATTGAATTCATTGTTTTTATAGCTGAGTAATATTCCATTGTTAATGTACCACATTTTTTTGTATCCATTCCTGCTGTTGAAGGGCATCTGGGTTCTTTCCAGTTTCTGGCTATTATAAATAAAGCTGCTATGAACATAGTGGAGCATATGTCCTTGTTATGTGTTAGAGCATCTTCTGGGTATATGCCCAGGAGCGGTATAGCTGGGCATATCACTGATTATTGGACTTTAGCCCAGAAGCTTGAAACACCCAAGATTCAACTCACAGACCACATAAAGCTCATGAAGAATGAAGACCAAGTGGGGGGGGGGCTACAGTCTCTCTTAGAAGAAGTAACAAAATATTCAAGGGAGCAAATATGGATGCAAAGTGCAGGACAGAAACTGAAGGAGGGGCTGTCTGCAGACCATTCCACCTGGGTATCCATCCCATGTGCAGTCACCAAAGGTAGATGATGACGTGGGTGTCAGGAGGTGCATGCTGACAGGAGCCTGATATAGCTGTCCCTTTAGAAGTCTGCAAGAGTCTGACATACTCAGAGGCAGATGCTCACAGCTAACCATTAAACTGATCTTGGGGTTCCCAACAGAGAAGATAGAGTGAAGACTGAAGGAGTAGAAAGGGTATGGGACCCCATGAGGAAAGCAACAATCCCAACAACCAGAGTCCCCAGGGTCTAAACCACCAGCCTGGGAGCACTTAGGGAGGGACCCATGGCTCCAGCTATATATGCAAGGGAGCTATATATAAGTGGGAAAGAGATTCTTGGTCCCAGAAGGCTGGATACGGGGGTTGGTATCGAGGGTGGAGGTGAGGTTCTGAGGAGGGTGGTGTGGGTACACCTTCATAGAGGAGGAGGGGGAAGGGATAGAGGATTTCCCTGGGAGGAGGGGGAAAGGGGTAGGGGAAAACACCTAATTAATAAAGTCCCAAGAAAAGAAAAAAAGAAGTGGTTTATTTTTTTGGTTTTTCGAGACAGGGTTTCTGTGTAGCTCGGGGTGTCTGGAACTCACTCTGAACATGCTAGCCTCGAAAAGAAGGTGTTTTCAATGACTATTAAATGTTTTGAGAAAAGGACTCAGTGATTTGACTGTATGAAAGGTAAACGGAGTGAGGAGTCAGAGGGGGAAGGAAGGAAGAGGACAAGCTAGCAAGGAGAGGAGAGAGGTAGCAGCCATGGAGAACTATGGATGGATCAATAGCAGTCCTGGGTAACAATTTATATCTAAAGGTTAGGTATTGGGTAACAATTCTAATTGTGTGGCATCTTGTTAATCGAGCATTACCAAATATGTAAATATTGGATAATCTTTAAGCACTAAGAGTCTCGTTTCTACCAAGTACCGCATGGATGACGGTGGGTATCATCAGGTGCTCAGCCAAGCTTTGTGGAGACAGCGTGGTGGATTGGCAGAGCCAGCCTGGTGACTCGTAGATCTAGCTGTGGCCCACTTGGCTTCTGGTCTCAGAACATGGTGGCTTCAGCTAAGCAGAGCTGCCCCGCTGATTGGATAGCCGGCCATGCTGGGCTATTCTAAACTTTACTCGTTACAGGAAAAGGTTTCCTATTGAACTGTACACTCAGAATTTACTAAAAGAAAGGTAACTTTTAAAAGTTACCTTTAAAAAAAATTTTTTTTAATTATTCTTTTTTATTGGATATTTTATTTACATTTCAGATGTTATCCCCTTACCCCATTCTCCACCCCCAGGAGCCCCCAATCCCATCCCCCCTCTCCCTGCTTCTATGAGGATGTGCTCCCAGCCACCCTCATTCCCACCTCCCCACCCTCAAATTCCCCCATACTTGGACGTCCAGCCTTCATGGGACCAAGGATCTCCTCTCCCACCTATGCCCAACAAGGCCATCCTCCCCTACGTATACAGCTGGAGCCATGGGTCCCTCCCTATGTGCTCCCAGGTTGGTGGTTTAGACTCTCAGAGCTCTAGTCCTCAACATTAGGAAAGTACCTGAATTGCCTCCCTGAGATAAACTGGTAAGAGCAGACATAGCTGTGAGAAGTAGTTCTTCTGATTCCTTTCATTTAAAGATGTGCTGGATTCACTCTGTGCACATCAAAGAACAATGAGAATCAGTGTGTGGAGAGCCGGTGTGTTGTTGGGAGGTACAGAGAAAACTCCCTAAACTGCACTGGAGTTAGACAAAGGCTGACACCAGGGAGAGTCCTACAGAAGAGGAACCATACTGGGTGAATATACAATTTGTACATCTAAAAATACAAAATTAATGAACTGGAGAAAACTTCTTAGGGGCCTGATGGATTCTAGGCTTTATAGCTGGAAGACAGTCTGAGAAATTATGTAATCACTACAGTCCCTCTGTGAAAGTTGCCTTCAAACAACTCAGGGCATTTTCTTTAATAATCATGTATATTTTTTCTGTTTATTAACACAACAGTTTGTTCTGTTTATAAATTCAGCTCCTCTGAGACATGTTATTTATGAATCTTTGGACCAGAAAACAAAGCATATATTGTGTGTGTGTGTGTATGTGTGTGGTATGTATATATATGTATACATTTATCTTTTTTTTTTTTTAAGGAAAAATAGCATTTGGAATGGTCAAAGCTACTGATTCTGTTCAGAACTTGCAATATTTGAGGATTTCAGGTTGGCTTTAGGGTATGTTTAATTAAACATGATGATGAACTGAGATGAGGTGTGGTAATACAATGCAGAAGCCAAAAAGTCTTCACAATCTCATACATAGTGAGAGTTCATCTCAAGACCAACTCTAGGGGAACCAACACTGAACCCTCAGTATTGATGTTTGATGCTGCAGACAGATAATCCTCTAAAGAAAAAATATTACAGGAAATTTCCAAGTTTACTCCCAATGCATTTGCTTACCTGGCTGATTATTCACACCACAAGGACAAAGATTCTCAGGTTTTATGTACACAAACTGCACAGGTTGTAAAATATTGGAAGTGGCAGTTCATGTTGTGACTCTGGCCTACATTTCATCTCCAGAATCCCCTTTTACCATCAACAATTCTGGTGTTTTTAATGAGACAGATCTGGAGACATATAAGCCCCAAGGGGGCATGTCCCCTGGTACTGAGTTCAATGGGTATGAAAATAAACAAGGTACTTTTCCCCACTTGCAAAAGGAAGGTGTAATTTAGGGCATTTCTCCATGGTCCTCTATTTTTCACAAGCTACATGGGCACTAGCCCTATGAGATACATAAGCTAAGCCCCCAGCTTGACTATTGCTTTGTAGACATCCTTAGATCAGTAGAGAATATATGTTCATAGGTAAAACTAATAAAGATGAAGTGCCAGCAAGTGGGAAGCCAGTGATCCAAGCTCACTTATGTGATCATTGGAACAAGAGAGTTCCAAAACTAAGAGGACATCACAGAACTGGTGAATGATATTGGGCCCACAGAGTAGATGGACAAGTCACAGCTGTATGCATAACTCCAAAGATGATTCCACATGACACTGGCCCAGACAGCTAACACCTCATGCATACACGAGCTGACTCTTATGATGATTTTGTATCACACAACCACAAAACAGTCTTAGGACATGACTGTGAGTATGGCCATGGCAGTATAACTACAGGTTGTGAATGCAAAATCGTAGTGTACACTCTATGGGGAGATGTAGGCATGTGCATGAATGAGCTACAGATGGACTTGAGCACCATCATGGAAATGTAGCAAAGATTCAAGTCGGAGAGATGTTTCAAGAGGAAATGCTTAAGTGAACAGAGATGATATTCCAGAAAAATAACAGCAACAATAAAGATATTGCCAATTAAAACCACCAAGTCTAAAGCCAAAACAATTATTTCTACCTCAAGCTTCTGGAAAACCCCATGAGAAAAAAAATTCAGTCACTGCAGTGAAATTAGCCACATTCCTTCTTGATCTCTGAGAGCAGGATAAACCATAAGGACAGATATTTCTAAAGTTATTTACAAATCTAATGCACTTGGTGAAGTCAATTCATGAAGGCAGGACCACAAATCCATTATCACAAAGTGTGATTTTTCTTTCTATGCTAAAACCCAATTTAGTAATTTTAACTGTCTTTCAATCCATGTAAATAATGATTTTTAGATTGTATACTTTATTATCATCCGTTCTAATAACAAAAAGTAAAATTGCAACCCATTTAAAGCAATGTTTAAAAGCTAACTTCTATATGCATCAAAAGTCATTCACTATACATGTACACATGAATTATTGTTAGAGAAGTTGTGAAATACATGCTTTTTTACCCACATTCCTGTATCTGAAAGTTTTTTTTATCTATTAATACATAATAATTGTGATTTTATGGAGTGCATTGTGATATTTCAAAGATGTATAATGTATCACCAATTTTTATAATGTCACTATCTAAATCTGTTATTAGAAGTCTATAGTCATTTACTATGACAAAAAATTCTTAGTTTTTCCTTGTGTGTTCTTTTACAAAGCATAAAATTAACAGTGTATACTATGTTGATCATAGCTGGGGCAACAATTATGAGATTCAGTGGTCATGCTAAATGTATAAATTTAATAGAAAGTTCTAAATTTTCTTTAGAAATATGAGGAAAATCTATATTTTTTTATGGCTATATGTTACAAACAGAAATAAAAATATCTACTAAGCATAGTCATTTAGTCTAATTTTCAATTAAATAAACTCAAAACTATCCCTATTTTTCTTATACCTAGACATTTAACACTGGGCTGTGAAAAAATAATACCGTAAAAAAATATTACCAAAAACAAACTAGATATTTGGTGAAATCCAAATCAAAGTTTCAAAACATTTATTCACAGAAATAGAAAGAAAAAAATCTTAAAAGGAATATCAAAGCACAAAAACCCGTAATGGATAAAGCAGTTCTATGTAAAATAACATTGCTGGACATACCACCATACTTGATTTCAAGTTAAACTACAGAACCATACAGTAAAAGCTGCATGATACCGACACAAGACCAGATAGTTAAATCAAACAGTATAAAATAGAAGTTTCTGATATAATCCCAATGTATTTTTTTTTTCAAACATGTCAAAACTACACATTGGACAAAAGATACCTGGGTGTTTGGAAAACCAGATATCCATATGTAGAATAAAATTACACTCTATATCTTACCTTTAAAAACAAACTCCAAATGTATCAAACACTTCAATTTAAGACCTTTGAAATTTCTGAAAGAATTAGGGAGAAATTGGGGAAAACACCTTAAGGTATAAGTTGTCTTACTTTTGTTTTTCAAAAAATAACTTAAAGGATAAAGGGCTTATTCTAGCTCACAATTTAAGGATATAACCTAGTCTTCTGAGGATTTAAGGCAGCAGCAGCATATAGAAAGACAGCCATACTGCCCCCATAGTCAGGAAATAGAGAATGATGAATTCCTGTGTTCGGAAATGGAATTTTCTGATTTCACTGGGGACCCAATTGTGTCATTGATGTTTTTCTGAACTGCCCTTATGAAAGGATTTTATATTTTTTTTAACTTTGGGAAGAACTTTTTTAAATTAATTTTTATTGGATATTTTATTTACATTTCAGATGTTATCCCCTTTCCGTCTTCCTCCCACCTTCAGAAGCTACCTATCCCATCCCCCTTCCTCCTGCTTCTATGAGGATATTCCCCGACCCAGCCACCCATCCACTCCCACCTCCCTGCCCTCGAATTCCCCCACACTGGGGCATCCAGCCTTCACAAGACCAAAGACTTCCTCTCCCACTTATCCCGACAAGGCCATCCTCCCATACATATACAGCTGGACCCATGAGCTCTCCGTATGTGCTCCCAGGCTGGTGGATATTTTTGCTGATGCAGACACATGGAGGATCTTTTGCTGAGAACAGACATGTGGTGATTTTTTGTAGGCAGCTTGGAAAAAGGGTATGTGATGTATTCACTTGTTTGTGGATATTAGCCATTAAATAAGTAATAACCAACTTACATCCCAGAGAGTTTAGGTAAAGAGGAAGGGACTAGGGGCAGGGACACATGGCTCTCTCCCTTGAGGCAGAAATAGAATAGGTTTCATGGGTTGACTGGGGGTGAGTGGGGATGGGAACTGGAGGATAAAGTGGGGAGAAGGAAGAGAATAGGATTGAGGGAGGTAATGTGAGGAGAGATAGCTGGAACTGAGGGACACTGGAGGGATGATATGGAAATCGAGTGCAGTGGAAACTTCCAAAGTATATGAAAGCAATCCTAATGAGTTTTCTTAATAATAAAGGGAGATGGAATCTCAATGGGCCATCTTGTGTTATCAAATAATGCTTCTGATGGTGGGGCTGGGTTGCAGGTAATTGATTTATTGGCCAAAAAGTCTCATGGAAATCCCAAAATAACCCAGGCTGTTGCAAAAACAATGGGTTTGATCTCCATAAACTGACATCAGAGTCCCATTGCCCAGGATAAACCCACACAAGTTATTGACTATTGAGAAGTCCAGCTGGTGCCTATGAGGAGACTTCATCCCATGGTCTAGTCTTTAGTACAGGAATGTACACTGCTGTCTTCCAAAGAGAAATGTAAACAACAAACCAGCCACAAAACCTTTGACTTAAATCTGTCCTGGCTGCAAGATATGCTAAGGTAGTAATAGTCCCAGAACTTGTGGGAGTAGCCAGCCAATGTCTGATTTGATTTAAGGTCACTCCATGAGACTGAACCTATACCTGGCACTGATTTGGTGATGAAGAACCAGAGACTAGATAGCTCAGCCCTAGAGTAAAACCAAACAATACTCCTACAAACAAACAAATGAACAAACAAATAAATAGAATCTATAAAATGACTCCTAATGATATTCTGCTATAATTAAAGATCAGTGCCTAAATAGTCATCATCAGAGAAGCTGCATTCTGCGGCAGACAGAAAAAGATGCTGAAACCCATAGCCAGACATCACTCAGGGAGAGACCCTTGGAATGCATAGATCTAAATGGGATGTCTTCATCAAACCTCTCCCATCAGAGCTCAGAGAACACCTTAGAAGAGGAAGAAATAAGAGCCATTAGAGAATGGAAGACACCAGAACAAAACCCTCTGAATCAACTAAGCAAGGCTTATATGAACTCACAGATATGGAAAGCAAGCATGAAACCTACACAGGTCTGCAAGAGGTCCTCTGCATACTTATTAAAACTTCCAGCCTAGTATTTTTATGAGGCTTTGAGTGTGTGAATGAGTGGGTCTCTGCTTCATGTCACTTCTTTTGGGACTTTTTTTTTCTTTCCTTTTTGGGTCGCCTTGTCCAGCTTTGATGTGATGAATCTTGTTTTATCCTAGTATATTTTATTTTGTCATGTTTGGTTGAATGAGTGGGTCTCTGCTTCAGTCACTTCTCTTGGAACTTTTCTTTTTTTTTTCCTTTTTTGGTTGCTTGTCACGCTTTGGTGTGATGAATCTTGTTTTATCCTATTACATTTTATTTTGTCATGTTTGGTTGCTAACACTTAGAAACCTATTATTTTTGGTGGAAAACAGAAAGGGAGTAGATCTGGAGGGGAGGAGAGTTGGGGGGGAAATTGAGAGGAGAAGAGGACAGGGAAAATAAAAATGTAAGAGAAAAGAGAAAAAGCATAATAAATTTATTCCCTTTTCTAAATGTATTAAACCCAAAAAGGTACAAACAGATAAACAAACAAGTACTATTTATTTATCTTAAAAATGGATGGTACATACATATTTCTTAATCTAATGACATGAAAAAAAACATTAGAATAGATTCTAAGATAAGAAAAAGTGATAAACTGATATTCTCAAAAAAAACCTCAGGAAAACGATTCTGGGCCTAGGGCTCTACATGTTCAAATATATTTTGTATTATGCAGGAAAACATCATTTCATACCACCATATACTTTTTCTATATATTTTTTCATTGTCCAATTTTCTCTATAACATACATGATTAAAATTTACAAATCTAGCTGTTTCTAAGCTTATTCACTCCCTGGTTATTTACACCTCAGAAGAGTTCTTTAGATTTCTTCAAGTCAGAGACATCTGCTCATCTTCCTATTCAATGCACTCCTCACTTCCTTGTTCTCAAAGTGTAGATGAGTGGATTGAGAGCAGGAGTAACCACACTGTACATAATGGCAATAAATTCTGTCCTGATCCAGAGAGCTGCCAGAGGCAGGGCAAAATGTAGATAAAAAGAGCAGGAACATAGAACAGAATAACTACCCATGAAATGAGAGCACAAGTAGACAGTCCCTTTGTGGAGCATGCTGCAAGAACGGGTCTTGAGGAGAAGATAGGTGATGATGTAGAAATAGGAGAAAATGTCAGAAAGAAGGTAATGAGGGCAATGGTGCCTTGACTGTATTGAGCAGCCAAAGGTTGAGCTCAGTGTTTCCACAGGCCAGATCCAGCAATGGCTTAATATCACAGAAGAAATGTGATTTTATGGAGTGATTGTGATATTTCAAAGATGTATAATGTATCACCAATTTCTTATATGTCACTATCTAAATCTGTTATTAGAAGTCTATAGTCATTTTACTATGACAAAAAAATTCTTAGTTTTTCCTTGTGTGTTCTTTTACAAAGCATAAAATTAACAGTGTATACTATGTTGATCATAGCTGTGCAACAATTATGAAGATTCATGTGGTCATGCTAAATGTATAAATTTAATAGAAAGTTCTAAATTTTCTTTAGAAATATGAGGAAAATCTATATTTTTTTCTGGCTATATGTTACAAACAGAAATAAAATATCTACTAAGCATAGTCATTTAGTCTAATTTTCAATTAAAATAAACTCAAAACTATCCCTATTTTTCTTATACCTAGAACATTTAAACACTGGGCTGTGAAAAAATAATACCGTAAAAAAATATTACCAAAAACAAACTAGATATTTGGTGAAATCCAAATCAAAGTTTCAAAACATTTATTCACAGAAATAGAAAGAAAAAAATCTTAAAAGGAATATTCAAAGCACAAAAGACCCGTAATGGATAAAGCAGTTTATGTAGAAAATAACATTGCTGGACATACCACCATACTTGATTTCAAGTTAAACTACAGAACCATAACAGTAAAAGCTGCATTGATACCGACAACAAGACCAGATAGTTAAATCAAACAGTATAAAATAGAAGTTTCTGATATAATCCCAATGTATTTTTTTTTCAAACATGTCAAAACTACACATTGGACAAAAGAACCTGGGTGTTTGGAAAACCAGATATCCATATGTAGAATAAAATTACACTTCTATATCTTACCTTTAAAAACACTCCAAATGTATCAAACACTTCAATTTAAGACCTGAAACTCTGAAAGAATTAGGGAGAAATTGGGAAAACACTTAAGGTAAAGTTGTCTTACTTTTGTTTTTCAAAAATAACTTAAAGGATAAAGGGCTTTATTCTAGCTCACATTTAAGGATATAACCTAGTCTTCTGAGGATTTAAGGCAGCAGCAGCATATAGAAAGACAGCCATACTGCCCCCATAGTCAGGAAATAGAGAATGATGAATTCCTGTGTTCGGAAATGGAATTTTCTGATTTCACTGGGACCAATTGTGTCATGTGATGTTTTTCTGGAACTGTCTTATGAAAGGATAATATTTTTTTTTAACTTTGGGAAGAACTTTTTTAAATTAATTTTTATTGGATATTTTATTTACATTTCAGATGTTATCCCCTTTCCGTCTTCTCCCCCTTCAGAAGCTACCTATCCATCCCCTTCCTCTGCTTCTATGAGGATATCCCGACCCACCCATCCTCACTCCCACCTCCTGCCCTCGAATTCCCCCACACTGGGCATCCAGCCTTCACAAGGACCAAAGACTTCCTCTCCCACTTATGCCGACAAGGCCATCCTCCCTACTATACAGCTGGATGCATGAGTCTCTCCGTATGTGCTCCAGGCTGGTGGATATTTTTGCTGATGCAGACACATGGGAGGATCTTTTGCTGAGAACAGACATGTGGTGTTTTTTTGTAGGCAGCTTGGAAAAAGGGTATGTGATGTATTCACTTGATTTGTGGATATTAGCCATTAAATAAGTAATAACCAACTTACATCCAGAGAGTTTAGGTAAAGAGGAAGGGACTAGGGGCAGGGACACATGGCTCTCTCCCTTGAGGCAGAAATAGAATAGGTTTCATGGGTTGACTGGGGGTGAGTGGGGATGGGAACTGGAGGATAAAGTGGGGAGAAGGAAGAGAATAGGATTGAGGGAGGTAATGTGAGGAGAGATAGCTGGAACTGAGGGGCACTGGAGGGATGATATGGAAATCGAGTGCAGTGGAAACTTCCAAAGTAAATGAAAGCAATCCTAATGAGTTTTCTTAATAATAAGGGAGATGGAATCTCAATGGGCCATCTTGTGTTATCAAATAATGCTTCTGATGGTGGGGCTGGGTTGCAGGTAATTGATTTATTGGCCAAGAAAGTCTCATGGAAATCCCAAATAACCCAGGCTGTTGCAAAAACAATGGGTTGATCTCCATAAACTGACATCAGAGTCCCATTGCCCAGGATAACACCCACACAAGTTATTGACTATTGAGAAGTCCAGCTGGTGCCTATTAGGAGACTTCATCCCATGGTCTAGTCTTTAGTACAGGAATGTACGCTGCTGTCTTCCAAAAGAGAAATGTAAACAACAAACCAGCCACAAAACCTTTGACTTAAAATCTGTCCTGGCTGCAAGATATGCTAAGGTATAATAGTCCAGAACTTGTGGGAGTAGCCAGCCAATGTCTGATTTGATTTAAGGTCACTCCATGAGACCGAACCTATACCTGGCACTGATTTGGTGATGAAGAACCAGAGACTAGATAGCTCAGACCTAGAGTAAAACCAAACAATACTCCTACAAACAAACAAATGAACAAACAAATAAATAGAATCTATAAAATGACTCCTAATGATATTCTGCTATATTTATAGATCAGTGCCTAAATAGTCATCATCAGAGAAGCTGCATTCTGCGGCAGACAGAAAAAGATGCTGAGAACCATAGCCAGACATCACTCAGGGAGAGAACCCTTGGAATGCATAGATCTAAATGGGATGTCTTCATCAAACCTCTCCCATCAGAGCTCAGAGAACACCTTAGAAGAGGAAGCATAAGAGCATTAGAGAATGGAAGACACCAGAACAAAACCCTCTGAATCAACTAAGCAAGGCTTATATGAACTCACAGATATGGAAGCAGCAAGCATGAAACCTACACAGGTCTGCAAGAGGTCCTCTGCATACTTATTATAACTTCCAGCCTAGTATTTTTATGAGGCTTTTGAGTGTGTGAATGAGTGGGTCTCTGCTTCATGTCACTTCTCTTGGGACTTTTTTTTTCTTTCCTTTTTGGGTCGCCTTGTCCAGCTTTGATGTGATGAATCTTGTTTTATCCTAGTATATTTTATTTTGTCATGTTTGGTTGAATGAGTGGGTCTCTGCTTCATGTCACTTCTCTTGGAACTTTTCTTTTCTTTTCTTTTTTTTTTCCTTTTTTGGGTTGCCTTGTCACGCTTTGGTGTGATGAATCTTGTTTTATCCTATTACATTTTATTTTGTCATGTTTGGTTGTTAACACTTAGAAACCTATTATTTTCTAGTGGAAAACAGAAAGGGAGTAGATCTGGAGGGGAGGAGAGTTAGGGGGAAATTGAGAGGAGAAGAGGACAGGGAAAATACAATGTAAGAGAAAAGAGAAAAAGCATAATAAATTTATTCCCTTTACTAAATGTATTAACCAAAAGGTACAAACAGATAAACAAACAAGTACTATTTATTTATCTTAAAAATGGATGGTACATACATATTTCTTAATCTAATGACATGAAATAAAACATTAGAATAGATCTAAGATAAGAAAAAGTGATAAACTGATATTCTCAAAAAAAACCTCAGGAAAACGATTCTGGGCCTAGGGCTCTACATGTTCAAATATATTTTGTATTATCAGGAAAACATCATTTCATACCACCAGATACTTTTTCTATATATTTTTCATTGTCCAATTTTCTCTATAACATACATTATTAAAATTTACAAATCTAGCTGTTTCTAAGCTTATTCACTCCCTGGTTATTTACACCTCAGAAGAGTTCTTTAGATGTCTTCAAGTCAGAGACATCTGCTCATCTTCCTATTCAATGCACTCCTCACTTCCTTGTTTCTCAAAGTGTAGATGAGTGGATTGAGAGCAGGAGTAACCACACCGTACATGATGGCAATGATTCTGTCCTGATCCAGAGAGCTGCCAGAGGCAGGGACAGATGTAGATAAAAAGAGCTGGAACATAGAACAGAATAACTACCATGAAATGAGAGGCACAAGTAGACAGTGCTTTGTGGAGCATGCTGCAAGAATGGGTCTTGAGGAGAAGATAGGTGATGATGTAGAAATAGGAGAGAAATGTCAGAAAGAAGGTAATGAGGGCAATGGTGCCTGTGACTGTATTGAGCAGCCAAAGGTTGAGCTCAGTGTTTCCACAGGCCAGATCCAGCAATGGCTTAATATCACAGAAGAAATGATGGATATGATTGGGACCACAGAAGCTCAAACGAGATGTCATTACAGAGTGAAGCAAGGCAGGGAAAAAAAGCCCATGGTCCAGATAGTAACAGTCATGTGAACACAGAGCTTGTGATTCATGATGACAGAATAGTGGAGTGGTCTGCAGATAGCCACAAAGCGGTCAAATGCCATCACTGGCAGCAGCATGGCCTCTGTGCTACCCAGGAACTGGAAGAAATGAAGCTGAGTTATGCATCCCAAGAAGGAAATTGCTTCACTTGTGAGAGAGATTCTTCAACATCTTTGGCACTGCTACAGTGGAGAAGCAGATATCTAGACATGCTAGGTTTCCCAGGAAGAAATACATGGGTGAGTGGAGTCTTGGGTCCAAGATGACGATCATCAGATGGCTCCATTCCCAGTTATATTGACAAAGTAGATGGTGAAGAAAATGGCAAAGAGAATAGGGTTTAATTCTTGTATGTCTGTCACTCCCAGGAGGAGAAATTCAGTGACTGAGGTTTGATTGGACATCACCTATAAGAAAGGACAATTATTATACAATACTACCCTGCATGTTGACTAGTCTTTCTCACCATAGATTTTCTATTCATAATCAAAGTATTTTGAGAGTGAGGTATTGTTTTCCATGATGCCTTCTCAAGTTTTTCATAGTATTTATCCATTATTATGTTAAACATCAATGTAAAATGAATGCTGTGGGCTGTGATCAAGCATCTTATTTACTGTATTATCCCTAATCCTTTTCTTTTTAGTTAGTGACCTTGAGTAGAACACAAGCCCACATTTTCTTTATGTGAACATTTTCATTTTGAGCCTATCTTCTCCTTATCTCTTAAGTTTGCTCCAAGCTTTTAAGTAGCCCACCAAGTCAACATCTTCAAGGTAAATACAGTTGACTGATTCCAACTAGAGGAGGATATGAGTAGATGGACTCATTCCAACTACTGACCCTTTAAATAAAAGAAATATAGCATCGAAGGAATTGGCTGATATGATTACATGAAATTAAAATATTCTGCAGGAAAATATGCTATCCACAGGGCCTACAGAATGGGCAAAAATATTCTCTAACTATACTTCAGGCAAAGAAATATATCTAAAGTATGTAATGGATTACAAAAGCTAACCACAGAAAACTCTACTAATCAATAAATGGAATGAATACCTAAATAGACATTTCTCAAAAAAAGCTATGAATGACTAATAAATAGTTTTAAAGTGTTCAACTTAGTTAGCTACCAAAGAAATTCAAGTTAGTCTACTTTGACATTTCTCTCACTTAATGACACAATGGTGATCATTAAGAAAGCAGATGACAACAAATGCTGGTGAGAAATGTAAAGTGATGCAGCCACCATGGAAACTAGACTGGTTTTCTCTAAAAATTAAAAGTAGAACCACGTGACCCAGCTATACTGAATCTGGGATGAACCCAAAGGACTCTATGTCCTACTACAGAGATACTTGCAAATCCATTGTTCATTCCTGCTGCTTTCATAGTGATCAGGAAAATGAATCAGCCTAGATGTTCATCAAGCAGCAATGAATAATGAAAACTTAGTATATATTCAAAATGTAAATTTCGTACATCTGTAAAGTAAAAGAAATATGGATTTGCAGGAAACTGTGATGTTAAACCACGTAAACTAGGCACAGAAAACAAAATGCCAATATTTCCTTCTAATATTAGTCAGCTAGTTTAACTATGTGGAATTAAGTGGTTGTATCTGGTATGTAAACTACAAATGTAATCTACAAAGAGACATGTGACTAGGAAAAAAGATTTCTTAATATCAACCTAGGAAACATCATGGAAACAGATGATCACAATAGCCAAAGTCTAACCATATCTGTGTATATTCTTCCCAACTGTATTTGATGATGGGCTTCAAGTTCCCTAAAATATCAAGCCATTAAATATTTCCAAGTTATATTTCTCAATGGTATGTGAGCACATGTAGAGGCAATGTGCTGATATCAGATGTTTCCTAATTTTATTTATTATTTATTTATTATTTATTTATTTATTTATCCATTATTATCTATGTATTTATTGATTGATTGATTGATGATTGATTGATGAAGTGTAGTGTCCCGCTGAATCTGTTGGTCACCGATTTACCTAGGCTGACTTGACAGAGAGCTCCAGAAATTCTCCTGCCTCTACCTCCTCAGGTCCCCATATTCAAACACAGATTACCACACACTGTTCTTTATTGCTGAGTGTTAAGGATCTAAACCTGAGTCTTCCTGCTTGGATAGCAAGCATTAACAGATGGGACCATTTCCCCAGAACTCTTCCTCTGTTGTTGGCTTGTTTGTTTGTTTATTGGGACATGGTCTCCATATAAGCACAATTCTCCTGCCTCAGCCTTCCAAGTGCTGGGATTACAGTCCTGTGTTGCTCTTACTTGTCTAAGTTACTTCTTGCATTACACATTGTGCTTTTTTGTGCTTCTCTTTCCTAGATGCCCTGAGGTGTTCTTTTAATCCTAGTGACCCTAGATCAGAAAAGCTCTTCCTCTGTGAATTCAGCAGTCCCTCCCTCATTTCACCAGCAGCAATTGCCAAATACTCATTTTAGTATGCTTGAAATCCTGTCTTTTCTTGTAGTCTAGCTTCTTGGGCCTTTCATAAAATAGCTCACTCGTCAGATACTAAAGAACTTTTTTCTCTTCTGGCTCCATCAGTGTGACAATGGTAGCTGTGTTCTCTTCTGAGATCCCAGAAGTTGTCTGCTGCATCAGTTTCCTCCTCAGATTCTGGATGGGTCCAGATCTTTTCTCATCTAAAAACATGTTTTCTTATTAGTCTGTATTGTTTTTCAAACAGCAACCCCTCCATTCTTTTCTTTCAAACTCATTTTTCTGTAGAAACATATCTTTTCTTTTTAAGTGCATACTTAAAATAATAGTGTTCCTTTCAATGAAATAAAACTCTTAAGTAAATATGAATGAATTAATTGAAAGACATTTAATATTTGATTACACCTTCAAAGTTTACTAAAAGGCTTTTGGAGTTGCTTTCCTTTCTCTTGGTAGTGGAAAGAACCATGAATTACCTCTCAAGAAACACAGATAGAGCAGTCATCATTATGAGAAGTAGCTTCCTCATGGTTCCTTTCTTTTAAAGATGCCCTGGATTCACTGTGTACATGAACAAAGAATCAGAATCATTGTAGGGGTCCAGTGTTGCTGGTAGTCACCAAGAGAACTCCTTAGCTTCAGGGGAGTTGAATAGAGACGACATGGTTTGCTTCCTACAAGGGGAATCACTCACGTTTAGAAATAACTAGAGGAAGAAAATAATAACGAACTGGGAGAAAGTATAAGGATTCTGAGGGATTCTATAGCTTTATAACTGAAGACATTCTGAGAAATGAGGTTATCAATGGGTATTCTGTCAAGGATTCTTTCAAACAATTCAAGGTGGCTTTTTTTTTTTAGTGATACATATTCTACCTGTCTATAAACATAATAGACGTTTTATCTAGACCTCATGGCAAATATATTACCATTCTCTGAGCTAGAAATCAAAAAATAGCACAAAACACATATGGGGAAATATTTACCTATTAAGGAATACTATCAACCAGACTGTTCTGTACAATCAGAACTCTGTTAACCACACTTTTAATATTTAGAGCTTTAGGATTTGGAGAGTGTTTAGAGAACCAAGTACAATGCAATTAGATGAGTCATAGCAATGAAATAGAGAAGCCCAGGAGCCTTCATGATCTGCATACACAGTGAGGAGTCCATTACTAGAAAGGAAATATGCCTGAATCAGCTTATTGGTGTTTAATGTTACACACTGACAACTAAAGAATGGAATTTTAATCCTAATTCACTCTCTTACCTGACTGACTCTTAAACTTTTTTTTTTCAGGTGCATTCCATAAGTTGTGCAAGTGGGAAGTATTTGAAGTGACAGTTCATGTGTGCACTGAAGTTACATCTTCATCTTATAGACACTTCTCTACTGTCCTGAAATTCTGCAAGCACTCTAACAAGATCGAGCTCTAGACATAGAAGTCCCAATGGAGCTTGTCCCTTGGGCTGAGCAGGTTAGATGTGAAAATTAATAAGGTATTTTCCCCACTTGTCATAGGGGAAATTGCTTCTGTGTTTCTTAGCTCTCTTGTGTATATTTTTTTTAACTTTTGTTTGTTCATTAGTTTCAGGTATATGAACAACACATGGTTTAAGTGGCTGTGTACATTAACACAATCAATTTCATTTTTATCACTGGGCTTTTGATGAGATAAGTGCAAAACACTTATACATGGTATGGAATTTTAAGCCTCATTTCAACAATGATTAATGCTGCAATAAATGTGTATAAGCTGAGTTCTCTGCTAATCATTTCTCCTATCACTATTTTTCTCTATAGTTCACTTTCGTCAAACCAAGATCATATAGCCCAAATTTGGACTTAGATTTGCCAACTCCGCTAATAGAGTTTAAACCCTGGTAATGGAAGGCTTTGTCAACTAGTAGACCACACCACTACTCCACTGCAAGTTTTCCTTTCCTACCCTCCCTATCTGTTTTTAGAGTATATACTGTGTGAACAATAAAATCTTGCCAGCTTAATCGGACTTCTGACGCTGCCTCTTATTTTCTGGTGCATCTGTCCTCTCCACATCTAAGTTTCACTTGATTGTCCAGTTGACTGGAATTGTATATGTTATAGTCTTTGAGGCAAAATTACTTCCTACATATTCTTTTTCCTTGCTATTTAAAAGCCTTCCCCATCCATAGCCCCTTCTTTCTTAAATTTCATTTCTACTGTAATCAGCTTTACAGAACAAAGAGAGCTGTGTAGCACAGTTTCTTGTCTCAGCAAGTACAACTTCCATAAAGTATCCATATATCTTCCAGTACTAGACAGTAGACCCTGTGGCAATGGGCAAAGAAACACCATATTGGTGGTGTGGTTCTTATTATATGAGTCAGGGGAGAGCAAGTAGGAGTTTGTTCATCACATCTTAGGTTGATGCTTGACTTGGTGCCAAAATTATTTTATGCCACATTGTATGTTAGGACACATAAAAAATCAAATCAAACAATCAAATCCAGGTAGTGCAACATTGGAGAAGAGATCTATATTATGCCATGCCTCATGGTTTTGGTGAGCAAAGATGCCTAGAGACCTGCCCTTCAGCAAGTAGGCTATAGACACACAGATCATAATGTAGAGCAGCCATGCCACCCCTTATAGCACAGGTAAGCCATAGACACTTGTCTGGCATCTCACCATAAAGCTCATCAGAGGAAGCCACCCAGTGGTGCAACCATGCATCAGAAGCCTCCACAATGTGAGAGTATGTGGCAGACAGACAGGAGAGAAAGTGAAGTGGAACTGCTTGAGCATTATGAAGACAGATGGAACTGGAGTGTCAAGTGTGGAGAGAAGTGGCCTGCTGTGAGTGGCCAGCCCAGCTAACAGGAGCCTTGGTGAGGTTTAAGCCTGAGCAGCCACTGACGTTCATGATTGGATCCTTGACTAAGCAGCAGCAGGAGGTAGTTTCAATGTCCATGGTCCATATTGTCACTAGAGAAAATGAAGTCAACTCCAGTCAGGCCAGTGGCAAGGTACCATTTAAATTTCTAGTAGCTGTTCAGAAGTGGCCTTGCCCCTTATTGGTTGCAGTGCTTTTGGGAACTAGTGTCACATGTAACCAGCAGTTGGACTTGGGAGAGCAGGCCCTGAATGTTGATCAGGCAACACTGTGGAGCTGGCTGTCATGGTGTGGGTGTGGGTGAGCTGTCCCTGAAGACATGAGTGTGGGAGAACTGATCCTACCATTACTAGTCTACTATATGTTGGGACAGCTGCAGTACACAAAGCTGCCCATAGGGTCACATTCACTGTTGTAAACTTCTTATTCAATTTATGATTTGATTTTCTGTGTGAACTTGTGATGAACTTTTTACCCTGTGATCATGTATTTTGAAAGATGTATAATGCTGAGTACAAAGAAAACATCCAAACTGTGCTGAGGAGAACTTTTTGAGACAGAACGGTGTTTTGTTTTGTTTTTTTTTGTTTTGTTTGTTTTGTTTTAAAGACAGATGTGAGCAGAGCTTTTTAGTACTGAAGAGAAATTTTTAGGCAGAATTGAACTCAAGAAGAACTTGGAAGTGTAGACATGGGATTGGGAGAAAAGGCATTGAGAGTTAAAGCATTATTGTGATATCAGAGCAGGAGGAGAGAACAAGATTAGAAGGAGAGTGCAGAGTGGAGTAACTTAGAAACTCAAGGTAACAAAAAACTAAGAGAGCAATATGCAGAATGCAGAGTGAAAGAGGAAAACAGAGGAAGCTGAAAAGAGCAAAAGGAGCAGGCAGGCTTCTCCTTACCATGGGCCAGAACAGGTCTTTTCTTAATAACAAGGCAGGCTTAGTCTTATTGAAAGGAACAAAGGTTTCTACTTACAAACTTGGGCTTAATTCATTTAACATTAAAAGGGTAGAAGATTTTTCTTTCTCTATGTAATAAAGATTTGTGCTCAATTTTCATCCAGAATGAGTGAGTTCTTTCTGCACTGGTGCTTGTGTAAGTATGTAATTGTGAAAATGTATGCAAGTTGGGCCCAACTGCTTTCAATGGCAATGTATAAATGTGCATGCATGAGTCTGTATATGAATTCATGTGAGTTTATCCATATTTGCTTATGTTTTTCCTTCTGTAAGCATTATTCTCTTTTCTCAATAGAAGTTTATTGTTTCCATTACCCCTAGCCTGACAAGCAAGAGGCTGTGACAAAAGGGAAAGGACTCTGGCAATTAATCCTTTACTGAATAATTCCCCATTAGTCTACAGGTATTAGTTGCCTCAACCAGGGGTTTTTAACCCCCAGAAAGAGAAATAAAGTTTTTAGAACATTTTAGAAGTTATCATCAGCAATTAAATATAGTTACAGAGCTAGAATGTCTGGAGACCATCAGCCTTTAAACCACACCAGAATCCTACTTTGTGTCTCCTTTCAACTGGCACCAGTCCTGGAGGCTCCAGACAGGGGTGGTACTAGATACACACATAAAATTCCAGCAAGTAAGAGTTGGAAGTGAGTATTGAAGAATTCAAGACCAGCCTGAGCTACAGGAGACCTAATCTCAAAAATAATAACCAATAATAAAATGTTAAAAATATAAACTTATCCCTCTCTACCAACAGCCCAATATTAACAGAATCAGAATTAAGTTTAAAAGAAATAGTTTGTCACAGAAACTTTTAGTAGCTCATTCACAATTTGCAACTAACTTTTCAAATTTAGATACCATAGTTTTAATAATTCCTCAAAATAAGCAAGCATAATGATATTTCACCAAATAATATGAGTTGAAAGATAAGTTTAAGTACTAAATATACTAGACATGGGTAGTATACATAAATTTCTATACACAATTACATATAAGACACATTATAGTTTAATTTAAAGTCAGTGCTATCAACTGATAGGCCAAAATCAAATTCAGTAAACGTATTTTATGATTAGAGGCACACAAATTAAGTTTCCCTTGCTTTAAAAGATCAATACCATTAGATCTTTTTACATCATTCATTTTTCAGTAAAATATGTGTACATCTACTATATATAAGAACATATCTTAATTTCAGAAATATATCTTAATTTCTCATTGCCTGGTTATTTACACCTCAGCAGAGTTCTTTAGATTTCTTCAAGTCACAGCCATCTTCTCACCTTCCTATTCAATGCACTCCCCTCACTTCTTTGTTTCTAAAAGTGTAGATGAGTGGATTGAGAGCAGGAGTAACCACACTGTACATGATGGCAATGATTCTGTCTTGATCCAGAGAGCTGCCTGTGGTGGGACGAATGTAGGTGAAGAGAACAGGAACATAGAGCAGAATAACAACCATGAAATGAGAGGCACAAGTAGACAGTGCTTTGTGGAGCATGCTGCAAGAATGGTCTTGAGGAAAAGATAGGTGATGATGTAGAAATAGGAGAGAAATGTCAGAAAAAAGGGAGTGAGTGCAATGGTGCCTGTGACTGTATTGAGCAGCCAAAGGTTGAGCTCAGTGTTTCCACAGGCCAGATCCAGCAATGGCTTAATATCACAGAAGAAATGATGGATATGATTGGGACCACAGAAGCTCAAACGAGATGTCATTACAGAGTGAAGCAAGGCATGGAAAAAGCCCATGGTCCAGATAGTAGCAGTCATGTGAACACAGAGCTGGTGATTCATGATGACAGAATAGTGGAGTGGTCTGCAGATAGCCACAAAGCGGTCAAATGCCATCACTGGCAGCAGCATGGCCTCTGTGCTACCCAGGAAGTGGAAGAAATGCAGCTGAGTTATGCATCCCAAGAAGGAAATTGCTTTGCTTGTGGAGAGGAGGTTCTCCAGCATCTTTGGCAGTGTCACAGTGGAGAAGCAGATATCTAGACATGCTAGGTTTCCCAGGAAGTAATACATGGGTGAGTGGAGTCTTGGGTCCAAGATGACGATCATCAGGATGGCTCCATTCCCAGTTATATTGACAAAGTAGATGGTGAAGAAAATGGCAAAGAGAATAGGGTTTAATTCTTGTATGTCTGTCACTCCCAGGAGGAGAAATTCAGTGACTGAGGTTTGATTGGACATCACCTAAAAGAAAGGACAATTACCCTGCATGGTGACTAGTCATTCTGGCCATAGATTTTCTTTTCATAACCAATGCATTTTGAGAGTGAGTTGTTTTTTTCCAGGATGCCTTCTCAAATTTTTCCTAGTATTTACCCATTATTATGTTAAATAACAATGTTAAATAAGTGTCTGTTGTGGGTTGTGATTAAACATTATGTACCATATTATTTCTAATCCTTTCCTTTTAGTTAGTGACTTTGAGTAGAACAGAATTCCACCACATTTTCTTTATTTGAACATTTCAATTGTGAACCTATCTTCTGATTGCTTAAGTTTGCTCCAACAACACGAGTAGCCTTTAAATAGTCCACCTGTAGACTTCTTTGAGGTAAGTACACTTTACAATTTCCAACTAGAGGAGGATAAGAGTAGATGGACTCATTCCAATCACTCACCCTTTCAAGAAAAGAAACATGGCTTCGAAGGAATTGGCCAATGTCATTACATGAAATTAAAGTATTCTGCACAGCAAGATGCTATCCACAGAGTCTACAGGAAACATTATTTTATAGCTATACTTCAGGGAAAGAATTAGTATTTAAAGCATGTAATGAGTTGTAAAATTTAACCTCAGAAAATTCTACCAATCAGTAAATGGACCAAATATCTAAACAGAAATTTATTAAAAAAAAAGAGAGATATAAATGGCCAATAAATAGTTTTAAAGTGTTCAGCTTCCTTACATACCAAAGCAATGCAAGTTAGCCTACTTTGAGATTTTTCTCACTCCAGACATTATGGCCTTTATTAAAAAAGCAGAAGACAACAAATGTAAATGTAGTAATGTAAAGTAGTGTACCCACCATGGACATCAGGCTGAATGTTTCTCTAAAAATTAAAAATAGAACCACCATGTTTCCCAGCTATCCTGAATCTGGGATGAACCCAAAGGACTCTACATCCTACTACAGAGATACTTGCAAATCCATGTTCATTCCTGATGTACTCACAATGTCCAGGAAAATGAATCAGCCTAGATGTTCATCAAGTAACAATAAATAATGAAAACTTAGTATATATTCAAAATAAAATTTTATCCATCTGTAAAATAATATGAAATTATGGATTTGCAGGAAAATACATGGAATTAAAACTGTGATGTTAAGCAGGCAATCCAGGCACCGAAAGACAAATGTCATATGTTCTCTCTTATATTCAGTCCTGGATAAATATGTAAATCCAAGTGGGTGTAAACATGGGTAAAATCCATCAAACTACAAAGGGGACTATGTGACTGGGAAAAGACGAACTCTAGAGAAACAAGTGTGGAAAACTCTGGACCAATGTGGAAGGAAAATACAGGGGACCAACATAAGAGAAGGAGATAGAGAAGACAGGAGTGGGGAGCAAAATCAACCAAAACGAAATATGTTTGAAAAATCCCATGTGGAAATTCATTACCTTGCAAGCTAGTTTAAAATCTAGATTAACACATTTTAATGCATAATAAAAAATGAGAAGGAAAGGTATGTTTTTAATATGGCTATAACTCTACTTTATCTATGTAAAATGCAGAAAAAATAAAAATGTTTTTGTATAGACTTTTTGTTTTATTCACAATCTAGGAAACATCATGAAAGCAGATGATCACAGTAGCCAAAGTCTGACAGTATTTGTGTATATTCTTCCCAATTATATTTGATGTTGGGCTTAAAGTTCTCTAAAATATGAGCCATTAAATACTTCCAAATTAAATTTTTAATGGTGTGTGAGTGTATGTAGAGGCAATGGGTTGATATATGATGTCTCCCTAAATCTTAAGGTTACCTATTCATCTAAGCTGACTTGACAAAAAGCTCCAGAAATTCTCCTGCCTCTACTTCCCCAGGTCTGAGTTTATAAGCACACATTACCACACCCAGTTTTTTACTGAGTGTTAAGGATCTAAACTTGGGTCTCCCTACTTGGATAGTAAGCACTTAATAGATGTGGCCATTTCCCCAGAATTCTTCCTCTGTTGTTTGCTTGTTTGTGTGTGTGTTTGTTTATTGGGAAATGAACAAACATAAGCATAATTATCCTGCCCCAGTCTCCCAAGTGCCGGGGTTATAGTCATGTGTTACTCTGACTGGTCCAAGTTACTTCTTGTATTATACATTGTGCTTTCTTGTGGTTCTGTTTTCCTAATTGCCTTGAGTTTTTTTTTTTTTTTTTTTTTTAAATCCCAGAGACCCTGGATCAGAAAAGCCCTTCCTATGTATACTCTGTGGTCTCTCCCTCATTTCACCAGTGGCAATTGCCAAATACTCATTTTAGTATACTTGAAATTCTGTCTTTTCTTGTGGTCTAGCTTCTTGGGTCCTTTATTCCACTTATCATAAAATAAGCTTACTCATCAGATACTAAAGAACTTTCCTCTTTTCTCTTCTAGCTATATCAGTGCAACAATGGTAGCTATGTTCTCTTCTGAGATCCTAGAAGCCTGTCTGCCTCATCTCTGTTTCTTCCACAGATGCTGGGACTGTCCAGCTCTTCTCTCATCTAAAAACATGTTTTCTGTATTAGTCTACCTTTTTTTTTTTTTCAAATACAATCCCTCTATTCCTTTCTTTCAAAACTCATTGTCTATAAAAATGTATCCTTTTGTTTTAAGTGCATAATTAATTAAAATAATAGTGTTCCTTGAAGTGAAAGTGAAATTCTTAAGTAATTATGAATAAATTAACTGTAAAACATTTAATATTTGACTATACTTTCAACATTACTAAAAGGCCTTTTGAGTTGTTTTCTTTTCTTTTCAACATTAAGAAAGTACCTGAATTACCTGTCTAAGTAACAGTGATCAGAGCAGACATTGTTTTGAGAAGTACCTTCCTCTGGTTCCTTTCTTTTCTAGATGCCCCGGATTCACTCTGCACATAAAGGAAAGATCAGAATAACGGTGTGGAGGGACCATGCTGCTGGAAGGCACTGAGAGAACTCCTTAGCTCCAGTAGAGTTTCAAAGAGGCTGCCATTGGTGTGATTCCTACAAAAGGGAGATCATTCAAGCTGTGGAAATAACTAGATGAAGAAAATAATTAACAAATTGGGGAAACCTTATAAAGATTCTGAGGGATTCTAAGCTTTATAGCTGGAAGACATTCTGAGAAATGGGCTTACCACTCTTTAATTCTGTCAAGGGTTGCTTTCAAACAATTCAGGGTGACTTCTTTGATAGTGATGTCCCTTCTATGTGTTTATAAACAAACAGACAATCATGTTTAAAATTTAGCCTCATGTCAAGATATATTTATCATTTTTGGGGCAGAAATCAAAATAATAGTACCAAAACACATATGGGGAAAATGTTTACTCATTAAGGAACACTATCAACCAGACCGCTCTGTATAATTAGAACTCTTTTTTGTTAACCACAGTTTTAATATTTAGAGCTTCTGGATTTGGAGAATGTTTAGGGAGCCAAATGCAATGCAATTGGATAAGACATAGCAATGAGACACAGAAGCCAAGGAGTCTTCGTGATCCTCATACACAGTGAGGAGTCCATCACTAGAAAGGAAACCAGCCTGAACTATGCCTATTGGTGTTTAATGTTAGAAACTGACAGAGTAAGTGTGACATTTTAATCCTAATTTACTCTTAACTGACTCATTGTTAAAACTTTCTTTTTCAGGTGAATCCCAGAAATTGCACAGGTTGTGAAGTATTGCATTTTTCTTACCTGACTGAATGTTAAAACATTTTTTTTTTCAAGTGCGCGTCCAGAAATTGCACATGCTGGGAAGTATTTGAACTGACAGTTCATGATGTACATCTGGCTTACAGTCTTCATCTATAGATACCTCTCTATGGCTTGAAATTCTGCAAGCACTCTAATAAGACTGAGCTCTAGACATAAAAGTCCCAAGGGAGCTTGTCCCTCAGGCTGAGCAGGATAGATGTGAAAATTAATAAGGTATTTTTTCACCGTCTGCCGTAGGGAAATGTGCTTGCACAGTTCCTTTGTGTTCCTTTTGGTTTTTCCCTTTGTTTGTTCCTTAGTTTCAGGTACATGAACAACAGAGGTCTTAGGTGGCATATACACCAACAATTAATTTCCTTTTATCTCTTTAGAGTTTTGAGTTCACTCTCTCATATACACAAATTCCTGAAATGCACTATCCATTTAATAGAAAAAATGGTCATAAAAGTTTTTTTTTTTTATTCGACGGCAGATACATTGTTTTGATATGTGCTATTGAACAGTCTTCCCCATTTGTGATGGTTTGTGTATGCTTGGTCCAGGGAGTGGCACTATCAGAATGTGTGACCCTGTTTGAGTAGGTGTGGTCTTTTTGAGTAGGCATGATACTGTGGGTGTGGACATTAACACCCTCATCCTAGCTGCCTGAAAGTCAGTGTCCTACTAGCAGCCTTCAGATGAAGATGTAGAACTCTCAGGTCTGCTTGTACCATGCCTGCCTAGATGCTGCCTAGATAGACCTTAATGATTATGGACTGACCCTCTGCACCTGTAAGCCTCAATTAAATGTTGTTCTTTAGCCTATGGGGTTTGCAACCTCATAGGAAGAACAAGACTATCAACTAACCAGACCCACCCAGAGCTCCCAGGGACGAAACCACCAACCAAAGAGTATATATGGAGGGTCTAGCTGCATATGTAGCAGAGGATGGCATTGTCTGGCATCAAAAGAAGGATAAGCCCTTGGTTCTGAGAAGGCTCGATTCTTCAGTGTAGGGGAATGCCAAGGCAGTGAAGTGGGAATGGGAGGGTGGTAGGAAGAAGTAGAAGTGAGGAGGGAAAATGGGAGAGGGAGGTTGCAGAGGCAAAACCAGAAAAGTAGATAACATTTGAGATGTAAATACATAAAATATCCAATAAAAATAAATGTTGTTCTTTATAAGACTTTCCTTGGTCATGGTGTCTGTTCACAGCAGTAAAACCATAAGACACCATTTTGTTTTCCTGTCCTCATCTCCAAGTACTGTAATTACAGAGATGTACCACTATGACTGACTGGAGATCTGTCTATGTTCTGTGGAAGGATATCATGTTTCCTTAGCATCATTTGTTAAATAGTCTCTCTTTTCTCCAACATCTGTCTTGATACCTTCAATGCTGGCTGGAGAGATAGCCCAGTGGATAGAGTGCTTGCTGTGCAAGCATGAGCAACATAGTTTTTATTTCCAAGACCCACCTAAAAGCCAGAATTGAAGAGTGGCAACCTGAAATGCCAGTACTCAGGAGCAAAGATTGAAGATTCCTAGGGGAAATTGGCTAGCTAGATGAGCCATATCAGAGAGCTCCTGTTTAGGGAAAGGTCTTGCCCCAATAAAGTGGAGAGTGATTGAAGAAAACACCCAATGTGAATTTCAACTCTTCACAAGCAAATGATAAACACAAAGACACATGTTTCTGCATATATTTAATCATGTTTACATGTGTGCAAAAAGAAGAAAACCAAATATTTCTGGGTGCTTGCATTTACTTCTGTGGCCTCTCTTCCATTTCACTACTCTGTGTCTCTGTTCTTGTGCTAGAAACATCTTTTCAGTATTTCTCTATAGAATAACTTGAATCAAATATTGTAACACCTCTAGCATCGTTCTTTGTTCCCATTGTTGGCTGTTCATGGTCTTTTCAAGCTCCATATGAAATTTCTTCTTTTTATCTCTGCCAAAATTTCAATATCATTGGGTTTTTGATGAGAAAAGTGCAAAATCTCTACGTGGAATTTCTGTGGGAAATATAGCCAATTTCAAAATATTAATTCTGCTAAAGTGTGCATAGCCAGGATTCTCTCATAATCAGCAGTCTTCTTCAACATGTTTTTTTTTTTTTTTTTCAGTTTTCTCAGTTTTCAGTTTTAAACCCCAAATACAACTTCCCCTCCCTGAGTCCAAAGGAGGCACCATAGAGACAACCACACTCATCTGTTTCTAAGTATCTCCTCATTATTATCCCACTTTGCTCACATCCCTCCCAACCATCTCCTTTTGTAGTCCCCTTCACCTTCTGCTTTCATGTATATATACATTAGATGACTTGTGAGGAACAATTATCTCCCTACATTCTCTTGTTCCCTGCTACCTTTAAAAGCCTTCCCACATGTCAGGAGTAGGTGATCTTCCTGAGATGGTCTGCTTAGGATTATAATCTATGACAGACTTTCTCCTATAGGCAAGGCCCAGGAGAAATCATTTTAGGAAAGATTCCTGCTGTGAATATGCTTTTCCTCTTATTATTAAATCTATATAACAATCACTAGGTATTAGCCCACCTTTTTGAGCAGATCTCTGCAGATCTACAAAGATGTACTGTTTTGTAGTGATGCTATATACACAAATAGAAGACTTCTCGACTCTTAATGATGATCCTATAAAAATTTCTAAAATTATATCAGTATTAAGTTCCATTATAGCCGGACTGCTATTAGATTCTTTTCTGATATTCAAAACTGCAGTGAAAACTCTGACAGTCTCCCCATGTATCACCAGTTAATTGCTTCTAGATAGTAACTAAACTTTCTACTACTCAGAGCACATTCCAGAAGGTTGTAAAACCATTAACCAAATGTCATAAAAGGGAACTAATGATTTATTATAGGTCTAGGACCGAAGATAAAATATTGACTGGGTTTATCTATACAACATTTCTCTAATAACTTAATTATGGTTTTTAACCTTCAATGAACCTATGATGCTGTGACAGGTGATGAATGTTTAGCCAGATAATTACTCCTAAAGGCTATGCATATAAAACAATTTATGATTTGATTTTACATGTGAACTTATGATGAATTTTTTACCATGTGAACATGTATTCTAAAAGATGTATAAGTGCTGAGGATAAAGAGAAGAGAGAGACCTGAGCTGAGGAGAAGTTTTTAGACAGAACACTCTTTAAACAGAACTGAACTCAAGAAGAACTTAGAAATATAGGCATAGCATTGAGAGAAAAGGCATTGAGAGTAAGAGCAATATTGTGACATCAGAGCAGCAAGAGAGAGCAAGATTAGAAGAAGAATGCAGAGTGGAATAACTTAGAAGCTCTGGATAGCATAAAAAACTAAGAGAGAAATGTGCAGAATGCAGAGGGAAAAAGCAAAAAAGATGTTGCTGAGAGCAGATGGAACAGGTAGGCTTCTCCTTACCATTGACCAGAACAGGTCTTTTCTTAATAGCTAGGCAGTTTTAGTCTTATTAAAGGAGAAAATCTTTCTTTTTACAAACTTGGGTTCAATTCATTTGGTATTAAAAATGTAGAAGCTTTGGAGCTCATTTTTCATCCAGTATGAGTGAATTCTTTCTATACTGGTGCTTGGTCTTTTGCTCCATATGCATATGTAAGTATAGATATGTGTTTGTAAGTATGTGAGTGTGAGAATGTATGCATGTGTATGTATAACTATGTAATTATGAGAATGTATGCAAACTGAACTCCACTGGTCTGAATGGAAATATGTAAATGCTCATGTGTGAACCTGAATAGGAATTTATGTGTTTATGCATATTTGCTTATGTAAAAGATTTTCTTTCTGCAAGCATTATTCTCTTCTCTGGTTCAATAGGAGTTTATTGCTCCAAACTCCCCCCTAGCCTAACAAGCAAGAGGTATCTGGATAAAAGGGAAAAGACTCTAGCAATTAATCTTTTACTTAATCTGCTCTTTTAAGATGAGGTACTAAGTGCCAGAGACTGCAGTTTCTGACCTAAGAGGAACACAGAAGGCAGGTCAGCTACAGTAGTTAAGTAACTTAGAATTAGATAAGTAAACTCTTTATCATTATACAGCAACCATAAATATCTTACCCTCCAACGACGCTCTTTCCCCTCCTATGCCTCAAGGAGAACCAGTTAAGAAAAAAGACCCCTCTTGGGGATGGACCCTGGTATCAACCTCATCCATAGCCCCTTCTATCTTAAATTTCAAATATACTTGAAATCAGCTTCACAGAACAAAGAGAGCTGTGTACCACAGTTTCTTGTCCTCCGCAAATATAACTTACATAAAGTATCTGTAGGACCTGGAAGGGCTGCCATGCCCTGGCTGAGACTTTCCATGTGCTGCTGTCTGCCAAGTAACATTCTGATGTTTTTCTAAGATCAAAACATCCTGATGTAGGCATGGTGCCCCAGGCAGGGAATTTACACTTGACAGCCCATTGCCCCCAAGTTGAGTTCCTGTTTGTGTTTTTCCTTTCCTGGCTTGGTGTATATATTGAACCTGCTCAGTAAAAGCTTTGGCATTCTCTCATAACGAATGACCCGAGTCTGTGTCTTCCTTTAATCCCCAAGGTCTATGCCCGAGCTCAGTACTGTGGACAGTATATCCCCATGGCCATAAGCAAAGAAACACCTTATTGGTGGTGTGGTGTTTATATGAGTCAGGGGTCAGAAAAAATGACAGTTTGCTCATCCTAGTTTGATGCTTGGCTTGTTGGCCAAAATTGTTTTATGCCTTTGACACATAAAATTCATATCAAATCAAATCCAGGCAGTGCAGTATGGGAGGAGGAGGACAGAGATCTGCATTATGCCATGCCTTGTGGTGAGGCGGGGGAAAGATGCCCAGAGACCTGCCCTTGAGCAAAGGTGGGCCATAGACACACAGCCTGGCCTACCACAGTGTAGAGCAGCCAAGCCACCCACAGATTTGCCCTTCTGTCCATGGCACAGGTGAGCCATAGACACATCCTGGCACCTTACTACTGAAGCTCAATCAGAGGAAGTCACTCAGGGACCCACCAGACAAGGTACTAGCCTGCAGCAGGAGCCTCCTTCAATGCAATTTTGTGGTGGACAGATGGGAGGGAAAGAGAAGTGGAGCAGTTTAAACATTATGAAGACAGATGGAACTGGAGACTCAAGGGCAGAAAGAAGTAGCCTGTTGTGAATGGCCAGGCCTGCCACTTGGGTTCTTGGTGTGGTTCAAGCTTGAACTTCCACTGAGGATTGTGACTGTATCCTTAACTAAGCCACAGCAGGAGGTGGTGTCAATCTCCATGGTCCACATTACCACTAGAGAACTTGGGGACTTTCCTGGTCAGGCCATTGGCAGGGGATCATTTAGATCTCCAGTAGCTGTGTAGAAGTGGCCTTATGCCTCACTTGTTGCAGTACATTTGAAAACTGATCCCATGTCTCACCAGCAGTTGCACCAGGGACAGCAGGCCCCAACTCTTGCCCAGGCAGCACAGTGGAGCTGACCCTGGTGGTGGGGTGTGGGTGAGGTGGTCCTGAAATTGTGAGTGTGGGACAACTGATCCTACCACCACTGGTCTGTTGTATGGTGGCACAAGTGCAGTTTGCCAAGCTGCCCATGGGATCATGAAAAGGGAATAGCTCCTCACCAGCTGCAGTCCTGGGGAGAGTGGATAGTGTACCTGGCCTGGACAGCACAGCAGAGTTGACCCTGGGGGTGGGGAGCCCACCAGCAGGCCCAGCTCCACTGTGCTGCCTGGGCAAGTGTGAGGGCCTGCTGTCCCTGGTGAATGAAAATGGAATTACAGGCGGTTATTAGTCACCATGTGGGACTTGTGAAAGGGCTAGTCTTGTTGATCCAAGCTGCAGAATTTCTAATACACAGGGCAACAACAGGATAACCAGGAGGAGACCCAGTGAGGATCCAATATTGGTCATGTCACAGAAACCAGAAATCTGGAACTGGACCAATGAATCATTGCAGTGAACATGCAAGTGAAGATATGTGGACAGAGGAATGTACTATGGGCCACACTGTGCCATACTACAGCTTCCATGATGAGATGTTTTCTATGCTTGTGTGTGTGTGTGTACTTGTGTGTTATTTGATATGTAGGTTGCAAGGGCAAAGGGCAGGTATAGAGGATGGGGATGAGGATTTGTGTGCATAATGTGAAACTCACAAGAATCAATCAAAAGGTATTTTTTTTAAAGGTCATATAAACAAAGGTCTTCAAGAAACTTTGGAGACATGAAAACTATATTGTGCACAATATGTATGTAAATATTAAATGTATGTAATATTGTATTATATGTATATAAATATTATATGTATGTATATTATATGTATGTAAATATTTGATAAATAAAATAGGTTTGAAAAAATTCTAACCACAAGAAGTACTCTCACCTTGGACTGTATTCTATCACTTAAACACTGGTAGCTAAAGCTACTCAATGCTCAGAGTGTTGGTGGACAAGAGAAGTTACTAACCAGATTTGAAGAGTATCGACAGTCAGATGTAAAATATCTCAACATTTTTCTGCTGATATACATTTGATAATGTTTACTTAATGAAACATATTATCTAAACTGTTTATAAAGCTAGGTGTATGTCAGGAACCATCATAGGACAACCTAATAACTAACAGGTGATCTTCCTGAGATGGTCTGCCTGGATTATAATAATCCATGACAGATTTTCTACCATAGACAAGGCTTAGGAGAAAATCATTTTAGGAAAGATTGCTGCTATCAATATGCTCTTTTTTGTTATTATCACATATATTACAATCACTAGGCATTAGCCACCATTTTGAGTAGATCTCTGGAGATTTATGAAGATATACTATCTTGTAGTGATGCTATATAAACGAACATGATTTCTTAATTCTTTTTTGCACAAATAGGACTTTTTATTTGTCACTATTAAAAATCTGGATTTTAAACAGATTCTTGGACTGGTGGTTCATATCCATCAGCTCCTTCAACCTTAGCACCTGTCTCATCTCCAGTTGTTTTGCCAGAACTATCGCCTTCACCATGGAGCTCCATGAGCTTTCCCAATTCAAACTTGGGTTTCTTCAACATTTTTACTTTTCTAACAAAGACATCATGAAGAGGATAAATAGACTGGCAAGCCTTTTCTATGTCTTTCCCAATGCTGTCTGGAATGAGTTTATTAACTACTTCTTCAAGTCATTAATCTGCACTTCTCGGGTCATGATCTCCATCATTTCTTGCGGATCTGGCGAACTTGCTGGTGCTGCGCCTAGGATGTCTTTCTTATCTGGTTGTTGCGTTTTTTAGTGAAACCAACACAGAAAAGTCGGAGCAAATACCCATCGGTTGTCTTGACATCAACATGAGCTTCAATCATAGTCTGCCACTTTTTGACCGTGGAGCACATTTTGTCCCGTGTAAGATCCATGCCATGGAAGTTAGTCAGACAGTTTTTGTCCTGAACGTCCTCAGTAATTAGCTTGAATTTTCTAAATGCAACTTCATCATTCTGTAGTCGGCAAGACTCACATCAAACACTCGGCCCTTGAGGCCATCAGATGCAATTTCGGTTCGTTCCTTGAGTCCTTGTGACTAGTGTTTTTCCGATGTTCCTAATATTGAACATTGCTGGAGCTTTCACATCATACCAGTCTTTCTTAGAAAATGGATCAACCACTTCCTCCTTAGCTCCCTTCTTGCCACCTTTTGTCAGGCGCTTATTCTTGCCGACTGCCAAGGTGCGATCAGAGAGCCAAAAGGGCGATTTCTTAATTCTTAATGATGATCCTATAAGTTATATCAGTATTATATTAAATTATATCAGTATTTATTAAGCTCTTTTATAGCAGGACTGCTATTAGATCCTTTTCTGATAGTCAAAACTGCAATGAGAACTCTGTTAGTCTCCCCATGTGTCACCAATTAATTGCTTCTATATACTAAGCAGACTTTCTACTACTCAGAGCACATTCCAAGAGGCTGTTAAACCATTAACCAAAGGTCATAAAAGGGAAATAACAATTTATTGTAGGTGCTAGGACAAAAGACTAGGTTAATTTATACAAAACTTCACTAATAACTTAGTTATGGTTTTTAACTCTCATGAATCTGTGAAGCTGTGACAGGTGAGGAGTGTTTAGCCAGATACATACTTCTAATGATTATACATGTAAACATTCTCTGTTGTAAACTTCTTATTCAATTTATGACTTGATTTTATGTGTGATCTTGTGATGAACTTTTTACCATGTGATCGTATATCCTGAAAGATGTGTAAATGCTGAGGACAAAGAGGAGAGTCAGAACTGAGCTGAGGAGAAGTTTTTAGACAGAACTGAGGATAGTTTTTTTAGTCAGAACACAAGAGAACTGAACTCAAGAAGAACTTAGAAGTAAAGGCATAGTACTGGGGGAAAAGGCATTGAGAGTAAGAGCATTATTGTGACATCAGAGCAGGAGGAGAGAACAAGATTAGGATAATACCGAGTGCAATAACTTAGAAACTCTAGGTAACATAGCAAACTAAGAGAGCAATATGCAGAATGCAGAGAGAAAGAGGGAAAAATAAAGAAGCTGCAGAGAACAGAAGGAGCAGGCAGACTTTTCTTTACCATGGGATAGAACATGTCTTTGCTTAGTAATAAGGCAGGTTTAGTCCCATTAAAAGAAACAAAGAGCTTTCTACTTACAAACTTGGGTTTAATTCATTTAGCATAAAAGGGTAGAAGCTTTTTCTTTCTCCTGTAATAAAGATTTGTGCTCAATTTTTAACCACAATGAGTAAGTTCCTTTGTACTGGTGCTTGGTCTTTTGCTCCAAATGCATATGTAAGTGTAGATGTGTGTGTATGCAAGTATGTAATTGTGAAAATGTATGCAAGGTGGTCCCAACTTGTTTGAATGGGAATGTATAAATGTGCTTGCATAAGTTTGCATATAAATTTATGTGAGTTTATGCATATTTGCTTATGTAAAAGTGTTTTCTTCTATGAGTGTTATTCTCTTGTCCAGGTTCAATAGAAGTTTATTGCTTCAAACTTCCCCCTAGCCCAACAAGCAAGAGGCATGTGGACAAAATGAAAAGGACTCTGTCAATTAATCCTTTACTTAATACAACCCCAATCCCACTGTTAGACTACAGGTGTTAGTTGCCTAAACCAGAGGATTCTAACCCCCAGAAAGAGCAAGAAAAATTTTAAGGATTTAGAAGTTATCATCAGCATTTCAGTATAGTTAGAGAGCTAGAATATTTGGAGACAGTCTTTAAAGCCACACTAGAGTCCTACTTTGTGTCTCCTCTCAATCCATACTAGGATTGGAGGTTCCAGGCAGGGTTGGTAGATACAGACTTATAATCCCAGCAATAAAGAGCTGAAAGCAAGTTATGAGGAATTCAAGGCCAGTCTGAGCTACAGGAGACCTAGTCTCAAAAATAATAATCAGTATTAAAATTTTAAAAATAAAAATGTATTTACTCACTACCAACAGTCCAATATTAACAGAATCAGAATTAGGTTTCAAAGAAATGCTTTGTCTTGAAATTTTAGTAGCTCACTCATGATTTGCAATTAAGTTTTCAAGAAACTTTTGAGAAACCATAGTTTTAAAAATTCCTTAAGAGAAGCAAGCATGATATTTATCCAAATAGTATGAGTTGAATGATGAACAAGTGTAAGTACTAAATATACTAGACATGGGTAGTATATGCAAATTTCTATACCCAGTTATATACAAGACAGATTACAGAAGTTACAAGTCAATGTATCAACTGATATGCCAAAATCAAATTCAGCAAATGAATTCTATGATTATAGGCCCACAAATTAAGTTTCTCTTGGTTTAAAAGATCAATACCATTACATATATTTCACATCAATTTGTTCAGTAATATAGATGTACATCTACTATACATAAGAACATATCTTAATTTCAGAAATATATCCTAATTTCTTATTTATACCTCACAGTGCCTGTGACTGTATTGAGCAGCCAAAGGTTGAGCTCAGTGTTTCCACAGGCCAGATCCAGCAATGGCTTAACATCACAGTTAACATACCTGGCTACTTATACCTCAGCAGAGTTTTTTAGATTCTTCAAGTCAGATCCATCTTCTCACCTTCCTATTCAATGCACTCCTCACTTCCTTGTTTCTCAAAGTGTAGATGAGTGGATTGAGAGCAGGAGTAACCACACTGTACATGATGGCAATGATTCTGTCCTGATCCAGAGAGCTGCCTGAGGTGGGAGTGACATAGGTGAGGAAACAGGAGCATAGAACAGAATAACAACCATAAAGTGAGAGGCACAGGTAGACAGTGCTTTGTGGAGCATGCTGCAAGAACGAGTCTTGAGGAAAAGATAGGTGATGATGTAGAAATAGGAGAGAAATGTCAGAAAGAAGTACTGAGGGCAATGGTGCCTGTGACTATATTGAGCAGCCAAAGGTTGAGCTCAGTGTTTCCACAGGCCAGATCCAGCAATGGTTTAACATCACAGAAGAAATGATGGATATGATTGGGACCACAGAAGCTCAAACAAGATGTCATTACAGAGTGAAGCAAGGCATGGAAAAAGCCCATGGTCCAGATAGTAACAGTTATGTGAACACAGAGCTGGTGATTCATGATGACAGAATAGTGGAGTGGTCTGCAGATAGCCACAAAGCGGTCAAATGCCATCACTGGCAGCAGCATGGTCTCAGTGCTACCCAGGAAGTGGAAGAAATGCAGCTGAGTTATGCATCCCAAGAAGGAAATTGCTTTGCTTTTGGAAAGGAGGTTCTCCAGCATCTTTGGCAGTGTCACACTGGAGTAGGAGATATCTAGACATGCTAGGTTTCCCAGGAAGTAATACATAGGTGAGTGGAGTCTTGGGTCCAAGATGACGATCATCAGGATGGCTCCATTCCCAGTTATATTGACAAAGTAGATAATGATGAAAATCACAAGAGAATAGGGTTTAATTCTTGTATGTCTGTCACTCCCAGGAGGAGAAATTCAGTGACTGAGGTTTGATTGGACATCACCTATAAGAAAAGACAATTATTATGCAATACTACCCTGCATAGTGACTAGTCTTTCTGGCCAAAGATTTTCTTTTCATAACCAAAGTATTTTGAGAGTGAGGTATTGTTTTCCATGATGCCTTCTCAAGTTTTTCCTAGTATTTACCCATTATTACGTTAAATAACAATGTTAAAGTGCGTCTGCTTTGGGTTGTGATCAAACATCTTTTAATTTACTACATTATCTCTAATTCTTTCCTTTTTAGTTAGTGACTTTGGTAGAACACAAGTCCACCACATTTTCTTTATGTGAACATTTTCATTTTGACCCCATCTTCTCCTTATCTCTTAAGTTGGCTCCACAAGGAGTAGTTTTTAAATAGTCTACCAAGTAGATATCTGGGAGGTAAATATACTTGAAAGATTCCAACTCGAGGAGAGTAAGAGTAGATGGACTCATTCCAACCATTGACCCTCTAAAGAAAAGAAACATAGCACCAAAGGAATTGGCCAATGTCATTACATGAAATTAAAATATTTTCACAACAAAGATGCTATTAACAGGGCCTGCAGAATGGGAAATATTTTTCACTAGCTATACTTCAGGCAAAGAATTAGTATCTAAAGTATGTAATGGATTGTAAGAGTTAACCACAGAAAACTCTACCAATCAATAAATGGACCCAATACTTAACTAGACATTTGTCACAAAAAAAATATGACTGGCCAATAAATAGTTTTAAAGTGTTCACCTTCCTTAGATACCAAAGAAAAGCAAGTTAACCTACTTTGAGATTTCTCTCACTCCAGACCTTTATTAAGAAAGCAGAGGACAACACATACTGGAGAAGAATTTAAAGTGGTGTAGCCACCATGGAAACCAGGCTGATTGTTTCTCCAAAAATTAAAAGTAGAACTATCATGTGACCCAGCTAAACGAAATATGGGATGAACCCAAAGGACTCTATGTCCTACTACAGAGATACTTGCAAATCCATGTTGATTCCTGATGGATTCATAATGGTCAGGAAAATGAATCAGTCTAGATATTCATCAAGTAACAATGAATAAAGAAAACTTTGTACATATATGCAACAAAATTTTATCCATCTGTAAAGTGAAATGAAATTATAGATTTGCAGGAAAATATGTGGAACGTTTTAAAACTGTGGTGTTAAGCAGGCAAACTAGGCACAGGAAGACAAATACCATATGTTCTCTCTTATATTCAATCCTAGTTAAATATGTAAATCCAAGTGGTTGTAAATGTAGGTAGAAACCAGAAAACTAGAAAGGGGACCATGTGATTAGGAAAAGAACTTTAAAGAAAGACAGTGGAAGACAGTGGAACAATGAGGGAGGGAAATTCAGGGGACCAACATGTGAGGAAGGGACAGAAAGAAGACAGGAGGGGAGAAAAATCAACCAAAATGAAATATGTTTTAAAAATCCCACGTGGAAATGTACTATCTTGCAAGTTAATTTAAAAAGCAAAATTAATACATTTTAATTGCATAAAAATGAAAAGGAAAGCTATGCTTTAATATAGTAGTAACTATACTTTGTCTACGTAAAATGTAGAAAAAATAGAAATGTTCTTATATAGACTTTTTTCTTACTCACAACCTAGGAAACATCATGGTAGCAGATGATCACAGCAGCCAAAGTGTCTGAAAGTATTTGTATATTCTTCCCAACTATATTTGATGTTGGGCTTCAAGTTTCTGAAAATATGAGCTATTAAATATTTCCAAGTTAAATTTCTAACAGTACATGAGCACATGTAGAAACAATGCACTGATATCAGAAGTTTTCCTAAATCTTATTTATGTATGTATGTATGTATGTATGTATGTATGTATGTATGTATGTAGAGTATCCTGCTGAATCTGTCAGTCACCAATTCACCTAGGCTGACTTGATAGAGAACTCCAGAAATTCTCCTGCCTCTACTTTCCCAGGTCCCTGTTCTCAAACACAGATTACCACATTCATTCTTTATTGCTGAGTGTTAAGGATCTAAACCTGGGTCTTTCTGCTTGGTTAGTAAGTTCTTAACAGATTGGGCTATTTCCACAGACCTCTTTCTTTGTTGTTTGTTTGTTTATTGGGATATGGTATCCATATAAGCACAATTCTCCTGCCTCAGTCTCCCAAGTACTGGCGTTATAGTCCTGTGTAGCTCTGACTGGTCCAACTTAATTCTTGCATTATGCTTTGTGATTTTTTTTTGTGCATCTATTTTTCTAGATGCCCTGAGGTGTTTTTTCAGTCCAAGAGACTCTGGATCAGAAAAGCTCTCCCTGTATGGACTCTGCAGCCCCTCCCTCATTTCACCAGCAGTGACTGCCAATTTAGTATACTTGAATTTCTGTCTTTCCTGTGGTCTAGTTTCTTGGGTCCTTTATTCCACTTACCTTAAAATAAGCTCACTCATCAGATACTAAAGTACTTTCTTCTCCTCTGTTCTAGCTCCACCAGTGTCACAATGGTAGCTGTGTTCTCTTCTTAGATCCCAGAAGCCTGTCTGCCTCATCTCAGTTTCCTCCACAGATGTTGGAATTGTTCAGATCTTCTCTCATCTAAAAACATGTTTTCTGTGTTAGTCTGCCTTTTTTCAAATACAATCCTTCTATTCCTTTTTTTTTTTTCAAAACTCATTTTCTGTAGAAATGTATCCTCTTCTTTTTAAGGACATAATTAATTAAATAATAGTGTTCCTCTCAATGAAAGTGAAATTCTTAAGTAATTATGAATAAATTGACTGCAAAATATTTAATGTTTGACTACATTTTCAAAGTTTTCTAGAAGGTTTTTTGAATTGTTTTCTTTTCTTTTCAATATTAGGAAAGTACCTGAATTACCTCCTTAAGATTCACTGATCAGAGAAGGCATAGCTATGAAAAGTAACTTCCTCTGGTTCATTTCATTTAAAGATGCACTGGATTCACTCTGTGTACACACACACAAAAAGGAATCAGAATCCGTGTTTGGAGAGCCCCTGGTGCTGGGAGGCTCTGAGAGAACTTTTTAGCTGCAGTGGAGTTGAACAGAGGCTGACACTGGTGTAATTCCTACAAAGGTGGAATCACCCAATCTGTAGAAATAACTGGATGAAGAAAATAATTAATGAACTGGGAAAAACTTATAAGGATCATGAGGGATTCTAAGCTTTGTAGCTGGAAGACATTCTGAGATATGGGGTTACCACTTGTGTAATTCTGTCAAGGGTTGCTTCCAAACAACTCAGAGTGGTTTCTTTGATAGTGATTCCAATTCTATGAGTTTATAAAAAAAAAAAACAGACATTGCTGTTTAAAATCTAGCCCCATGTCAAAGTATATTTATCATTGTCTGAGGCAGAAATCAAAATAATAGCACAAAAACACATATGGGGAAAATATTTACCTATTAAGGAAAACTATCAACCAGACTACTCTGTACAATCAGAACTCATGCTTGTTCACCACACTTTTAATATTAATCATTTTCATATTTGTAGAACTAAATATTCTCCAAAGGTGAACCAAGTACAAAGTAGTTAGATGAGGCAAAACTATGAAATACAGAAGCTAAAGAGCCTTCATGAGTGTCATTCCCAGTGAGGGGTCCATCACTAGAAAGGAAACCAGCCTGAATCCTGCCTAGTGGTGTTTAATGTTACAAACTTACAGACTAAAGAATGGGAGATTTTAATCCTAATTCACTCTTACCTGACTGACTGTTAAAACATATTTTTTCAGGTGCATGTTCATAAATTGTGCAAGTTGGGAAGTATTTGAAGTGACAGTTCATGCTGTATACCTGGTTTACAGTCTTCATCTGTATACAACTCTCTACTGTCCTGAAATTCTGCAAGGGCTTTAACAAGACTGAGCTCTAGACATAAAAGCCCCAAGGAAGCTTGTCCTTGGGCAGAGAAGGATAGAGGTGAAGATTAATAGGGTAATTTTTCCCACCTGCCCTAGCAGAATGTGCTTGCACCATTCCTCTGTACTCAATGTGTTTTTCCTTAGTTTTTCCATTGTTTCAGGTACATGAACAGGTCTACGTGCTTATATACATCAACAATAAATTTTCTTTTATTTCTTTAGAGTTTTGAGTTTATTCCCTCACATATAAAAATTCCCTGAAATACACTATCCATTTAATGAAAAAATGGTCATAAATGTTTTTTTTTGATTGATAGAAGATACATTGTTTTGATTTGTGCTATTGAATAGTCTTTCCCATTTGTGATGGTTTATATATGCTTGACCCAGGGAGTGGCACTATTAGAAAGTGTGGCCCTGTTTGAATAATATGGCCTTTTTGGAGTAGGTGTGGCACTGTTGGTGTGGCTTTCAGACCCTCATCCTAGTTACCTGAAAGTCAGTATTCTGCTAGCAGCCTTCAGATGAAGATGTAGAACTCTCAGCTCTGCCTGTATTATGCCTGCCTAGATGCTGCCATGCTCCCACATTGATGATAATGGACTGAACCTCTGCACCTGTAAGCCAGCCCCTTTAAATGTCCTTTATAAGACTCCCTTGGTCATGGTGTCTGCTCACATGAGTAAAACCCTAAGACACCACTTTTATTCTCCTGTCCTCATCTCCCAAGTGCTGAAATTACAGAGATGTACCACTATGACTGACTGGAGATCTGTCTATGTTCTTTGGAAGGATATCATGTTTCTTAGCATCATTTGTTAAATAGTCTCTCTTTTTCCAACATCTGTCTTGATACCTTCAATGTTGGCTGGAGAGATAGCCCAGTGGATAGGGTGCTTGCTGTGTAAACATGAGCAACATAGTTTTTATTCCCAAGACCCATCTAAAAGCCAGAATTGTAGAGTGGCAACCTGAAATGCCAGTACTCAGGAGCAAAGATTGAAGATTCCTGGGGAAACTGGCTAGCTAGATGAACCATATTAGAGAGCTCCTGTTTAGGGAAAGGTCTTGCCTCAATAAAGTGGAGAGTGATTGAAGAAGACACCCAATGTGAATTTCAACCCTTCACATGTAAATGTACAAGCACAAAGACAAATGTGCCTTCACAATTTCAACCATGTATATATCTGTGTAAAGAAGAAAACCAAATATTTCTGGTGCTTGGGTTTACTCCTTTGGACTCTATTCTATTTCACTGGTCTATGTCTCTGTTTTTGTACTAGAAACCTCTTTTTTCACCATTTCCCTATAGAGTAGTTGAGATTAAATATAGTAATGCCTCCAACATTTTTCTTTCTTCCCATTCTTGGCTCTTCAGGGACTTTTCAAACTCTATATGAAATTCCTTTCTTTTATCTCTGCCAAAACTATCACTGAGCTTTTGATGAGAAAACTGCAAAATCAGTATATAAAATTTCTGTGGGAAATACAGCCATTTTCAACATATTAAAGCTGCTAAATTGTACACAGCTGAGATTCTCCCTTAATCAGGTGTTTTCATCAACTATATTTTTGTTTGATTTTCTCTCACACCATACATCCAAAATGCAACCTCACCTCCCTAGAGTCCAAAGTAGGCTCCATAGAGACAACCACCCACATCAATATCTCAGTATCTTCTCATTTTTGTCCCACTTTGCTCACATCCATCCCAATCATCTCCTTTCTAGTCCCTGTCACCTTCTGCTTTCATGTATATTTACATTACATGACTTATGAGGTCAAATTACTCCTCTACATACTCTTGTTCCCTGCTACCTTTAAAAGCCTTCCCCTACGTAAGGAGCAAATAACTAACAGCTAGCAGGTGATCTTTCTGAGATAGTCTGCCTCGAATTATCCACTACAGAATTTCTCCAATAGGCAAGGCCCAGGAGAAAATCATTTTAGGAAAGATTCCTGCTATTAATAGACTTTTCCTGTTTTGTTAACTATATATAACAATCACTAGATATTATCCTACCCTTTGAGCAGATCTCTGCAGATCTATGAAGATGTACTGTTTTGTAGTGATGTTATATAGACACACAGATGATTTCTTAATTCTTGATGATGATTCTATAAGAATTCCTAAAATTATATCAGTATTTATTAATCTCTTTTATAGTGGGATTGCAATTAGATTCTTTTCTGATATTCAAAACTGCAATGAGAACTCTTGATAGTCTCCCATGTGTCATCAGTTAATTGCTTCTAGATAGTAACCAGACTTTCTACTACTCAGAGCACATTCTAAGAGGTTGTAAAACCATTAGCCAAATGTCATAAAAAGGGAACTAAGGATTTATTATAGGTTCTAGGACAGAAGATAAGATATTGCCTGGGTTTATCTATACAAGTTTTCACTAATAACTTAATTATGGTTTCTAACTTTTAATGAAGCTGTGGAGCTGTAACAGGTGATGAATGTTTAGCCAGATAATTACTCCTAAAGGCTATGCATGTAAACATTCTACCTTGTAAATTTCTATTTCAATTTATGATTTGATTTTATGTGTGAACTTGTGATAAACTTTTCACCATGTGATCATATCTTATGTATAAGTGCTGAGGAAAAAGAAGAGGCAGAACTGAATTGAGAAGAACTGAGCTGTGAAAGGGTATTGCGCTGAGGAGAAGGTTTTAGACAGAATACTTTTTAGACAGAACTGAACTCAAGAAGAACTTAGAAGTACAGGTATAGCATTGGGAGGAAGGGCATTGAGAATGAGAGTATTTTTGTGACATCAGAGCAGCAGGAGAGAGCAAGATTAGAAGAAGAATGCCTGTGGGATTGTGGAGTGTGTGTGCATGGATCCTGTGGGTTGAATTATGTGTCCCGTGTCTGCCTCTCTCAAGGGGCTAGGGCTATGGCTCAGAGAAGCACAGGTGCAGGAAGTTTACTGTATTCAGTCCACGCTGGCCTGGGCGAACTTTGGGCTGTGAGAAGCCGCAGGACTCCATTTGGGGTTGGGGGAACACAGTCTGAGGTCCTGCAGGGGCCAGAGCTTTTTAAGTTTGCTTCTCAGGCCCTTGGGCTATCAGGCACCACTGAGAAGCCGTGGAAGGGTGGACTGAAGTGGGGCATAAGGGCTAGATCTGCCTGCAGCCGAAGCGGGGAGGGGAGAAGCTCTGGCTGTGTCCCTTTGGGATGATACTCTTGGTTACAGCGACTCGCTTGACTGGGTCATGTCTGGCTCAACTCACTTGTTTGAGTTGGTGGCCTTTGTGGCTGGAGGCATAGAGAAGTTTTCTGCAGGAGATTAGGCGGTAGCTTGGTAGTTGAAAACCTTCTCCATGGTTCCCCACTGCAGGTCCCAAAGAAGAGAAATAGTCCATGGTCTTAAAATGTTTATTGTTATGGTAGAAAATGGATGAAACTATAGCCTGGTATTCTCAGGGCGGGCCTGAGGTTAAATATCTTTTGCAAGGAGGAGGATCTGGAAAGGAATGCTTAATTGGTTATGCCCTCTGGTCTTTATGTATCTCATTAATATAGAGTTCTATCTTGAGTCTCTGGCCTGTAGTCATGCCCTCTACCTGTGGAGGGGCTAGTAGGGGTCTTGTCCTACTTGTCTGAAAGGCACAGATTGATGGAGGTCTTTGGCCTCATGTGAGGAGCCTAGAGTCTGGGAGCAAAATATATTCTGTCCCTGACAGGGAAACCTTTGGGGTCTCTAACCTGCTGGGTCTCCGGCCATCCCTAGCCATTACTCAACCAGAAGCCATGCTGTCCTTTCACGGTCCGGTCCTACAAATGCTGAGTGGAATAACTTAGAAACTCTAGGTAACATAAAAAACTAAGAGAGTAATATGCAGAATGCAGAGGGAAAGAGGAAAAATGAAGATGCTGCGGAGATAGCAGAAGAAGCAACTAGGTTTCTCCTTACTATGGGCCAGAACAGGTCTTTTCTTAATAACAAGACAGGCTTAGTTTTATTTAAAGGAACAAAACTTACTTCTTACAAACTTGGGTTTAATTCATTTAGCATTAAAAGGGTGGAAGCTTTTTCTTTCCCTATGCAATAAAGATTGGAGCTCATTTTGATCCAGAATGAGTGAGTTCTTTCTGTAATGGTATTTGGTCTTTTGCTCCATCTGCATATGTAAGTATGCATATGTGTGTGTAAGTATGTGAGTGTGAGAATGTATGCATGGTGTGTGTAAGTATGTAATTATGAGAATGTATGCAAGTAGGGCCCAATTGGTTTGAATAGAAATGTATAAATACACATGCTTGAACCTGTATATGAATTTATGTGTTTATGCATATTTGCTTATGTAAAAGTTTTTCTTTCTGCAAGCATTATTCTCTTCTCCTGGTTCAATAGAAGTTTATTGTTCCAAACTTTCCCTTAGTCTGACAAGTAAGAGGCATCTGGACAAAAGGGAAAAGGCTCTAGTAATTAATCCTTTAATCAAACTCCTGCTGTTTTAGGATGAGGTGCTAAGTGTCAGAGACTGCAGTTTCTGATCTCAGATGGACACAGAAGGAAGGTCAGCTACAGCAGCAAAGTAACTTAGATTTAGATAAGTAAACTTATTATTAAGTAACAATCATAACTCTCTCTCATAAGACAAAGTTTTACCCTCTGCTAATGCTTTTTCCCCCTCTCATGCTTCAAGAAGAACCAACCAGAAATAAGACTCCTTTGGGACTGGACCCCTGCGCCCACCCCATCCATAGCCCCTTCTTTCTTAAATTTTATTTATACTGTAATCACCTTCACGGAACAAAGAGAGTTGTGCACCACAGTTTTTGTCTGCAGCAAATACAACTTCCATAAAGTATTAATATATTTTCCTGTTCTAAAGGACAGTATACCCCTGTGGGAATGAGCAGAGAAACACCTTATTAGTGGTGTTTTTATATGAGTAAGGGGCAGAGCAAATAGCAATTTGTTCATTCTAGGTTGATGTTTGGCTTGGTGGCCAAAATTATTTAATGCCTAGGACACATAAAAATCACATCACATCACATCAAATCAAATCAAATCAAATCAAATCAAATCCAGGCAATGCAGCATGGGAGGAGGAGAACAGAGACAAGATCTGCATTATGCCATGCCTCATGATGAGGCTGGGGAAAGATGCCCAAAACCTACCCTTGAACAAGGGTGGGCCATAGACACACAGAGTCCAGCCTACCACAATATAGAGCAGCCATACCACCCACAGATCTGTCTTTCAGTCTTTGGCACAGGTGAGCCATAGATACTTGCCTGGCACCTCTCCACTGAAGCTCAATCAGAGGAAGTCACCCAGTAATACATCAGCCAAGATGTTAGCCTGAATCAGAACCCTCCACAATGTGGAGTATGAATATGTGGTGGACAGATGGGAGAGAAGGAGAAGTGGAGAAGTGGAACAGTTTGAGTATTATGAAGCCAGATGGAATAGGAGAGTCAAGGGTGGAGAGAAATGTCCTGCTGTGAGTGGCCAACCCAGCTAGCTGGGGCCTTGGTGAGGTTCAAGCCTGAGCTGCCACTGAGAATCATGACTGGATACTTAACTAAGCAGCAGCAGAAGGTGGTGTCAATGTACATGGTCCACATTACCATTAGAGAACATGGGGACTTCCCTCATCAGGTAAGTGACAGGGAACCTTTTAGATCTCCAGTAGCTGTGTAGAAATGGCCCTGTGCTTCACTGGTTGCAGCGCTTTTGAGAACTGGTCCCATGTCTCACCAGCAGTTGCACAAGGGACAGTAGGCCCTGAACCTTGCCCAGGTAGCACATTGGAGCTGGCCTTGGTGGTAGGGTATGGGTAAGCTTGCTCTGAAGTTGTGAGTGTGTGACAACTGATCCTACCACCACTGGTCTGCTGTATGGTGGCACAGATACAGTTAGCCAAGCTGCCCATGAGATCATGAAAAGGGAATAGCTCCTCACTAGCTGCAGCACTAGGGAAAATGGATAGTGTACCTGGCCTGGGTAGCACAGCAGAGCTGACCCTGGGGCTGTGCACTACATTAAGTGGTCTTCTGGGTGTGAAGGAGGGAGAGCTGGCTCCACCACTCCTCTGCCATGAGGTGGTGTGAGTACGTAGCTGATACCCTTCTCCTCTTCCTCCTCTTCCTCCTCTTCCTCCTCTTCCTCCTCTTCCTCCTCACTCTCACCACTTGTAATACTTGGGAGAGCAGCCCCTGCAGTTCATCTTGGCTGCACAGTAGAACTGTGGATAGGACAAGGTGATCCAGTTCTGAGGGCAAGAGCATTGGAGAGCTGGCCCCTCCACACTTCTGCTATGAACTGGCATCAGGGGCATGGATGCTCTCTGTTGTCTCACCCTCCCCACCTGAGGCAGCTGGGAGAGCTGGCTCTGGGGTCAAGAGGGCAGATGAACTGATCTTGCCCCTTATCAGCTGGAGAACTTAGGAGAGGTGGCCCTGTACCTTGCCTGGCTGCACATTAGAACTGTCTCTGGTTGAGTTCACATGGGTGAACCATCCCCTCACAGGATGCAGCAGTTGGGAGTGTAGGTCCTGTGCTTTCACTGGGCCACACAGTGGAGTTGGCTGGATGTATGGGTGTGGTTGAGCTAGCCCAGAGGGCATGATTGCAGGAGAACTGACCCTGCCTCCTGCAGATGTCATTGGGTGGTCTAAGCAGAACAATGCTGGAAAGCTTATCCGGATGGTGCAATGACCAGGCTCAGATCAAGGGTTCTGAGTTGACCCATCCCAAAATCTATACCATGTACTTGGGACTTATGAAAGGGCCAGTCTTGTTGATCCAAAGCTGCAGGATCTCCAATACACAGGGTAACAACAGGATAACCAGGAGGAGTCCCAGTGAGGATCCAGCGTTGATGGTTTCACAGAAGCCAGAGATGACCAATCAATGCAATGAATATGTGCAAGAGAAGTTATGTGGACAGAGGGATATACTGTGGGACACACTGTGCCATACTAGAGCTTCCATGATGAGATGTTTTCTATTCTTGTGAGTGTGTGTGTGTGTGTTATTTGGTATGTAGGTTGCAACGGCAAAGGGCAGATAATGAAGGATGGGGATGAGCAGGATTTGGGTGCATAATGTGAAACTTATAAGAATCAATAAAAAGTATTTTTAAGGTCATTATAAGCAAAGGTCTTCAAGAAACTTTGGAGACATGAAATCCTCACTGTGCACAGTATGTAGGTGTGAATAATGCACCACCGAGCAGGAATCCTGAGGCTACCTAAATTAGGAACCACAGCTAGCTTTCCTGAAAATGATAAAATCAGAGCACATTGGATCCCACAGAAGTGAGTGGAGGCACCCAGCTTCACCAGGTAGACCTGCAGAAAAGTGAATAAACAAATAAATAAACAAATACCCCTCACTCAACCTGGGCAATTAAAAAAAAAAAAAAAAAACGCCAAATGTGAGCCTTCATGAATTTTTTTTTTTAAATAAAATCTGAAGTGTTTTCAAAAGATTTTATTGTTATTGTTTTCATGTGTGAAGATGGGAGAGGAGTATTGTCTGAATGTCTGTCTGTAAACCACATCCATCCAGGAGGCCAGAAGAGGGCATCAGATGCCTTGAAAATGGAGTTACAGGCAGTTGTGAGTCACCAAGTCAGTGCTTGGAGTTGAAGGACATTTCAGCTGCCAAAGCCAGTGCTTTTTTTTTTTTTTGTTGTTGTTGTTGTTTTTGTTTGTTTGTTTGTTTTGTTTTTTTAATATATATATTTATTTTATATAATATTATATATATATATTTTATATTTTTATATTATATATTTATATATTTATATTTTTATATTATATTTTATATAACTGTCTTCAGACACACCAGAAGAGGGCATCGGATCCCATTACAGATGGTTGTGAGCCACCATGTGGTTGCTGGGAATTGAACTCAGGACCTCTGGAAGAGCAGTCAGTGCTCTCAACTGCTGAGTCATCTCTCCAGCCCCAAAGCCAGTGCTTTTAACCAATGCACCATCTCTGCAGTCCTTCAAAAAGGTTTTAAATGAAAAATTTGATAGCACTAATTTAAAAAAGAAAGTCTTTTAAGGGTACCGTCTCTCATTTAAAAACAATCATTGCGTTGCATCTTAGGTATTGTGTGTTTTGGGGCTAATATCCGCTTATCAGTGAGTGCATACCATGTGTGTTCTTTTGTGATTGGGTCATCTCACTCAGGATGATATTTTCTAGCTCCATCCATTTGTCTAAGAATTTCATGAGCTCATTATTTTTAATAGCTGAGTAGTACTCCATTGTGTAAATGTACCACATTTTCTGTATCCATTCTTCTGTTGAAGGACATCTGGGTTCTTTCCAGCTTCTGGCTATTATAAATAAGGCCGCTATAAACATAGTGGAGCATGTGGCCCTGTTGCATGTTGAAATATCTTCTGGGTATATACCCAGGAGGGGTATAGCTGGGTCCTCAGGTAACACCATGTTCAATTTTCTGAGGTATCGCCAGACTGCTTTCCATAGTGGTTGTACCAGCTTGCAATCCCACCAACAATGGAGGAGTGTTCCTCTTTCTCCACATCCTCGCCAACATCTGCTGTCACCTGTGTTTTGGATCTTAGCCAATCTGACTGGTGTGAGGTGGAATCTCAGTGTTGTTTTCATTTGCATTTCCCTGATGACTAGGGATGCTGAGCACTTCTTTAGATGTTTCTCAATCATTCGAGTTTCCTCAGTTGAGAGTTCTTTGTTCAACTCTCTACCCCATTTTTTAATAGGGTTATTTGATGGCAACGCATAAACCTCATGAAACTCAAGAAGAAGGAGGAAGACCAAAGTGAGGGTGCTTTTGTCCTTTTTAGAATGAGTATCAAAAGATTCAACCAGAGCTCCCAGAATCTAAACCTCCAGCCTGAGAACAGACAGGGGCAAGCTGTCCTCTGAGAGGCTCTAACCAGCAGCTGACTCAGACAGATACAGACATCCAGAGCCAAACAGTGGATGGAGCTTGAGGACTCTTATAGAAGAATAGGTGGAAGGATTGTGGGCCCTAAGGAGATAGGAACTGCACAGGAAGATCAACAGAGTAAACCAACCTGAACCCTTGGAGCTCTCAGAGACTGAATCACCAACCGTGGAGCATACCCAGTCTACACAGATCTACCTCCATGGGCTGAACCTAGGCCTCCCTGCACATATGTTGTAAATGTGCAGCTTGGTTTTCATGTATGTCTCAAACATCTGGAGTGGGGGCTATCCCAAAACATGCAGCCTGTATATGGAGTATGGTCTTCTAAAAAAAAAAAAAAACAGTTATTCAGTTATTCATGGAATATTATTTTTTTATATCTCTTGTATTCAGTTTGCAACTACTTCATTGAGAATTTTTGTATGTATACTCATGAGGGATACTGGACTATAATTTATATATTTTTGTTGGGTTTACACTTGATTTCACTATTTCAATATTATTTGCTTTGTGAAGGAGCTTATTGTGGTTCTGAATTTTTTTAAACATAACTCAAAAGTATTGCTTGTTTAAAGGCTCTATAGAATTCTTGTATAAGTTATCTGACCCTTGGTATTTTGCTTGTTTGTTTCTTTTCATTTTATTCTGTTTGAATGCTTTTTAAATTTTTTTTTGATTTGCTGAAAAAAATAAAATAAAACCAGAGCTCTACAGATAAAAAAATAAATAAATAAATAAAAAATAAAAACAATCATTGTTATTTGGATTGAACCCAAAGTGAAATAACTAGATAGTAAGAAAATAGACACATTTACTAAATGATTCTGAGAAACACTTTGAATCTTTAGATCACAACTATGGTGAATTCTGGCTCAGCAGGAAGTGTTTTGCTGGTTGTGATCACCTAACAGTAGTGACCATCTGCATTGGACCTGCCCTACTTCATTGTCAAAGAGTTTTCATACTCAGGTCCACCTTCTGCAGCCTTGTAGCGCAGTTGCAGGAACCGAAGGAGAGAGCTTTTCTTTTTTGACCAAAATCTCCACCAAAAAGTTTAGTGTTTTAGTGTTTTCTTTTTTAATATCTTTAGTTGTTTTGTTTGTTAGGAGGGGTATGTCTGTGAACTCCACGGGTTCCATTAAAAAATCTCATTGAATACACACTGAATCCATTTTGGACTGCCTTTATGTGTAGAGAGCCACTGTGCGTCGCACCTGAAGATGGTGCTGGCTGAGAGTACTCTTTGTGATTAATGAGTCCTCATTTGGCTGTGAAGCTGTGCCGGGGTAGGGAATGGTCATCTGAAGTGGACGTATGGGGAGATTACACGTGGCGTATGCTCATTGGCCTTTACTAGATATAAGCCTGGTCCCCGGGGTAGGAGGGGGCCACACCTGCAATCCTGCTGTAACTGCAATCCTGATTAAACCGCCTTGAGAAGGAACCTGGTTGTCTTGCGTCTGATTTCTTGCTGGTCAGGAAGGGCGCCGGACATTTATGTGCATATGTGCGCACTCATACACTAGATAGCATGGCCCACATTCCTCAAGAAAATAAACTCTTCTTCTCCCAGTAGCTATTTACTGCCCAAGATCTTCAGCTAGGGTGGAAATTCATGGAATTTTGTCTGGCTTAATCTTCTGAAAGACTGTTTGTTCAGTCCCAGCCATTGTGAGTTCATGTGCACAACTGTGTTCTCATGTCTAGTGTCCAGCAAATATTGTATACAGACATCTACTCCTTCACCAGAGAATATACAGGAAGTAGGATGGTAAACATGAAGAGTATATTGCAAAGGAGTCAGATAATAAGGAATAAGGGGTGGATTAGATATAAACACATTATATGAGTATAAATATTAAATATAAATATTTAATAAAATTATTTTAAAAAATCTATCACAAGAAGCACTCTCACCTTGGACTGTATTCCATTGCTTGAATAGTAGTAGCTAATCAACTCAAAACTCAGAATGTTGTTGAGACAAGAGAAGTTACTAACTAGATTTTGAAGCGTATAGGCAGTCAGCAGTAAAATAACTAAACATCCTTATTTTGATATATATTTGATGTTTACTTAATAAAATATATTGCCTAAACTGTTTATAAAGCTGGGTGTCATAGTAAATACCTATAATCCCCAGCAATTGAGAGATGGAAGCAAGAACATAAGGAATTCAAGGACAGCCCGAGCTATAGGAGACCTGGACTCAAAAATAATAATCACTAATAAAAATTTTAACATAAAATCTTATCCACTCACCACCAAAACCTCAAGTTTAACTAAATTAGAATCATGTTTGATAGAAATGTTTTGCCTCTAAAATTTTTAGTAACTCTTTTGTGATTTGCAACTAACTTTTCAATTGAGCAACCATAGTTTTAATAATCCCTCAAAATAAAGCAAGCATATTGATATTTACCCAACTAATATGAGTTGACAGATGAACAACTGTAATTACTAATTATATTAAACATAGGTAGTATACACATATTTCTATACCTAGTAACATACAAGGCACATTAGAGTATGTCCCAAGTCAATGTTATAAACTAATATGCTCAAATCGAATTCAGGAACTGAATTCTATGATTAGAGACCTACAAGTTCAAATTTCTCTTGCTTTAATTGTTTAATAGCATTAGAACATGTTTTTCCATATATTTTCCATCATTCAATTTGTTCATAATATATGTGTGTATCTATTTTACATAAAACATATCTTAATTTCAGAAATATATCTTAAATTTCTTATTGCTTGTTTATTTACATCTCAGCAGAGTTCTTTAGACTTCTTCAAGTAAGAGACATCTTCTCACCTTCCTATTCAATGCACTCTTCACTTCCTTGTTTCTCAAGGTGTAGATGAGTGGATTGAGAGCAGGAGTGACCACACTGTACATGATGGCAATGATTCTGTCCTGATCCAGAGAGCTGCTTGAGGTGGGACGAATGTAGGTGAAGATAACAGGAGCATAGAACAGAATAACAACCATGAAATGAGATGCACAAGTAGACAGTGCTTTGTGGAGCATGCTGCAAGAACGGGTCTTGAGGAAAAGATAGGTGATGATGTAGGAATAGGAGAGAAATGTCAGAAAAAAGGGGACTGAGGCAATGGTGCCTGTGACTGTATTGAGCAGCCAAAGGTTGAGCTCAGTGTTTCCACAGGCCAGATCCAGCAATGGCTTAACATCACAGAAAAAATGATGAATATGATTGAGACCACAGAAGCTCAAACGAGATGTCATTACAGAGTGAAGCAAGGCATGGAGAAAAGCAATGGTCCAGATGGTCACAGCCATAAGGTTACAGATCTGCCAATTCATGATGACAGAATAGTGGAGTGGTTTGCAGATTGCCACAAAGCGGTCAAATGCCATCACTGCCAGCAGCAGAGATTCTGTGGTACCCAGGAAGTGGAAGAAATGAAGCTGAGTTATGCATCCTAAGAAGGAAATTGCTTTACTTGTGGAGAGGAGGTTCTCCAACATCTTTGGCACTGTTACAGTGGAGTAGGAGATATCTAGACATGCTAGGTTTCCCAGGAAGAAATACATAGGTGAGTGGAGTCTAGGATCCAAATGACGATCATCAGGATGGCTCCATTCCCAATTATATTGACAGAGTAGATGGTGAAGAAAATAGCAAAGAGAAAAGGCTGAGGTTCTTGTAAGTCTCTCACTCCCAAGAGGACAAATTCTGTGACAGAGGTTTGATTCAACATCACCTAAAGGAAACATTATAGTTTGTAGAACACAGCCAGGAATGAGGCCAATCAATTTTTCCAGACTAGAATTTTCTTGCTTATATAGGAGAAGGAGGAGGAGGAGAAGGAGGAAGAGGAGAAGTAGGAAGAGGAGGAAGAGGAAGAAGAGAAGAAGGAGGAAGACAAGAAGGAGAAAGAAGAGAAAGTGGAGGAAGAGGAGGAGGCCAAGGGAGAAAAATCAATGTTTTGTGTAAGCCAGTCTCAGATCCTGTGTAATATTTGATTGTTTAGATCTTAAACAGCCATGATTTTTGACTTAATTATATTTAAAATTTAGATTCATCATTAACACTTTCATTCTCTGAGAGTTCGGTGTCATTTTGTCCATACATCATCTTCTCTGGCTATGAACATCTACATTTGAATATGATTTTCATTTATCTCTAAGTCAGCTGTGTGATATGTTGCTTTTTAAAAGATTCTGTTATACCATTCTTTGTCTGATGAGTATAAACATCAAATGAGAGTAAGAGTCAAGAATTAAATAATTTTATCATAAAGTCTCTGAAGAAGTAAAAATGTCATAAAATAGCAGTAGTCACTTGTTCTTAGATTATTAATGCTGTTGATACTATTTTATTAACCTCATCCTGGCCCACATGCCCAGTAAAGTCAAGGGGCCCTATTTAATGGAAAGGCAGAGGGGAGCTCAAAAATCACATACTCTTTGTCAATTTGAGGTATCTTGAATGTCTCATTGTTGTAGTAGATGATCGGCTTATTGTCTTACTGTATTTTGAGCCTGAACATTTTCTCCAACAAGAAATCAAGTGACATCTTCAATGAAAAATGTTGCTGTATATACTCTTATTTGCTTGTAGTCAGACTTTTTCTAGAGATCCTTAAATACACTTTCTGTGAGCTCAAGTTCCTTCCTTGTTTCATCAAAACTCTCTTCTTAAGTATCTATGCCTTTGGTCTCTAGACATCCTACTTTTGTCTTAGGACATATTTTAAATCATTTCATTTTGCCAGAAATAAGTCCACCCTTCAGCTAAGAAGTTCTAAGTTGAACTCACCTTCACCACAGTTCCTTTAGCAGGCCTCTGGCAGCTGTTGTATCATGCCAAAGTAGACTGTCTGCTTCATTCCAACTCTCTTCAAAGTTGCCATAGGTTGCCAGTCTTCCTTGGTTTTTTCTTTTCGTTATCTAACCTTACTTTTCATAATAAGAAACTCTGCCTGCTACTAAGGAAATACATTCAATCTTCATTTTTTTGCTAACTTGACATAAAAATGTTTTATTCAGTGAATGATTTAACTCTTTAGGAATTATAAATGAGTAGTTCACCATAAGATAAGACTTAAATCTGTACTGATTATCACTATAAAAATTTATTTTGGATATTTTATCAAGGGCCCAGGACTATCTTTGGCTGTACTGGCAGTGGCAGATAGGATTGGTGAAGCAGCTTCCTCTCTGCTCCTTTTCGTTAAATAGATGCCTTGTGTAGCTTTTACATCTTAGGAAAGACAAGCTAGGACATGTGAGACACTTGAAGACTTGAGACACATGGGTAGACAGTAGGAACTGGAAGGAAATCTGAAGACTGACATACATAGTCACTTCCCAAAGCAGAAATGGCTGGAGTTCTGAGAGGAAGTTGATTTGACATGACCAGGTTGAAACTAGGGAAACTTCTAGAGCCCATGACACTTTTGGCTTTACCATGGAGATGGATTTTTTATAATTAATCTTTACTCCATGTCCCCAAAAGGCTATCTTTCAAAAGAATAACTTTCTTTGATAGCTAGGCATAGTATATTTAAAATCCTTACTACTAATTTTTAAAAATGCAAATAATTTTCTAAACATTAACCATCATTTTAATTTTTCTTATCCATAAAATAGAATTGTATCAAGAATGTATTTAAAAAAAAAAAACAAAACCTCAAGAAACAATAAATCAAACAAGAGACCAGACTTTCCTGAGTTTTAGAGAACATTTTTTTTTGCCACACTTCTCTCTGTGACATGATTTTTTTCACTATTGTTTCAATATTTAGAGATTACAGATTTGCCTTAGATGATGCCTAGAGACCCAGTCATGCAGAGTTGAGAATAAGATATGATGGTAAAAATGTGGAAAAGTGGTTTTTGTATGACCTGTAACAGGGAGTTTGTTCATTATAAAATGGGAAACTAGCTCTAAATTTTATATTTTTGATTGTGAGCCTAGCCTTTAATGGCTGAGCCATCTCTCCAGTCCTAGCTCTAAATTTTAAACACTTGTTCTAGTGCCAGCAAGAGGCAGATCACAACACAGAAAGTATGGACAACTTTCCAGTCTGCCTCTGGTTTCATTTTCTTACCTGACCGGACAAGTAAAGGTATTTTCAGGGCACTGCTTCTCATCATTGTAAATAATAGAAAAATATATGAGGCAATAGTTCAGGGATCAGTCCTCAAGGGTGAGTTATTTGCACTGAATCTGAAGGGATAAATTATTTGTCTTCGGAAAATTCTTTCTCACGTTCTGAAAAATCTGCTGGCTCTAAAAATCACGAGACTCTAAAACTAAAAGTCCTGAGAGAGCTTGTCCCTTGGTGTTAAGAATTATTCTAAGAGTAAGCAAGGAGCTGTCTTATGAAATCACCACTTTTCTGTTGTGCTTCATATTGCATAATTATGATTCATCCTTAATAGAAAACAAAAGACAATCCAAGTCTCTGTGGTCTAATAAGTTTTCTTAGCAAAACTTCCCTTGATTTCCTCAGATAGAGTTGAGACTTCACTATCTGTTCCTGAGGACTCCCTGGACAAAATATCCTGAAATTTAAAGTTGAAAGAAAGTTGGAGATGAAAATTAACCAATTGATCATGTCACTCTGAGAGTACAGTATGGAAAATTGCTAACAATTTACCACAAATCAACAGCACTGAATTGTTATAGGTATCATGATATAACTGTTCAACGTTGTGCCCCACCCCCAAAAAGGACTGATCCAAAGTATTATTTTCTTTTCCTGTCTTTAATAATCTATATTAACTTATTGATTATCATCACAAAAATGTTGTATATTTTTAATATGTTCATTATGGAACACCATTGACTTTTTAAAAAATACAACTGGTCAGAAGACTAATGTTATTGAGATCTGAGTATTTGGCAAAACATTCTGCAAAAAATAAATGAAGTGCTTAAACTAAGTCCTTGCTCATAAGTATAGGACTTAGTTGGGTCCACTTAAAAACCTGGGTATGGCTGCCTATCTGTGCAGTGCTGGGGAAGGGGTAAAGACAAGAGAATCTCTAGGGCTTGCTGATTGTCAGCCTATGGGTGTGTTTGGGGGCCGGGGGAACTCCATTCAATGAGACATTATGTCTCAAGGGAGTAACAGAAAGTGATAGAGTACACACACACACACACACACACACACACACACACACACACACACACTTGTCTAAGTTAGGGTTAGTATTTCCATGATGAAACACCATGACCAAAAACAACTTAAGGGAAGGAAAGGGCTTATTTCCATCACAATTCCATAATAATAGTTCATCATCAAAAGCAGTGAGGGCAGAAACTCAAGTAGGATTTGAACCTGTAGAATGATGCAGGAGCCATGGAGGGGTGCTGCTTACTGACTTGATCCTCATGGCTTTCTCAACGTGCTTTTATTTTTTAATGATTATTTTATTTTTTATTATTGCATTGTGATTTAAAATTTTTTTTGGATATTTTCTTTATTTAAATTTCAAATGTTATCCCCCTTTCCCCCGCAGAAATTCCCTATACCATCCTTCCTCCCCCTGCTTCTATGAGGGTGTTCCCCCACCCACTCACCCACTCCTGCCTCCCTGCCCTCACATTCCCCTACACTGGAGTATGGTGCCTTCATAGGACCAAGGGTCTCTTCTCCCATTGTTGTTATTTTATTTATTTATGTTTCAAATGTTCTCCTTCCAGGTCTCCTCCCCACACAGACCCCCCAATCCCATCCCCTCCCCTTTGTCTCTAAGAAGGTGCTCCTTCACTCACCCATCCACTCCTACCTCACTGCTCTAGCATCACCCTATGCTGGGGCATCAAGCCTCCATAGGACCAAGGGCCTCCTATTCTATTGATGCCAGATAAGACAATCCTCTGTTACATATGTAGCTGGAGCCATGGATCCATCCATGTATATACTCTTTGGTTGGTGGTTTAGTCCCTGGAAGCTCTGGGATGTTTGGTTAGTTGATTTTAGTGTTCTTTCTATGCAATCCCCTTCAGCTCCTTCAGTCCTTCCTTTAATTGTTTCATTGGGGTCCCTGTGCTCAGTCCAATGATTGACTGCATCTGCATCTGTATTAGTCAGGTACTGGCCCAGCCTCTCAGGGGACAGATATACCAGGCTCCTGTCAGTAAGCACTTCTTGGCATTACCAATAGTGTCAGGGTTTTGTGTCTGCAAATGGAATGGATCCCTAGGTGGGATGGTCTCTGGATGCCCTTTCAGTCTCTGCTACATTTTTTTTGTCCCTCCATTTCCTTTGGACAAGAAAAATTCTGGGTTAAAAATTTTGAGATTGGTAGGTGGCCCCATCCCTCAGCTGGGGTCTATGCCTATCTACTGGAGATCATCCCTAAAGGTTTTATCTCCCCTTTGTTGGGTATTTTGGCTAATGTCAACCCCATTGGGTCCTGAAAACCTCTCACTTCCCTGGCCTTAATGTCCATAATGGGACAAGCTAATAATTAGCGGGTGATCATCCTGAAATGCTTGCCTCGGATTATAATCTGTGACAAGTGTTCTCCATTCAGCAAGACCGTGGCAGACATATTTTAGTAAAAATCCCTGCTATTAATATGCTTTTCCTATTATTATTATTATATTATTATTATTAATAGCATATGTAACAATCACTAAGCAATAGCACACCCCTTTGGAGCAGATCTCTGCAGACCCATGAAGATGTACTGTCTTGTAGTGATGCTATATAGAAAAATAGATGACTTCTTAAGTCTTAATGATGATCCTATAAGAATTCCTAAAATTATATCAATGATTATTAAGCTCTTTTATAGTGGGACTGATATTAAATCCTTTTCTGATAGTCAATACTGCTATGAGAACTCTGCCAGTCTCCCAAGTGTCATCAGTTAACAGCCCTTAGATAGTAACCAGACTTTCTCCTGCTCAGAGCACATTCCAATGTGGTTGTAAAACAATTAACCAAAGGTCACTAAAAGGGAACTCACGATTTCTTATAGGTGCTAGGACAGAAGAGAAAATATTGCCTGGGTTTATCTATACAAAACTTCACTAATTTCTTGTAGTTTTAAACCTTTGATGATCCTGTGGAGTTAGACAGGTGATGGATGTTTAGTCAGATAATTACTCCTAATGGATATGCATGTAAACATTTTCTGTTGTAAACTTCTAATTCAATTTATGATTTGAATTTTGGTGTGAATTTGTGATGAACTTTGTAACATGTGATCATGTACTCTGAATGATGTATAAGACAAAGGGACATTGGTTAGCGACTCTTCTATTCTCTCTTTGCTCTCCTCTCTGTCTGCTCTCACTCTCCTCTTTCCTCTCTTCTCTCCCTCTTCTTTCTTCCCTACTTAGAATTTCTCCACTTAGAATTTTTCCCTTGTTAGAATTGTTTCCCTTTCCCCACTTAGGACCTTTCCATCTTGTCTCTTAGATAGCTTTCATAGGAAACTTTTTACATTAGTAATAAACTGTGATAACTTCTTTAAGTGTCTTTTCTTCCTGCGACCTCAAACTAACAGACCTAAGTTAGGAGCCTGGCAGCACCTGCAGAGAGAGTACAAAGGCCATTTGCCTAATCCTCTGCTGTCCCTGGCTGAGGTGTTAAGTGCCAGAAATGGCAGTTTCTGGACAGAGGATAACAGAGGGCAGGCCAGCTACAGTAGCCTAACCCTAGGTCTTACCCCCTGCCTATGCTCTTCTTATCTATCCCCCTGGGCTGCCTCAAAAAGAACCAACAGGAGGAGAAGAAAGAATCACCTTCCCCTCCCACCAATACTTCTCCATTTCCCACTGCTACACATTTCTATTCATTTTCCTGACCCTCTGGACTTCTCTCCTGTCTCTTCCCATATCTGATCCTGTCTCACCTTTCCCCCTCCCTCTCTTCTTACCCTCCCAGGTCCTCCCTCTGTCGACCTCCTATGATTATTTTCTTCCCCCTTCTAAGTAGGATTGAAGCATTCACACTTTGGTCTTCCTTCTTGTTATGCTTCATATGGTCTGTGAGTTGTATTGTAGGTATTCTGAGCTTTTGAGCTAATATCCACTCGTATACATATCATGTATGTCCTTTTGTGTCTGGGTTATCTCACTCAGAATGATATTTTCTAGATACATCCATTTGCCTGAAAATTTCATGAAGTCATTGTCATCTCTGTTTGTTTTGCCTATGTAAATACATTCTCTATTGTAGTAAGGATGCCATCTGTAGAAGGTAGAACCAGAGACATTTTTACTTGTCTTTGCCACATATCTGTAGTCATTTTTTTCCCTTTATTCCTACTGGTGTCTTTGAGTTTCTAAACCCATTCAGAATCTTCAGCTTCATTAGACTTTATTCTTAGTTTATCATCCTTTTCTTTCCTCAACACTCAATCCAGAAATTTACAGCCTGAGAAATGAGGACGTAGACAGAGTTGTAAGGAAGATTTTTTTGTTGTTCTTTTCCTTTTTAATTTTTATTATTTTATTTATTTACATTCCAGTTGTTCCTTCCCTCCCCCACATTGGGTCTTCCTTTCCACAGTTTCTCATCTCATTCCTCCTCCCCCTTGCCTCTAAGAAGGTGCTTTCCCTACCAGAACTTCCCCTTTTCTGGGGCCTCAAGTCTCTTGAGGATTAAGCAAAACTTCTCCTACTAAGGTCTGACCAGGCAAATCTCTGGTATATTTGTGCCATGAGCCTTTGATCAGTCAGTAGTGGCTTAATATCTGGGAGTTCTCTGGGGTCTGGTTTAGTTGAGACTGTTGGTCTTCCTATGCTGTCTCTCTCCCCTTCACCTTCTTCAGTCCTTCCCCTAATTCAACCGTAGGGGTCCCTGACTTCAGTCCAATGATTGGGTATAAGTATTTGCTTCTGTCTCAGTCAGCTGCTGGTAGGGCCTTTCAGAGGACAGCCATGTCAGGCTCCCATCTATAAGCACATCATAGCATGAGTAAGTGTCAGGCCTTGGTGCACAGCCCCCCCATCCCCCCGAAATGGATCCCAAGTTGGGCCAGTCCCTGGGCAGTCTTTCTTCAGTCTCTTCTCCACTTTTGTCCCTGCAGTTATTTTAAACAGGAACAATTCTGGGTCAGAAATTTTGACTGTGTGTTTGTAATACTGTCTTTCCACTTGAGGCTCTGTCTATCTACTGGAGGTGGACTCTTCGAATTTCTTCTCCCCAGTGTTGGTCATTTTGGCTAAGGTCACCCTTATTGAGCCCTTAGAGTCTCTTATCTCCCAGGTCTCTGTTAATTTCTAGAGAGTCCCCCCACCTCCAAGTCCCCAAGGCTGCTTATTACCATTCATTCTCTTGTCCCTCTGGGCTTCTCTGCTGTTCTTGCCCTATACCTGATTCTGTTCCCCTTTCTCTCTCACCCTCTTCCACCCAGGTCCCTCCCTCCCTCTGCCTTCCATAATAATTTTCTTCCCCTTCTAAGTGGAACTGATGCATCTTCATTTGGCCTTTGATTTTTCAAAGAAATACTTATCTCTTTTAAAAAAAAATATTTATTTATTTATTTAATGTACACTGTTGCTGTCTTCAGACACACCAGAAGAGGGCATTAGATCCCATTTCAGGTGGTTGTGAGCCACTATGTGGTTGCTGGGAATTGAACTCAGGACCTTTGGAAGAGCAGTCAGTGTGCTTAACTGCTGAGCCATCTCTCCAACCCAAGTTATCTCTTTTATATCCATTATTTCCTCTTTGGGAGCCACATAAATATGAATTTGGAAAAACAATAGAATCAATTAAAGCTAGAACAGTGCTAATCAGATAGTTCAGTGGGTAAAGACAGTTGAAAACAAGCTCCATAAGCTGACATAAATCCGTTAGACCCACATGGTGGGAGAAGAGAATCATCTCTTGAAACTTGTCCCCTGACCTACACATGCTGTAGCTCATGTACACCCAAATACATACATATATATAGAGAGACATGCACAATAAATAAATAATTCTAATAAAATATAAACAAAGAAACCCAACCATTGTTGTGTGAGTAGTCTACGTGAGGAAAAGGAGATTAGAGTTATATTCATATACTCTTATAAATAGAGTAGATTAAAATGTAACAAGCTAGATATGGTGGGTGGGGAACAAGTAATTTTCTCCAACTTTAAAGAACCCAAATTAATTTATTTTCTTGGATTTTTTATTAGACATTTTATTTACATCTCAGATGTTATTCCCCTTTCTCCATTCACCCATCACCCCCCAAAAAAACCCTATCCCATCCCGCCTTGCCTCCTCCTGCTTCTAAGAGGATGTGCCCCCACCCACCCACTCCTACATCCCTGCCATGAATTCCTCCTTACTTGGGCATCCAGTCTTCACAGGACCAAGGACCTCCTCTCCCACCTATGCCTGACAAGGGCATCCTCTTCTACATATACAGCTGGAGCCATGGGTCCCTCCCTATGTGCTCCTGGTTGGTGGTTTAGTCCCTGGGAGCTCTGGTTGGTTGGTATTGTTGCTCTCTCCATGGGGCCACAAACCCTTTCAGCTTCTCCAGTCTTCTCTCTAACTCCTCCATTGGGAACCACATGATCAGTTCAATGGTTAGCTGTGAGCATCCAACTCTGTATGCGTTAGGCTCTGGCAGACCTCTAAGGAGACAGCTATATCAGGCTCCTGTCAGCATGCACTTCCTGGCATCCACATCAGTGTCTGCCTTTGGTAACTGCACATGGGATGGATACCCAGGTGGAGCAGTCTCTGGATGACCCCTCCTTCAGTTTCTGTCCCACACTTTGTCTCCATATTTGCTCCCATGAGTATTTTGTTACTCTTTCTAAGAAGGACTGAAGCACACACACTTTGGTCTTCCTTCCTCATGAGATTCATGTGGTCTGTGAGTTGTATCTTGGTATTTCGAGGTTTTGGGCTAATATCTACTTATCAGTGAGTGCATAAAATGTATTCTTTTTGTGATTGGATTACCTCACTCAGGATGATATTTTCTAGTTCCATTCATTTGCCTAAGAATTTCATGAATTCATTGTTTTAATTGCTGAGTAATACTCCATTGTGTAAACGTACCACATTTTCTGTATCCAATCCTCTGTTGAAGGACATCTGGGTTCTTTCCAGCTTCTGACTATTATAAAAGGCATAGTGGAGCATATGCCCTTGTTATATGGGTATATGCCCAGGAGTGGTATAGCTGGGTCTTCAGGTAATGCTATGTCCAATTTTATGAGGAACCACCAGACTGATTTCCAGAGTGGTTGTACCAGCTTGCAATCCCATCAACAATGGAGGAGTGTTCCTCTTTCTCCAAATACTCTCCAGCATCTGCTACCACCTGAGTTTTTGATCTTAGCTATTCTGATTGGTGTGAATCTCAGGGTTGTTTTGATTTGCATTTCCCTGATGACTAAGGATGCTGAACATTTCTTTAGATGCTTCTCAGCCATTCAAGTTTCCTCAGTTGAGAATTCTGCGTTTAACTCTGTACCCTATTTTTAATAAGATTATTTGATTGTCTGGAGTCTAATTTCTTGAGTTCTTTGTATATATTGGATATTAGCTCTCTATCAGATGTGGGATTGGTAAAGATCTTTTCCCAATCTGTTGGTTGATGTTCTGTCCTATTGACAGTATCCTTTGCCTAACAGAAACTTTGCAGTTTTATGAAGTCCCATTTGTCAATTCTTGATCTTAGAGCATAAGCCATTGGTGTTCTGTTCAGGAACTATTCTCCTGTGCCCAAGTATTTGAGGTTCTTCTCCACCTTCTCTTCTATAAGTTTCAGTGTATTTGGTTTTATGTGAAGATCCTTTATCCACTTGGACTTGAGTTTTGTTCAAGAAGATAAGAATAGATCAATTTGCATTCTTCTACATGATGACCTCCAGTTGAACCAGCACCATTTGTTGAAAATGCTGTCCTTTTTCCACTGGACAGTTTTAGCTCCTTTGTCAAAGATCAAGTGACCATAAGTGTGTGGGCTCATTTCTGACTCTTCAATTCTATCCCATTGACCTTTCTGCCTGTCTCTGTATAAATACCATTCAGTTTTTTTTAAATCACTATTGCTCTGTAGTACAGCTTGAGGTCAGGGATGGTGATTCCCCCAGAAGTTCTTTTATTGTTGAGAATAGTTCTTGCTATTCTGGTTTTTTTGTTATTCCAAATGAATTTGCAAATTGCTCTTTCTATCTCTATGAAGAATTTAGTTGGAATTTTGATGGGGATTGCATTAAATCTGTAGATTGCTTTTCATAAAATGGCCATTTTTACTATATTAATCCTTCCAATCCATGAGCATGGGAGATCTTTCCATCTTCCGAAATCTTCAATTTCTTTCTTCAGAGACTTGATGTTCTTGTCAAACAGATCTTTCACTCACTTGGTTAGATTCACACCAAGGTATTTTTATATATTTGTGACTATTGTGAAGGGTGTCATTTCCCTAATTTCTTTTTCAGCCTGTTTATCCTTCGAGTAGAGGAAGGGTACTGATTTGTTTGAGTTGATTTTATATCCGGCCACTTTGCTGAATGAAGTTGTTTATCAGGTTTAGGAGTTCTCTGGTGGAAGTTTTGGGGTCACTTAAGTATATTATCATATCATCTGTAAAGAGTGATATTTTGACTTCTTCCTTTCCTATTTGTATTCCTTTGACTTCCTTTTGTTGTCTAATTGCTTTGGCTAAGACTTCCAGTACTATATTGAATAGGTAAGGAGAGAATAGGCAGCCTTGTATAGTCCCTGATTTTAGTGAGATTGCTCCAAGTTTCTCTCCATTTAGTTTGATGTTGGCTACTGGCTTGCTGTATATTGCTTTTGCTATGTTTAGGTATGAGCCTGGAATTCCTGATCTTTTCAAGACTTTTACCATGAAGGGATGTTGAATTTTGTCAAATGCTTTCTCAGCATCTAGTGAGAGGATCATGTGGTTTTTTCTTTGAGTTTGTTTATATAGTGGATTATGTTGATGGTTTTCCAAATATTGAACCATCCCTGCATTCCTAGGATAAAGCCTACTTGATCATGATGGATGATTGTTTTGATGTGTTCTTGGATTCGGTTTGCAAGAAATTTATTATTTTTGCATTGATATTCATAAGGGAAATTGGTCTAAAGTTTTTTTTCTTTGTTGTGTTTTTTGTGGTTTAGGTATGAGCATAATTGTGGCTTCATAGAATGAATTGGGTAGTGTTCCTTCTGTTTCTATTTTGTGGAATAGTTTGAAGAGAATTGGTATTAGGTCTTCCTTGAAGGTCTGATAGAATTCTGCACTAAAACCATCTGGTCCTGGGCTATTTTTGGTGGGGGAGATTTTTAATGACTGCTGCTATTTCCTTAGGGATTATGGGACTTTTAGATAGTTTATCTGCTCCTGATTTAACTTTGGTACCTGGTATCTATCTAGAAAATTGTCCACTTCATCCAGATTTTCCAGTTTTGTTGAGTATAGGCTTTTGTAGTAGGATCTGATGATTTTTAAAAAATTTCCTCAGTTTCTGTTGTTATGTCACCCTTTTCATTTATGATTTTATTAATTTGGATACTGTCTGTGTGCCCTCTGGCTAGTCTGGCTAAGGGTTTATCTATCTTGATTTTTCTCAAAGAACCAGCTTTTGGTTTTGTTGATACTTTGTATAGTTCTTTTTTATTCTACTTGGTTGATTCCAGCCCTGAATTTGATTATTTCCTGCTATCTACTCCTCTTGGGTGTATTTGCTTCTTTTTGTTCTAGAGCTTTCAGGTGTGCTGTCAAGTTGCTAGTGTATGTTCTCTCCAGTTTCTTTTTGTGGGCACTTAGAGCTATGAGTTTTCCTCTTAGCACTGCTTTCATTGTGTCCCATACGTTTTAGTATGACGAGCCTTCATTTTCATTAAATTCTAAAACATCTTTAATTTCTTTCTTTATTTCTTTCTTGACCAAGTCATCATTGAGTAGAGCATTGTTCAGTTTTGTTCATGTTACATGTATGTTGGCTTTTCATTGTTTTTGTTATTATTAAAGACCAGCCTTAGTCCATGGTGATCTGATAAGATGCAAGAGATTATTTCAATCTTTTGGTATCTGTTGAGGCCTGTTTTTTGTTCAATTATATGGTCTATTTTGGAAAGGTACCATGAGGTGCTGAGAAGAAGGTATACTCTCTTGTTTAAGGATGAAATGTTCTATAGATATCTGTTAAATCCATTTGGTTCATAACTTCTGTTAATTTCAATGTATCTCTGTTTAGTTTCTGTTTCCATGATCTGTCCATTGCTGAGAGTGGGGTGTTGAAATCCCCACTATTATTGTGTGAAGTG